>WAAD01031074.1:4447-172163 GCA_013389945.1 Fregata magnificens
GGGAACATCATCACATCTGGTGGCTGAGTAAGGAGGTACACACCAGTGAGCGAGTCCCAGGTCTTGCTGCTGCTAAATCAGGATCTCACATCTCTGCTGTTCTGGCATGCCAGAAGAAGACCTACTGTCTGTGGAAGATGGTCTAAAGGACTACAGGTTTGATACCCTGTGTATGGATCGTCTTTGGCTATAAACTAGTGTTGGTATAAATGATTGCCTGTGGTGCTAGGCCAGGCATGATAGGCTTTGTTTACACTGCAAAAACATCCACTCCAGGTAGAGATTTGGCCTCTGGTCAAGAGGTGGAAAGTGGTGCTTGTCCACACTCTTCAGGGATAGCCGTACTAGGGCAATGTAGCTGTGTCTATATTGCATGCCACTTGACGTTCATCACTGGCTTTCCTGTGGCATACCAGGGGGTCTAAGACATCATTTTTGTTTGCTTGTTTTTTACAGTTCAAAGTACTTAATAATAATGTGCGAATGGTTGCTTGGTATAATCTGACCCCAAGAACATGTCACGTGCCTTGGCATATGGCATGAGAGCACACTGAGGTGTCTGATGTGTTTGGATAAGGCTGGAGGACTCTGTAGGGGCAGACAGTGCCAAATCTGAAGCAGGCTGGTCTGCACTATTGATAGGGAACAGCTGCCAGATAGAAATGCCCCTAAAACCACCCCTAGATTTTGCACTGTAGGGAGCTAGGGGTTCACCCAAAAAGAGATCCCACGGTGTGCACAGTCAGGAAATCCAGCCCCAGAAACCAGCATGGGAGTTAAGTTATTGATGCTGTCCCTGTACCCAACATCCATCCTGTGGTATATTTTGCTTCATGTACCAAAGTCAGATGCAGGACTGAAAGTAATAAAACAGGGTGTGTTGTTTACATTTATCTGATTACTTCAAATTGTGTTTGTTATTTTGTTTTTGGATGACCCAGGAGCATGTTTGGGAGCTGTGAGGACATTCAGGATGATGTGACAATGACAGAGCTGGTAGGAAGACACACTGTAAGCACACCATTTCCTATCAATATGCAGTTGATCAAAATGAATTCCCCTCCTGAGTGTGAGTGGAGCTGTTTTTCTTTGACAGGACCAGAGAATGAAACTGTATATTTTTTGCACTTCCATTTTGCGGGTGGACAAGGTCAGTGTCAAGTGACCCCCAAATGGATACCTGACCGAGCAGCTTCAGAGACCTTCTCTGATTCTTATGCTGAAGCCCAGTGGGGAAAGTAGATTTAGAGGCTTTCAATCATTGAGGGAATTCAAAGAAGATCTCTCTTTCCTCTTGCAAGAGTTTGGGCTGTAGGCACAGTCTTCCACAGATATCCCAAACAGCAAAGGGTCTCCGTGTTGGGCATCCCATACTTCCTGTATGTCATGACTTGAACAATAACTTCTCCTAGATTTTGCTTCCTTGTCACGTGGTTGTTTCTAGTACCATTCCACCCTGATGATTTTATCAGCTGAAGTAGTTATGTTAAACTATTTGGACCAAAAATGGTAATAAATAGCTCCCTGACTATTTTTCAGGATTTTTAGCCAGAGTGAGACGCCACGTTCTTTTATCTTTGTACAGTTGCAGGACTTGGACAGCACTCTGTGGTGAGCAGCCTGTCTTGGAGAAGGTGCTGTCTCAGAATAACATTTTTGTGCCACGCCAAGAGAATTCATAGTTCTGACCAAATTAAAACCTACCGAGCTGAAAATGTACTGCTGAGAGGCAAAAAACAAGAAAGGTTTTCTTCCCTGCTCATTATTACAGAATATGAGCTGTTACAAAGGGTTCTTTGTAAGCATAATACCCCCAGCCCCTCTCTATTCCATCTTATCACTTTAGAAGAGTGGAAATGAGTAGAATTTTTCTCCAGTAGTTATGGAGAATGGTTCTATTTTGAGGATTTTTACTGCATTGTAGAGGTCATGCTGGCATTTCTGAGAGCTACTTCAGACTTCTCCAAAATTTTTTCATTATGTTGTTTTCTGTTGGGAACTATAATTCTTTAAGCTAAAAACAGGCTGACATGAGTGCTCAAGAAAAAAAAATTATGGGCACAAAGTTTGTATTCTTATGATAGCTCCCTGAAATATGCCACAGGAGTGCTCCACTGTTACCACCTGAAATGTCATTTAAAAGAAGTTTACTGTCATTCAGTTCAACTTCCGCAAATGTAGCTGTCTTTACTGTAATTTTGTTGTGAAGTTCTTGTCAGGTTTATTGTAATTATCACTACTTGCATCACTAAAATAGAAGTGATTGGTAATGGCATTTTTACATTGAGCTGTTATGTAGTAATTGGACAATCATGCTGTGTAGATGGAACATTAAATTCACTGGAAACTGTTTCTTTTCGGATGAGTTTAGAAATGAAACTTCAGAAATTGCTAAAAGCATCATTAAAAATTTACAAACAGTCTGGAACCCTAACATTATTTTCTACAAAAAGACCAAGTCATCTTCTCTCACCTTCAGCCTCTCTTTTTTAGCTAAGAGAATCTGCTAATTCATCTGTGCTGCCAGATAAGTAGAAAATTAAGGCTTCAGGGCTGAACAGAATTGAGCAACACTGTGTAGGTTACAATTGCTGGTATATATTACACTAGGAGCAGAAGAACACAGGAGCAGACAACTTTTTCAGGTCATCCAGTGATCACAAGCACTCGATGATCACAAGCTAACAGGTCATACAATTTAGTGCTATTGATATATACATCAAATTCCCTCTTTGCTTTAGTTATGCTTGTGTTAAAAAGTTTTCCAGCATCCCACTTACAGCTCCTCCATGTTTATCTAGCAATTTCCAGGAGTGATAGCAAATATACACCAACCAGTTATAGTTTTATTCTTTATATGCTAACTATATCTAAGCTATATTTAGATATATACTTAGAGTACATATTTATCTTTCAGGAACTTATGTAGTATCCTCTTGAATCTATATCAACTTTAATGATCTTCTGTCTCTTCTGACCTAAGTTCCACAGGCCTATTACTTCTTGTATAAAGAACTACTTCTGTGCATTTTGAATGGAGGTCCTTCTAGCTTCGTTTGATGCCCCCCTTATTCTTGTACTGCAAGAAAAAAATGACCAGTGAATCTCTGTCCCCTTTCCATGACACTCATTGTTTAACAGACATCTATCATATACCTCCCTTCCCAGGTCATATTTTAAATTTTTAGTAATTCCTTTGATGGAGCTGTAGGATGTCTTCACAAGAACCAGCTGTGGTAATGGTTATCCAGTCATATTTTTTATACTGCTCATTTTTTTCCCTTGTTAGCCTGACAAAAAGTTTGAATGTTAAATTCCTGCATTCCAGGTTCCTTTGTGCTTCTTACCAGCTTCTGATAACTTCAATATCTGCATTTATGCATCCTGATTTATTCTGTTTGTAAAAACAAAGCAAACAGTCAATGCTATATATGGGGGGGTTTTACCACTGATTAAACACGGAAAAAACAATAAATCAAAATGAAACCCAAGCATAAAACTCAGAATCCAAGCATTCTCATATGCCCATCTCCATTCCAAAATATCAGTCCATTCCTGTGTACTTTCCCTATGAGTGTCAGAAGATACAAAGAATAGTAGCTACTAAGAAGACCAACAAATTCAGAAGTTGTCAAACTCAAGAGAAAATCAACTCCATAGCTATTGCCATGGCACTCTACATTTCCAAAACTGCCATGTAGCTAAACCAATATAAGGGAGAAAGGGGAGGATCCATTCCAAGAGGTTTTCTGACCGAAACCCTGCCCTTACATTCAGAAATGTAATTTCAGTGTCAGTGAATAGGCTCGCCCTTTTGTGAACTAGAAATCAGCATTAAGAATCATTATCAGAGAGTGCCTAAAACTGGAGTGTAACTGAGGGAAAGGCCTATTTCTTATTTGCCCTTTGTTATTTCGGAACTGAATCCAAGTTCTTGAGCAAGTGACCCCCTTGGAAGAGCCAGCAGTTGATGAGCCTGGAGTTGAGTTGCAGGCCCCACGTTTTAGGGTCATTTCCTGTGGCTTTTGCAGAAGCTATGTTCTAGTTCTGTATTAGACGTGCAACCTTGCATTGCCTGAACTTTAGCCTACTGTGCAGAGGCTAAATAAAGAACTTGGAAAATATGGGATGATTCAACATCGGTTTCCACAAGCTCGTTTATACTTCAGATTCACTGGTTGGAGGGTAGGTTTAATATGTGGTTGTAAAAGTCACATCCTGGCCCAGGGCTGTCCTTTGGCATTCATACTGCAGCAGAGCTGTTACAGCACTGTATCACTGAAAATGTCCTCGACCTCTGGGATTTACAGCACACTGAAGTGTGCTTTTTAATCTCATTTGATTAGTCTTTTTAGACAATGTCTCTATTCTCCCCTCCTTTTCTTAGAAAGGAGAATTTAGCGTGATAATTGAAGTAGTGCATCTGTGAACTGTGTTATGGGAAAAAGTGGGCATTGCCAAGAGGCAACGACAGAGAACCAGAAAAGAAATGATGTGGCAAAGAAAAACGGTAGCACAGACAGAGTTATGCATTTTTGCTTTTTATTTGTGCCTCTTCCAAAATATTTCCCTAGTCCTGTCACACAAAACTTACTCCATGGCTTTAGGGAAGCAGTGCATATCTCACTGATGAACTACTATAGTTTTCAGTGACAAGGATGTTATGGGCCCGTAATATTGTTATTGCTAATAGATTATGATTAGCAGTGATAGTAATATTATTAGTAATAATTATGAACAGATTTTGCCCTATGAAACCATGAAATGACACAGGACCTAAACCAGGATGGATTTTATTACTTATGCCTGTACTTAGAGGAGTTTTCTATTGCCTGAACACCGAACTGTTTGGCGTCTGGCCCTGAATAAGAATTCCATGTCCAGGAGAAAACTAACTCTGTGTTCAGTGTCAGAAGAAGAAAGAGGTGCCTTGGAGAGGCTATCCAAAAAACTCACACACTGAAGTGTCTGCTATGGTTGACTTTGCCAGGTGTAAATCCTCCTGACACAAAATACACTAATAAGGAGGAAAATCTTGGCTACTTCTCCATGTTAGAATAAACCAACCAAACAGGCATTTGAATTCAGTCGGGATAAAGTGGCACTCAGGACAGAATATACAAGATTAAATAAATAGCCATAATAAGAAGAAAATGGAGTGAAATTACAGTTTTCTTATGTCTGTTTTCAATTTCTTTTTTCTTTTTCATATTTATATGTTTTCTCTAAACATTAAAATTTTTTCACAATTAAGCTGTGCTCTCTTAATTTCATCTTCTTGCCATGGTGATGGTGAAAGAATCATTGTGTCCAAAAGACCATCTACTCAAATTAACAATGATTGGGCAGAAAGAGTTAGTATATGACTACTTTCCTCTAAATCAATCATTAAACTTAATTAGAGTTGATTAAGTCATCACCTCCTGTTCAGAATGAGTTTGCTTTTAAAACCTGTAAGAGCAACTGGCAGCTCCTGTAACAATTGATTACATGCAGTACATTGAATAGTTTTAATAATATCCAAATAATGAGTAGCTCTTTGGGCAAAGTCTGTTCTGCGTTTGTACGGTATCCAACAAGGAAAGTCTTATTTTATCTGAGATGCCTAGGCATTACTGTAATAAAATGATAAAATATAGTCAATGTTGCATTATTTTAACATACCAACATTGGAGTGAGAAATATACTCAGAATAGAAAATACTACAAAGGTAGTATGCACCAATACTATTTTCCTTGGGGAATGCTGCATAATTGTAAATGTATACTCACCTACCTTGGTAGCAGTCAGAATCAATGACATAATGCAGTTTTTCTTTTCCTGCAACATAGGCCTACATTTTTAAAGGAGGGTATATTAAAAGACAATACAGGTGATTTTATTCTCTATACTAGCTTCTTCGTTGTACCACTCCATCATCTGTTCATTGACAGGAAAAATGAAAACCAAAAGCTGTGTCACAATTTGAAGCTGTGGACTTTCCGGTGCCGTACAGAATGTCAGTCAGTTTTTCAGTACACAACCAGTTCAATTATAATATGTAGTGAACACCAAAATTACAGATGTTACCATCCTGATTTGCTTTTAACTGCCAGTGCCAGAGTCTAGCAAGGCTGTTTGTCAGGACTGCAGGCTTCATCCGGACTGCGGTATGGTTACAGCTTTATGCAGCAGGATTATAGTAATCCTTCACTGAATCCTTAATTGGGTAGTCTAGCTATATAAAGTATTGATTGCTGCTTATATGACTTCCAGCATTTTATGTGTGTACCGTAGGCTGATGAGGCCTTAGCCAAATTAAATTACTTTCTGCCCAGCTGTCCTTATCCTAGTCAGAAATCTGGGGTTTTGCCATTCCCTCTTTGGGACAAAAAACTATGAACTAGATCTGAATCTCTTCTGAAACATTCAACTGAATAAAATAAAACATCACTGACGTGTTCCAGCAGACTGCAGTGGCAGCATTTACTATATCATCCACTGGGGATCATAATCCAAATCTAAACATTCATCAAAAACATATATCGATAGTGCAGCTGATCTTCTAGATGTGAAACCCACATACACCGATGATTATTTTTATTCTGCATGACAGCCTGTAGCAAAACCACTGAGATGTATACACGGTTGCTCTTAACAAGTCACTAACATGGGATTTTTTCCATGATTTTTAACTGCAGATTATTTGTGCAGAAAATAGAATATTCTTCTGTGATTTCTTGGTGCAGATGCGAACATATGGATGGAGTTTTTTACTTCAGGTGATTCCTAGCTAAAAGTGGAAAAGTGGGTCAGATATAAGGACAATCATCTGTCTGGGTAAAAGAATAGGAGCATAGAGAGAGTGTGTGTATGAAAAAGCTTGAAACTTGCAAAAATATTTTCTTTTTCATTGAAAGTTTAAATAATGTGTACCTTGTGCTTCAGAGTTACAGGAGATGTTTGACAACTGTGGACACAAATGGTAGAGTAGCTTGGTAGAAAAGATAGGAATTAGTGCTTGTGAAGGCATGGTCTTTCTGGAAATGCCTTTACTGCTGCGGTCTGAGACTGCTCTCCGTGCTGTGCTGCCTGTTTCCTGCCAACCCTAGAACAAAGTGGAGGGTTCTATTTAAAATATTTTACAAGGGCAGCTAGAATTAAAAGCAAAAAAATGGATAGCTCTGTTCTTCCCTGGACTGGGTCAACATAAAGGGAAAATCTCCTGCTTCATTGTTCTCTATCAATCTGTACAAGATTAAAGTCTATCCTCAAAGACTTTTTCATTTCAAATTCCAATCACTGAGATTCTAAACCTATCAGCCAAATTTGAGTCAGGATTGGAAACCAAAAACAAGGTCTTTTTTTTTTGCTCTTTTAATTACTCAAGAGGAAATTGATAACAAACTGATTATGTATATTTTCTGTACAAAATACATTCTGAACTCCCAAATAATATTGCAAAATAACAATACTTTGATGGTGATGTTTAGATTTATGTATCAGTAACACTCACTTTCCCGAGGCACATTTTAACTACAAATCCAGCTGACTACCATCACCAGTAATTTTACAACATTCAGCCGTAATACCAGACAGACCATTTTTTGTTTGCAGAATTACTGAAAGTAAATGATCCAATCTACAGAGAAAGCCATAGGCCAAAGGTAAGAGAAATTTATGTCTGCCTGTCTGTCTGTTCTGATGTAGAACTGCGGCTTCGGTGGCTGAAAGTTGTTCAGACCACCAGACTTACAATTTCTCTTGGCTATTTCTCAGACATTTAATTGCATGTATTCTGGAATTAGATTACAAGCACAGGTCCCCTTTTCCTTTTCCTCCCTCCCCATCTCAGTGCATTATTCATATGTGAGTATTACCAGGGTAATTCCCTTTTAACAGAATTTTCATCCTTAAAGAGATTTAAAGTATTTTTACTCCTGTTTTGTCACCTGCAGCTGGTTTGTGAGATGAGGTCACTCTGCCTCACAGTCTGATGAGTGCAAAGAGGCAAACAAGTCAGAAGCCCATTTATTTTTTCATACTCTCCCATCCATCAAGACTCTCCTCTAAGATTCAGTCAGTACGATTGTTGCTGCCAGATGTTTTTAGAGTTTTATTGTAGACCTACAGCCTCTCTTTTCTTCAGTGGCATTTTCCAAGTCCAGAAAATGTAAGATTAGGAAGATTCATCAAAAGTTTAAAAGCATTTTTTGAAGGGAATTTCATAGAAGTCATTAGTATTTGCTAAAGGCTGTACAAGGCAGAGAATGAAGTCAGATCCTGCCTGAAAGAGGTCAGCTTACAAGTCAGAGTGAAGAATCTCAGAAAAGCCTGGAAACCTCATTTTAATTTTCTTTATCAACTATCCAACTGCAATGCCTTAGAAGCCTGAAGTGAGGATGGAGTTATGCTGCAAACATATGTAAAGATAGAGTTAACCTGTTCAAATGTGGATCGCAGGCAGTTTTATCTGAGCTGCTGAAACTGCAATGTTGCTATGGATAAAGGAGAGTAATAAGCACTTTTAGGGCACAAGTCCTGTCATCATTAGGATGATGATCCTAATGATGAGAGGACTTGTCCTAATCTGAAACAGGACAACTGAATCACCCCCCACGGTGCCAGCTTCTCTCTATTGATTAGGGAGGGAGCCTGGGGTGACTGCTCAGGTGTCACTTTTTCCACTGCTGCCATTTGAAGTTAAGTGAGATGAATCCCACCCCGAACTAACAGCTGATCCTTGCAGACAAAGTGTGGGAAGGGACACGAAGGTGTAGAGCAGTGAGGTGATTTGCCCAAGTCATGTGGGACATCAGAGCCAAAGCCTGAAGGAAAACCAAGCTTTGCCGACCTTCTGTTTAATCCTCTGGTAACTAGCTTACCCAGCAGACTCCACATGCATCATTTGTTTCTCCTTTCTTGCAAGTGTTTGGAAATACTTCACTTTTTAAGGGGGGGCTGGTGGTGGATACTGACTAAAACCATTGAATCAGACCATGGTCATGATTCATTTCTTATTCTCCATATTGCAAGAATCTTGACCTATGGATCTGAAGACATATCCTTCTTGTTATTTTTCTTTTTCACTTTGAGTTCTAGAAGAGATTTTACTTGAGTCTGTACAAAACAGAAATCTGTATCATCTTAACAGTATTTGTTTATCATTTTCTATACTATTCCATTTGCATTTTTTTTTCCCTTTGGCTAATCTTCTCCCATGCTTGCCTTGGAATATGCAACTGTCCAGTATCATCTCACCATTAAAAGCCTCCCCTTTATGGCTTGCATTGCCTCCCAGTGAAGATAATGTAAATCTTAATAATGCCTTTGAGAAGAACCTTTACATACTTTCTCTTCAGATAATTTGATACTTTATTTTAAATTGTTTTCCTTCAGATATAAAATTAAGTTTATATACCTGAAGGTTTACTGTTTGAAATAATGATTGTATCCAATTGCAATTGGATATAGTTAATTTCTTGTACCTGTAAATTGTATTTAACTGAATTATCTTGTGAGCTTGATTTCCATGAAATAGTTATAACCTCAATATTCTTTAAAAAACACATCCTAATTTGATCTGCAGCCGTCTCCTAATTCCACACACTAAATAAAACAAAAATAATTGTCTTTGAGCAGAATGTTGAAAATGTACATTTGGGCGGAAGAAAAAAATGTACTCTAGAATTTACTACTTTATAGTTTAAGTCCCAATGAGATTTGAATCAGGTCAGTAGTACAGTCTATGTTGAAAATTATTTTTGTTACAATTTGTTTTAAATAAGAAATTGTTTTGAAAAACACTCTGTAAGGACCTTTAATGACCTGTCCTAAAATGACTTATATTGGTTTGCTTATAAAATAATCAGTAACAGTTTTAACACTATGTTATTTTTGATCTTCATTATTGCCAAGTACTTGCTAAAAACTGTGTTCTGCTTTTTTTATTGGTTTGTCAGTATCCAAAGGTAACTTAACACTTTAAGCCTTACAGTCATACTCAGTTCTTTGGGAGAGGGAGAATACATAGCATGGTTTTGAGGAAGAGTACAAAGAAAAGGGAAGAAAGGTAGGAATCATAGAATCATAGAATAGTTTGGGTTGGACAGGACCTTTAAAGGAGAAGGGTCCTCGCCTGGTTTTGCAGCTCTATAAGGTACAGGTCCCTGTGCACACTTCTCCTCAGCTGGGACAGAGGGATCATCCAAGCACCAGCCACTGCAGACAGGCACGGAAAACCGTTTTCTTTTTCTGCACTGTTTTCTATGCTTGCCCCAGCGTGAGAAACACTGAGGACTGATCAGACACTTGGACAGTACACAGACAGCATGAGTCCATTGGTAGGTCAGGACTACGTTTGTGGAGGAAAAAGTTTTCCCCTTGTTCCACTTATTTCTGCAGGTAGGGGCTGTCTGCATGGTGAGATGGGTTTTGTCCTGGACCACTCACCCCAAGACATGTGAGTCCCTCAGGGCAGCAACTGCAGAAGCCATGCATTGCCTCTTAGAGATGGAGGTGGTGGGAAAGGGAGAAAACTGCTGGGTGAAAGATTCTGGTGTTATCTTACTGTCACAGGTGTCACTACAAAGTGCCCTGGAGGCTGGGAGGAAACATAATGATGTCATGGAGCCTTTCATAGGGGGAAAAAACAGCTGGTAATGCCCAGTTCCACTGCCTGCCAGCTGCCTGCTTTTATAGGCAGCTGCTTATATTACAGGCACCCTAAGCTGTAATTACATGCAAATACTTACTCATTTCCCATCTACTTGCACCATTTTCTGAAGGATATTAATATAATCCATTTCACTCCTGTCTCTGTTAATAATGCTCTGTAAATACAAATGGGAAAATTCAATTTTAAAACAGCAACAGGGCTTTTCATATAGCCTTCTTTAGAAGGTTATTGCACGTCTCGAGTGGTTGATGCCACACCGCCGTCAACTTCAGAGCTCATAAACCTGCCAGAGCTATGCTGTAATTATCAAAAAATGCACCATCCAGAGTTTCTTCTCGTCTCCCGACACCTCCATGCACAGGCACCATTGCTGCAGCTGCCTGAGCATCCCGGGCAACTGATCCAGGCGGGGTTGCGGGTGCCTGGCGACCAGAGGGGATCCTGGCTCTGTGGTGTCCTGCTGCCTAGCAACGGTCACGCTGACCTCCTCTGGTTGCCATGGTGACACCTCTGGCGCAAGTGTCACCGGATAGGGGATCCGAAACAATTTGCTCTTAAGAAATAAAGTTCTGGTAATGCCGACCTCAAGAAATGGGTAATTTTATTGCTGTCGTCAAGGAACTATGCTTTTCAGAGACAAACCAGCTGACTAAATTTCTTAGTAGGAAGTTGTAAGTTTTTAAATAAATTCAGACTCAGGGGTATCCCTGCTCTGCCAAGGGTGGCCCATGGCCAAAATCCCTCAGGGAAGTCCCTGTCCCAGCGTGGGTCACCCACAGCTGCAGTCTCTCAGGGGTGGCCCTGCCTGGCATGGGTCACCCATGGCCGCAGTCATATCCCTGCCCCAGCGTGGGTCACCCACTGCCACAGTCCCTCAGGAGTATCCTTGCCCCCTTGGTCTGGAGTGTCCTCAGCAGGGTGTCTGCAGCCCTTCATGACTGTCCGTTTCTTTCTGAAGTAAGTGTGAGCAGGGACACTGCGTACCTCTCTGGCTGAAGTTCGGCATGTGATGGGTTTTGTTTCTGTAGGGTGCAGACCTGGCTAGAGCAGCTCTTGACTGGCACCGGGTAGATCATGACTTCTCAACCCACATCAAAACTGCAGTTCCTGTCTGCATTTTTTCACCTTTGCACATTACAAGTGCAAGGCTTTGTGTCCCTCCCCACCCCAAGCCTAGCACCAGGCCTTTCCCTTGACCTTGGCTGAGCCTTCTCCAGGCTCCCAACCATGACAGTCTTGAACAAGTTCTCAGGGGAGATTTCTTCTTGCAGTTCAACCCTTGGTCATCCCCTTTGCAGACCCACTCCAGCTGGAGCCCTAGGATTTGTCAGTCTCCTAACTGTGACCCTAGCACTAGTCCAAATCTGAGTCTAGCCCTAATATAAATGCATAAAAGCTGCACAAGAAAAGGGTGGGCTGCAAAAAGGATTTTGTCTTGAGAACTAGTTTATGAGGGCTGTGGCTGAAGGATTGGTGCTAAGGCTCAGCTGTTGTCAAGAATTAGGTTTACAGGTAACTTTACAGTAACAGAAGCTTCAAAAGGGCTGAAAAGGAAGGAGGGGTCTACAGCAAGATCTAAGGAGAAATGTCGCTTGAGATCTTGGTCAAGAGGGCCGTGACTAAGGATGAGAAAAGGTCAAGACCTAGGGTGATATTTAGTGTCAGGTTTAGGAGAGAGAACAAGCCTAGGGCTCCAGTTGGAGTGTCAGTGCAAAGGGGATGCTAAGGAAAGAGCTGGGTTTCAAAAATAGTCCCCACAAAGAGCCTGTACAAGAGGGCAATGGCTCAATGGCATTGGGGTAGGGTTTAGCCCAGGTTAAGACCTACAATTAGGCTAAGGGTTAGGGTTAGAGACAAAGCCTCGAGCTCCAGCTGGAGTGGGGCTGCAAAGGTGGCTGTCCAAGGAAGGGATGGGAAGCAAAGAGAAATCTACACTGATAATTTATTCAAGAGGGCCATGACTGAGGATCTTGGGATATGGCTGAGCCAAGGCAAAGATCTTGTGGCCTTGGTTTAAGACTAGTATTATGAGAGAGACAACATGTATGGCTTCAGTTGGAGTGTTGTTTCAAAGGGGCTGATCAAGAAAGGGATAGACTGCAAAGTCAAATCATTCATGGGAACTTCTTCAACAGTGCCATGGGTGGGAGTCTTGAAATTAGGTTCTGCCGAGGCCAAGGTCTTTAGGCCTGAGTTAGGTTTAGGATTAAGTGAGAGACAAAGCCTAGGGCTCCAGCTGGAGCGAAGTTGCAAAGGAGTTGCTCAAGGAAGGGGTGGGCAGTGGGGGAAAAAAAAAAGGTCCTCTTAGAACTTTATTAAAGCAACGAAGTCAGCAGCTCTTGAGCTAAAGTTCATCCAAGCCCAAGCCTGGCTTAGGGTTACATTTAGGGTTAGAGTTAGGAGAAACCCTAAGGCTCAAGTCTGGGAGGGGCCTAGGGCTATAGATGGAGTGGGGCTGCAAAGGGGCTGCCAAAGGAGGGGGTGGACTTCAAAAAGAAATCATTTTTGGGAACTTGAATGAGGGTCTTGGGATAAGGCTCAGTCACTGATGTATCATAGGATTATGTTTAGGCTTAGGGTTTAGGTTAGGCTTAGGGTTTAGGTTAGGGTTAAGGTTAGTACAGAGACAAAGCTTAGAGCTCCAGTTGGAGTGGGGCTGCAGCAGGGCTGCCAGGGGAAGGGGTGGGCTAAAGACAGAAATTATTATTGACATCTTGTTCAACACTATAGTGCTGGGTGTCTTGGGCTAAAGGCACATCTGAGACCAAGAGGCCTCTGGTCTCAACTGTGTGCTACTCCATAACCCACATGATATTGCTCTTGAAAAAGTTCCCAGCAATTATTGATTTTTTGATGCCCTCCCCTCTCTTTGGCAGCCTCACCATCACTGGAGTCTCAGGCTTTTTCTCTCATTAACTGTAACCCTAACCATAGGTCTTGTCCTTGGCTGAGAATTAGCCAAAGTTGCCCAGCCATGGCCCTGTTTAAGAAAGTTTCAGAGGACTGCTGCAATGCTGTGCAGCAGTATTTCTGTTTTCTGAAGACTGTATTCAGGGTATTCACGGTATTCTTAATGGTGTATATCTCACCATGCTATTTTATTTTGGCGAGCATAAATGAAGTGTCTCTGAACACATCTGTGACCCCGGCATTCCAGTGGTGTAAGGATGCAACTTTTGGTAAATTTTTGCCTAGCACAGTAATAATAAAATACATCGCATTTCCGTAGCAGTTGGCAGCTTCACAGAGCCCCATAAAGATAAATCAATTGATATCTCTTGTGCTAGTTTTCCTTTAATGAGATATATTTTAATGATTAATCTGACCAACACTTTTGTAACCTGCACGCTTACTTTGAAGAATGTGAGCGTAACTCAGCCACCCCTCTCATATGCCAACAGGTCTCTTCAAGGTGCTGCTGCTGCTCTGAACACTGAATCTGCAAAAGGGCCATACGTCTGCGGTGGTAGACGGAGCAGACAGTGGTTGCAGCAGCTGGAACAAGTCTAGGAAGATAGGGAGCAACTGGAAAGGGAGGGAGAAGAATTCCTGGATGAAAGCAGCTTGAGAGTTTGCGGGGGAGAGAGAGGATCTGTGAGAGTCATGGACTCTAAACTATCTCACTGAGGTCCCAGGCAGTTACATTATACTCTTGTTTCCTCTTACAGGAAAGTACTGAGTCCAAATATAGTTGTTTCTCATCTGAATTAGGTATTTGTCTTCTTTCTTGACTTGGGGATAACATTATTTAATCATTCAGGTACATTCTCTTTTTTTGTTTGTTTTGTTTTGTTTGCTTTGTGATTGCTTCAAATGTACAATGAAATATTTCTGCATGTCTACGTGGTTCAGTCATTTGCTTTGCCCTGAAAGCAGATGATCACTTAGTGAAGCAGTGTGCTTCTACTCACACTTCTGGGGGTAATGTCTTGCTTCTACCATGTATTTCAGGAAAAGTGCCAGTGAAATAGCTTGAAGAAGCATAGTCAATGGGTAAACGTGTGCTGAGTTAAAGAAGATTATAACCCAAGACAGGAAGAAGATAAAGAAAACAATAGTGAGGAAAAAAAGCAAAGTGGCAAATGAACTAAAAGGAACAGGTTCCTTCTCTGGGAAAAAAGAGAAGAGCAGAAAAGAACAGTGTGAAAAGACAGAAGTGGAATAAAAAGGACAGTGACTAGGTAGCAAGGGAGTGGGAGGTGAGGGAGGTAGGCGGTTGACAGAATAATCCAACTACACAAGACCAAGTAACGATTAAGAACTAAGAAAAGAGACAGCCATAGGAATGGTGAAGACATTGCCGGGAAGAAATTATTTAAGTGAGAAAAAGCGATCACAGAGAAAAGATGGGTTGATTATTATACTACCAAACACAACTTTCCCTTGACTTGGGCATTTGCAATATCATCTTTGATGTATTTGCATAAGAACTGGCCTTAAGCATATCTCAAAAATACAGTCCTTATATGGAAGTTCTTATGTTAGTTTTTATATATTTGTAGCAAAGTTACAAGAGAAATCCGGGCTTGCAACTCTCCAGAACCAATGCTTACAGCAGTCTATTGTTTATACTTGCTGTGTAAGGGATTTTAATGCCCAAGATCACCTCCAGTATGAAGTTACATCTTGTTTCTGGAAAGTCATATGTGAAGCAAGGATATTCTTCTCAGCCATTGATTTCCTCTTCAATTTAGAGTGATAGGTAGAATGATAAAAAAATAACACTTTCTGTTTCAAAGGCCATTCCTGAGAAATCACAGTGTAGTTCCTGTTTAGCTGACAAGATCAAAGGCTGCCATTTTTAAATGCCTGTGCCTAAAGTCCGCAGATTTAAGTCATTAAAAACTGAAAGACACTGATAATTCTGACAATCCCATCACTTATTGAAGCTGCTAAAAATGAAGGTGTCTGACTTAGTCACCAAGTTTAGAAATGCCAATTTTTCTTTTTGTGCTTACCGCAATATTATAAGCATAACGCTGTGGCACATCCCTGTGTAAAACTAATTTAAATTGAAGGTAATTTCTATATACCAAACTGTGTTTTAGCAAAATAATTGACACCTATGTATACACTGCATTTTATGGACAGACTACTGACACAAATTAATAACTATCATGCCTCAAACCAAATTATTTTTAGATTGATCTTGTGAATCCCTTCTTTTACAGAATTAATATTTTAATAAAACTAAATTCCTGTAGTTAGAATACTTTGTATTTTGGTAATCAATATTCTGTCTTACTTCTTTCTATTAATCCAAACTCAAGCAGCAACTAAACCCAATACATATTTTAAGTCTAATGCAAGATCTTAACAAGTTCCTGTGTGACTGTAGAAATTTTGTGATGAGATGTACCCACAACTCTAGCTCTGATGAGCAAATTCTGCAAACCAGAGTCTTCAAAGTGTGTGGAATGTTTGTGTCAAATACTTGTACGTGGTTTGACACTTTTAGGAAGTGGTTAAGTGTTTTCTGTTGGCTGCTGAGGACTATTCTGGCAAGCTTTGCACTGAAAAGTAGAAAGTTAAGTCAAACTGTGCACAGCTCAGTGCTGCCATAGCAAGAATGTTTCCAGTACATGAACTGGTTTGTTTGAAGCTGTCTCACACACCTCTGCTCTACCCTGCTGCTTGCAGGATTAGCACACTCCTGACTTCACGTGGTAGAGGAAAAGGAAAGGAAAGAGGGAATGTGTGTGACTTCCTGAGAATGGGACACTGTGGGCAGTGAAAGCCTGGGAACAGTCCTAGCACAGAGAAGGTTTGAACAAATCATGTCTTCCGTTATCTTTATATGTTTTATTAACAAGTACCAATAAAAATTAAAAAAACCCAAATGTCAGGATGTGAATGAGTTTGACTTCAACTTAACAAGTAGTCTGTGCTTCCAGGTTTGGAGAAGTGCTTGAATTATTGGTTTTGGACTTTTCCAAATTTGGCTTTTAAGATGTGAAGCTGAAGAGAACCTGACATGGATGATAGAATAGCAACAGCAAGTTTACTGCAAGTTATAAAGCAGCTGCAAATGTTGGCTTCAGTCCGGTAGAAACAGCAGAAACTGTTCCAGCAACAGATGGTCTAGAGGCTTTCATTTATTCGGGAACTGTTAGTGTGTACCTGCCCATTTCTGTCTGCAGTGGAAGGATGTCATGAGGACACAAGAACAATTGTACTGGGTCAAAGATACATCCAGCCCCATATCCTGTCTCTGACAGTGGCCAATGCTATCTCAGAAGAAAAGCAGCGAAAGCAGTTCCAGGGGAAGAGCCTTTTCTCAGTAACCTTGATTTTGGCTGTGCCTGCTGCAGCAATTTGCCTTGAATATTTGCTGTCAGTTCACTCTACCATCTACATTACTCCATTTCTTAAAGCAGCTTTTGCGTGGACAAACATATTATGTTCCAGTGGAAAGAGAAATGGGTCTTTGTGTTAACAGCCCTTCTACACCAGTGGAGATGGTAGTGCTGAACCCACTTTGGACCCCTGGACTGTGTAAATGACCACCTGGGGAAAACCTGTGGATCTTCAGTTGTCATGAAATGCTGTAAGTGCTCTGAGAAGCCCAAGAGATTGCCCACCTTGGCTGTCACCCCGGCCTGCTTCCCAGGAGATGTGCAGCTCACAAGCAAGAATGCAGATCTTACCAAGCCCATGCATCTGTTCTCAAATTGTACTCAGCTAGGGGTGAGCTGACATAATTTCAGTTGGTCTGACCCTATAAGTACTACTCTGCAAGAATGAGAATTGTGGAATCAGGTGTGTAAGCTCCCATTCAGCCAAGGATTTAAGGACAAATTTAAGTCCTTATGTTGACTTACATGAGAAATAAGTGTGTGTTTAAGAGTGTTGCTGAACAAGAGATATTGTTATCATGAAGCAATATTCTACTTCCAAACTTTTTAGAGGCCCCATCCATTGACTTGAATGGAAATATGAGTGTGGGCTGAGCCTACGCTGAACGGTTTTGATCACCAGTCTGAAAAATATGTAAGATAATCTACTGCTATTCAAAGTGACTTGTATACCTCCCCCATAACCAATATCTCTCTACAGTGGCCTGTTTCATAATCAAAAAATTGGAAGATTTTCAGCAGCTTTTATTACCTTTTTTTTCTTTCAAATCACAAAAATACTTTGTGTTACATTATCCTGGTTTAGTTTGGAGACTTTTCTTTAAATAAGTTACTAGCAGTCTTGCTGAATTGTAACTCAGAAGAGCACTAACACTTGAGCCACTGAAACTCCTGAACACATAGCTTTTCATAAGTTTGGTGCCGATGGCTGGACATAGAATCATAGAATCATAGAATCATTAAGGTTGGAAAAGACCTCTAAGATCATCAAGTCCAACTGTCAACTAACACCACCATGACTCCTAAACTAGGCCCTGGAGTGCCATGTCCATACCTTTTTTGAACGCCTCCAGGGTTGACGACTCCACCACCTCTCTGGGCAGCCTGTTCCAATGCCTAACCACTCTTTCGGTAAAGACATTCTTCCTCATGTCCAATCTAAACCTCCTCTGACGCAACTTGAGGCCATTTCCTCTTGTCCTATCACTAGTTTCTTGGGAGAAGAGTCCAAGACCCGCTTCACTACAACCTCCCTTCAGGTAGTTGTAGAGAGCGATAAGGTCTCCCCTCAGCCTCCTCTTCTCCAAGCTAAACAGCCGCAGTTCTCTCAGCCGCTCCTCATAAGACTTGTTTTCTAGACCCTTCACCAGCTTTGTCGCCCTTCTCTGGACACGCTCCAGCACCTCAGTGTCCTTCTTGTACTGAGGGGCCCAAAACTGAACACAATACTCAAGGTGCGGCCTCACCAGTGCCGAGTACAGGGGCACGATCACTTCCCTACTCCTGCTGACCACACTATTCCTAATACAAGCCAGGATGCTGTTGGCCTTCTTGGCCACCTGGGCCCACATATACCTATTACCAAAAGAACAATGTATAGACAATAGTAACAGATGCCCAGAATAAGATGTATAAGTGGTTTCAAAACCTGCCCACTATTTTAGACACAAAGATAAGGAAAATATGTATAACATCTAAGAAGTTTCCAAATGCGGGAAAATAAGTGAGTTATAAATATGGGTACATTAAAGCTACATTACAGTCATCTCACTCTATTCACTCACATTGTTGTAGCTCTGCAAAAAAAACCATTCATTTGACTGAGAAAAATGTAAGTTTGTATGGCTGATTGATTACAGCCCTGGTAAAACTAAAATTATTAATAAGTTATGTTTAATGTTATTAGCATTATTAATTCATTAGCTCAGTTGGATAAGCTGTTTTCTCCAATTCTTCCTAAAAGCAACAGTTATAAAAATGGCAAGGCAGGCAAGTGATTAGTGATCAATATCAAATTAGTCTAAGTGACTAAGACTGCAGTCTAATTACAACCATGAGAAACATCAACATCATGTAAGAGAGGATTTGACTGTTGCTGAGTCAGAGCATAGTGCTTTCAGCTTGACATAGAGTCATTACTTATTGGGTTTTCAGCACAAAACCATTTTGTGAAGGGTTTTTAACAAAAGTCCTCATAAAAACTTGAAACAATGTTGCACATTAAATTTAAGTAGAAAATTATGAAAACCTTTTTTGATAGTTCAGCTCAAAGTGGGTGAAACACCTTGTAAAAAGCTGTGTTGCTTCAAGCTCAGTCAGAGAACATCTGAACTTGTAGACAGCAGCTGGTTAAAGGGAAATGCGGGAAGCGCTCAAGTATTCTGCAGTTGGACAGCTTGCAACAGCCGTGCCTCTTGTGCAGGACAGGTGGGGCAGTAAACCACCTTCAGGGACTAAGAGCTATTGCATAGAAAGAAGTGGTGTAGAGATCTCAGCTCACCCCAGGGGTGGGAAATCGGTGTTGCTGGTGGACAACCAGGCAGCTGTTGGGACTGCGTGCAACCTCTGCCCAGTGAGGTTTACCACACTGGCTGGTGAGGTGCCTGCCTGGTGTATAGGGCCACCCTTTCTGCTACTCACAAGCCAAAGAGGTTGTCCTGCTGATCCCATGTGTGGGCCATTAGTTATGTGCCCTTCTCTCTGATATGTCTGCAGAACAGGGCAAAGATCCCTTGATGGACTGTGGCTCAGCGGCAAAATATTTTAAATGCTGGGCAACAATCACCAGGAAAACATACCATGAATTATCACTAAGAGCTTTTCTCAGTGTGGGAGCTAAACGGCAGAGAGGGAGATTGGCAAGTGACCTAATGTATATGTAAAGCTGATGATAATTCATCATTCTGTATCAAGAATCAAACACAGGGCGGAACCAATGGTCAATAGGCAAATTCGTATAAATGCAGGGCTATATTGTCCAGCTAAGCTGTACTAGACACTGTACTGGAGAATCTGGGCTAGCATAGCAGAGGGAGAAAAACTAAAGGGAGCAGCTGCTGTCCCTGTGCTACTGAGAGGATTTCTAAACTACTGTAATGAGGATAACCCAAACGGTGGTGTAATCCTCACCCTGGAGTCAAGGCGGTGAAAGTCATCCGGAAGGAAACAAAAATTATGGAATTATCAAAGGCTGAGACCGTGGAAAGCTAAGTGGTTTGTTAATTCAAATGTCCCCACAGTATCACTGCCGCAGTATCAAAATAGGCAGGAGGTTTATTTGTCAGTCCTGTTATTAAAGGAGCTGAGCAGCTCCCAAAACCAGCCTGATACTATCAGCTCTACATACAGGCCGGCCCGAACTGCTGATTTATGGTAGAATTTAGTTTCTCTTCCTCATGACGAATAGTCTTATCCCAGGTTGAATCCATTGCAAACAGCTGCTGGATAGTGGCAACTGCTTTTTTTCTTTGAATTTTTGGAGGCTGATAGTTTAAAACACACATCAGCTTGTTAATTCTTCCCTGTCCTGCCTGACCCACACCCTGTGCATCCTCTTCTACCCTTCAGAAACCTGATGACTTTAGACAACTTCTGTACCATCCATTTTATCCAAACCTCTTTTGGTACCTGTCAAGGTTATCAGAAGACTCTGGTTCTGCTGTAACTGAACTGCTTGGGTGGGGTTCATTTTGCTACCAAAATACCAAGACGTGGGTGTATGCAAGTAGGTGGCTACAGATAAACTAGGTGGCTAAGCTCCCCTGATAAATGATGGAGATGACAGAGTGAAACAGTCAGTGTAACTTGGAGCTAATTCATTTTACCCAAAAAGTTTGCCCATTGGGTGTTCCTATAGTAGACACCTTATAGCTGGTCAGATGAAGTGTTCTCTCAAGAGAAAAGAATGAGCAGAGAGTTAATCCGTTTGTTAGGTGCCATCCATAGGTTTTGCTGTGCCTGAATAGGATCATGACAGAGGCATAAACTTTCCTGTTACGGACCTTTTTTTTCTGATAAGGATTATTTTAAATACAGATTCACCCTCAGGGGGTTCTTTCAGCCTCAGTTCTGGCAGTGCATTCAGTCACAGCACCACCCCTGTTCATGCTAATGTTACGCTGCCTCTCAGATCTTCAGCGTTTGCTACATAATGTGCTATTCCTGCCAGATGGGCTTAGCCGATTCAATGTTTAGATGACTCTAGAAAAAGATTTTTTTTCTATCTTAATACAAAACTTTACAAGTGCAATGCTTTTTTTTTGGCCATACACAAATGCTTTGCCTGTTTTAAAAGTACATGCTTTAAATTAATCACTTCCTTCGGAGTGATAAAAGATTTAGAAACTTTCTCAGTTGCCCTATTATTTCTAGTGCATTCTATTATATTTTATAAAATATTTGATGGGAGGGCAAGGACTCTTGGCTACTGATTAGACAGGATAGCAAACATGTTTTGAGGGAGTAATAATGTTTTTGGAGTAGGTGATGCCTAAACATGGTTTACTGGAACTAGGGCACAATGACAAATACTGCACTTTGAGGCTGAGCAGTGGTTATTAATTAGCTATACCTACTTATTTTAAGATGTCTCTGGTGTATGAGTATTGCTGGTTTCGTAAATCTTCCCATTCTTTTTCAAGGTAGCTTATTCAATGAAAAGAGGAACATGTGGTAGGGTCAGTATGCCCTCATTTATTTTTATATTTTCTCTTAATGTACATTGAATTTAAAAATATTTGTTCTGGCTTCCATTAACTATAAATGTCATGCCGCCCCTTAAAAATATGCCATAAGCCATTTTTTAACCTTCCTACTCAAATCTGCCTGATATTTGTTCAGTACAACACATAGAAATGTTTCACTACACACAGTTTACATCCATGAGGGAGTACTGCATCTTCTACTCTGACCTATATCATTGTAACTCATTACGTTTTGTACAAATATTCTTTTGTAAAGTCTTACACAAAGTAAAATTGCAGTCGCTAGGATGAAGAACTGGCTACTGGCCAACAATACGAATGCATAAGGTGCTACTAATCTGGGGCATCTAAGCAGAAGATAAGCTGTGCCTTGCTCATCACAGATAAGCGCAGAGGTGTGCTGGTTTTGGCTGGGATAGAGTTAGTTTTCTTCACAGTAGCTAGTATGGGGCTATGTTTTGGATTTGTGCTGAAATAATGTTGATAACACAGGGATGTTTTCTTTACTGCTGAGCAGTGCTTACACAGAGTCAAGGCCTTTTCTGCTTCTCACCCCACCCCACCAGCGAGTAGGCTGGGGGTGCACAAGGAGCTGGGAGGACACAGCTGGGACAGCTGACCCCAACTGACCAAAGGAATATCCCATACCATATGACGTCATGCTCAGCATATAAAGCTGGGGGAAGAAGAAGGAAGGGGGGCACATTCAGAGTGATGGCATTTGTCTTCCCAAGTAACCATTACACGTGATGGAGCCCTGCTTTCCTGGAGATGGCTGAGCACCTGCCTGCCCATGGGAAGTCGTGAATGAATTCCTTGTTTGCTTTGCTTGCGTGCACAGCTTTTGCTTTTTAACTTACTTATTAAAGAAAGTGCTTACTTAATTAAACTGTCTTTATCTCAGCCCACGAGTTTTCTCACTTTTGCACTTCCGATTATCTCCCCCATCCCATCAGGGGAGAGTGAGCTAGTGCCTGTGTGGTGCTTAGCTGCCAGCTGGGGTTAAACCATGACAAGAGGAAAACAAAAGTACCCCAAGATCTCAGATCTGAGGAAGGAATTTTCCCAACCCCCAAACCTAACAACTATATAAGTTGTTGTATTGATGACCAAAGCTTAGAAATATGTTTTTAACAGAGAGTTTAGCAAGTATTATTTAACGTCAGGTAGCCTGCACACACACTTGTGTGGATACACATTAGACATAGAACTTCTTCCAGAAGAGTCTTCTAGAAAAATCTGCCCTTATTTTAAAGGTTAAGTGGTGGTAAATTGACCATCCTGGTCTTATTCTGTATTTCTAGGCTGAATTTCCTATCTTTGACATCTGGCAACAGCATTTTGTTATGCCTCTATTAATTATGTTGAAAAATGCTACAGAATCCTTGGGAAAATAGTAGGATCCAAACCATTTCTCAACCTTCTTTTCAAGAAGCCAAATAATATTATATTCTTCAATCCTTGCATAGGTTTCATGGCCCTCCTCTGAATTCACTCAGGCATATGGACATTGGCAATACGACCTTCTTCAGCTTGAATAGCTTTTCTACACCTGTTGGAAAGGAAAGAAAGACAAATTTACTTTTTCAAACTTAATTTACTGAAAACAAATCATGTATTATAGATAAAATATACAGCTTATCTGTACAACAAGAGAATGGAGGTATTCATGGAGTTTCTACATGTCCTCAGTTTGATGTGACATTTTAAGGGTATTTCCAAACGTATACTCTTGTTATCATTTGTGTTATTTATTTCTTGCCTTCCAAATTAAAGTAATACTGGAAAAATACTTTTACCATTTAAACTTGATTTGTTCTTTGAGTTTCTTAAGTGATTAGTTGGAAGTAGTCTTCTGTTTGTTTTCCAATGTGAATGTACTTCTTTGCTAAGGGAGATTAGAACAAAAAGTGGCTTATCTTATTTCTCTGGCTTGTTTAACAGGTTTAAAAAATAAAAAGTGTACTTACAAAAGCTTCCCCCCCTTTGCCTCTTGCAGACTCCTGAGTAAATTAGAAAATTATAACAATAATAAAGTACATAAATTTACATTACTTGTGGCAGCTATCAAATGTGTGTTTTGAGATGAGTCAGACTTTAACATGAATCCCTGCTGTGTGACCTTTCAGTCTGATTGCAATCTCATCTAGTGACAGCTTCACTAACACTACATACAGCCTTTTCCCAAATTTCTGCCTTTCAAAACCAAGTCTTTTAAAACTTGGAGGTATAACCTGTGTGCTTAGTTTTCAGACATCTTATCTGACCTCTCACACTGAAATGCCTTTTTTTGCATGATCACTGTTTAGACAGTGGCATAACAGTGCTATCTGCTCTGTTGTCTAGTCATTTCCAGTTAACGCCTCCCAGTCTATCATGGTTCTGACAGCTGCTGAGCAGATACCTAGTACAATAACATGATTATCTATTTCCCGTGTGGTTTCTGCTTTCAACATTTGAATGTATCAGTACGTACTGCTGTTGTTGTTTCTCTATGTGTATGACTTGATACAGATGTACAATGAGGTTTTTTTGGAGGGGGCAGTCATCCTTTTTTCGTATAGAGGACTCCCTCTTGAATCTCTAAAGCTGATCTCTCTTGGGATGTGCCAAAATTCCTGGATTCTGCTGAGTTCAGAAGCCAGCAGATGCTGAGGCACAAACATGAGGAAAGGAAATAGCTCCAAGTCGTTATGAAATAAAAAGGCCTGGACACTGACAGTGATGGAAGTCAGAAAAAAAGCTTATTCAGTTCTTAGGTACAGCAGTCTACATATCCAAATTACATTAAAGCACAGTCATCTTAAATTTAGTGTAGCTGTGATGTCACTCCTTTCCTTTGCTGTTTCCCCAGTCAGAGATGATAGACCTGAGTTATCTCAGATTACGATGGTGTATCTGAAGTTGCTTTATCTGTGGAGAAATGACTCACTGATTTTCTAATTTATGAGACATCAAAATAAATGCATGCATCAACTAAGGACAAATTGATTTCAAAGAGTTTTGCTGTGTGGAGTGAACAGAAACAGGATGGTTGTGCTTAAACTCAGTGTTGGGTAATCTCAAAGATTTTTCAAGCATCTTCAAGAGATGTTGAAAAATATTACCAAGGTAAATGATGAATGAATATTTTCTCCTTTTTTGGAGTTTTTCTTTTCTTTAATGAAAATGAAATTTTGGTACTTATCTATTCTACATGAAATTGATCTAGAAATAGAAAAAAAAAGCCCAACCACCTAAGTTTCTCCTTCCAAATCTTTACAAGATCATTTCAATTTTTTTTTAAGTTTTAAAATACTTAAAAACTTTCCGAACTAAACATAAAATTCAGAGGTTAGGTATGCAGGCCACAACTGAATTCCCCATGAATCCTGTGTTACATATACAGTTAACTACCTGTGCAGTAGTATCTACTGAGCAGTCATTTAGAAATTAGGCTTAGATCCCCTAAAGGTCATTAGGCTGGCAAATCTGATAGCTACATGAAATGTGGTGAAAAGACAAAAGTACATGTCAGTAGCCAGGAGCTGATGAGTCAAGACCGACATTAAGGTTTTACTGAAAAAAACCCTGCTGTTCTTTCCAAAAATAAGGCAGCCATTGCCTGTTCATCCACTTTTGAGGTGAAAACCAGATATACAGTGAATTCTCCAGTCTTATCTTGTGAGAGTTCAGGGTGCTGCATACATCTCTGGAAACCCTGTTTTGCCAGAAGAAGGGGACACGTGAGTATGGAAGCTGTGTGCAATGTCTCACATAGCAGGACCTCTCTGGATGCAGCCTGAGTTGTGTCATCTCAAAAGGCAGGGCTTTCCTGAGCCCAGGGGGCTCAATCACAGTATGACACCAAAAGGAGTGTGATGGCCTCACAAATCGGTAAGTGAGGTACAGGAGGAAGGCTTGAAAGATCTGGCAAAAGGCCTGTGTGGTAGTGCCGTGTCTTCTGTATGGAGGAAACCACAAATCCCCCCTGGGAATGAGTCAGTCAGCCCTAGGGAATGAATTCGTGAAGCAATATAGTCATGGACTTACTTACCCAGACATAATTAAAATGTAATAGCAGTATGTAAGTAATGTACATTTAAAGGATAGCAGGGCTCAAATGAAAAGATAGCTTTCAAAACGATGTGCTTTTCATAGATCATGTGGTTGTAAAGGCAATGGGAAAAGAGACCAGGAATGGGTCTTATCCTCCTGTGCAAACAGATGGGCTTCTGTCAAAATGCAGGCATTGCACTCTGCTTGTAATACATCAAGGTACTTGACTCCTTGGGTGCTTTGACTTTGCATTTACAACCACCTTTACTTTCATAGTATAGGTGCGTATAGCCGTATAATTAAAAATAACACATTAAACCAATGAATTATAGCGGCAGGTCAGTTTTCTGAGACCATATAAATTAATCGCTTTCTCATCCTTCTCTGACCTTGCTTCAGTAAGTAGGTAGGATGAATTCATTTGACATTTAGTATCTGCCAACTTTACTTCCTGAACATCCTCTGCAAAGCAGCAGATTAATTCTTCAGGGTTAAAGCGTAATGTAGACAACACAGCTGTACAAGGAGAGGATAAGAAACCCACTTACCACACGCCCTACCATCCACCAAAAATTAGTGACAAGATCCAGCAAACCTTCTTCCTGCCAGCCTTGATCGGATGGGAAAGGGTGTGACAGCTGATTTCAGTTCTGTCCCTGAAGTACCATGGCTTAACAAGTGGGTACATTCAACAGCACATTGCTGCTTTCCTCCCCATGGCTTACTTTGGGGTGGGGACGGGGTGGCAAGGGAAGGCAGCGCCTTTGAAGGATTGTGCAGGTATGCACAGATCATTGCTCAGCCCTTTCCCTAACCTCAGAACAAATGCTGTTCACATGAGCATGACTTGAATACAACTTGAAATAAGAAAAACATGACAAAAGAGGAATAATAGAAACCATTCTAACAGAAATAGCAATTGGATGTCACTTTAAAATTGCTGAGACTCATCATTTTGTCTATCTGATGTTGCTTGGAAGAGGAACTGCAATAGGTAATAAACTATTAACAATATGGAGGAAAAAAACAACGCCCACTCTGTCTGATGTTTTGCCATGAGGATCTACTGGCTACCAACACAAAGCTTTTCAGGTCACTGTGTTCCATATTTTCCTTGTGAAATGTACTGTGCACTTCGGTCACTTGAATAAATCTGTGTATGCAGTTTCCTAATAAATTTTTTATTTTATTGCCTAATAAAAGGGACTTTAAAGACCATGTGGATCTGTAATTGATGATTCTAGGCTTAAAGAGAGAACAATTTTATAGGAGCACAAGGGACATGGCATTTGTTATGAGAGTAGAGCCTACCCACATCATAATTTCTGCACAGCAGATGTGGAACAAAGCGATGCAGACAAGTGGTTGGAGACAGACCCCAGCTAGCCCTGGATTGATGCTGAAGGAGTAGGAACAAAAGCAAGTAAAAGCAGCCTTTCCCAAGTTTTGCTCAGTGCGAGGTCAGCTTCCCTCCAGCCCCCTGCTCATCAGGGTCACCAGGACTTACCGACCCCTCTACTGCAGCATGAACTCTGCTCACGGCTGTCAGCAACTGTGTTGGGGCAGCACAGGCACCTCCCTGACCAACAGCAGCCCCGAATGGCTCCTCTCAGCCTCAGCTTTGGCAAACTGAGCTGAGTAGCAGCTTAAAGCTGTGCCCTTTCTCCATCCCGCAGGTGTGCACCTTCACCCTCTGGCTCCAGCAGAGAGAAAAAGGGGATGTATAGGAAACCCCCGGCATGAAAATGATGCCAGGCTGCTGGTGGGCCGATTTCAGGTGTAGGGCTTGAAATGAGACTGTTTCAGAGGTGTGAGGTGCTTGGCTGAGCGACGACGATGCTCTGCCCTATTGTTGTGGTTTAACCCCAGCCAGCAACCAAGCACCACGCAGCCGCTCGCTCACTCTCCCCTGGTGGGATGGGGGAGAGAATCAGAAGGGCAAAAGTGAGAAAACTCGTGGGCTGAGATAAAGACAGTTTAATAGGGAAAGCACAAGCCGCGCACGCAAGCAAAGCAAAACAAGGAATTCATTCACGACTTCCCATGGGCAGGCAGGTGCTCAGCCATCTCCAGGAAAGCAGGGCTCCATCACGTGTAATGGTTACTTGGGAAGACAAACACCATCACTCCGAACGTCCCCCCCTTCCTTCTTCTTCCCCCAGCTTTATATGCTGAGCATGACGCCATATGGTATGGAATATCCCTTTGGTCAGCTGGGGTCAGCTGTCCCAGCTGTGTCCCCTCCCAGCTCCTTGTGCACCCCCAGCCTACTCGCTGGTGGGGTGGGGTGAGAAGCAGAAAAGGCCTTGACTCTGTGTAAGCACTGCTCAGCAGTAAAGAAAACATCCCTGTGTTATCAATACTGTTTTCAGCACAAATCCAAAACATAGCCCCATACTAGCTACTGTGAAGAAAATTAACTCTATCCCAGTCAAAACCAGTACACTACCTTATCGTCTAGAATGGCATACAGCTGCTCTTTCCCAGGACCAGAACAAGATTAATTACTGAGTGTTTCCACTTTTTTTTTTGCATTATTCATTACTGCTTTTTTCTGACAAACATTAGCATTAGGATTTCTTCTATCCCTTGCACATTTAAAAAATGGACTTAGGTTGTACTCAGCCCTGCCAGCACATTTTTCTACCTGATGTCTTGTTCCCCTTCATAATTTCTAATTTAGAACAATCATGACATTTATTGTCTCATTATATTTTATGGAGTGGGTTCTCCTTTTTACTTTGTACTTGGCTGAAAAAAGAATCCCCAAACCTCTGTTTTGGTGATCCAGTTTAGTTCCTAATAAAATAGACCAGCAAAACTGTAAAACTGAGCCAAGCTGGGGAACAGAAGGAAGAACAAGCAGCCAGAGACTGGAGCTTCTTTTGCTAACACCACTCTGCAGGTGGCATGTTGTGAAACTATTTGTGGGCACTGGTTGCTTTTACCATGAGTTTTCTCTGCTTCTGTGCCAAGGAGATGAATAAAGACAACAAACTGTCTCACTTTCACCTGCCACTGCACACCAAACCGTAATGCCTGCCCGAGCACTCAGAAAATTAACACAGTTCATCTTAAGTCAGAGTAACAGTTTCCAAACTGTGCTTGGCGTGAAAGTCACTGCTTCTGTTTCAGGCCTGATGGACTCCTTGAGTGAATGTTTGTCTGTATTTACTGACTGTGATAATTGTTTAAGAACAAGTATTACCTCTCTCTACAAGCCTTGTCTTCCTTAAAACTGTCTCTGGGAGCCTTAAGAATTAGAAGGCAGCTAAAAGGAGGAGAAATATACTTATGTGTGACTATGCAAAAAATCAGCACTTAAATCAATCAGCACTGGCTAAAATAATTTGCTGGTTATCCCACGTGGCTCCCTTCCCCAGCTCACAGCTGGCAATGCTCTGCTGGTATTTACCAGGTCCCTGCTGATATTGCTTGCCATTTACAGGGATGTGCCTGCCTGTCTCCCTTCGAATGCGAACAACCCAAGCTACAAAGACAATTTTGAACCCATGCATGGTGCGTGGGCATGGTGCATGCGCTGAGACTCCACAGCCTCACATTGGGTTCTGAAAAATACCTGTTATGATGAACTAGAGGGATAGCATGTGTTTAATATAAGTTGTCCCTACTGCTGAATTCAACCATGCCTCCTTCTCACTCACCTGTGTCCTGTTTCACGCCCATAGGAGTCTTTGCAAAACGAGTTGGCTCAGTCACCCACATAAAATGCTTGTCTGTACTACCAGCTTCAACGTCTCCTGGGGGTTATCCCTTTAAATATACTCAAGTCATTCAGCCTGAAACCATCAACTAGTTTAGTCATCCTACAAAATTATTCTCCAAAACCCAGGAAACTTGAAATGCTGACCATGAAATAGAAGATGAAACATAACAAGATACCTTGTCCAGGTGCTGTAAAATGACTTGCCCTCACTGAAACAAGTAATTCGGCATTGCCTACGTGACTGATTTGCCAGCAAAACCATGTTATTGTCTCTGCCTAGTGAGCCGTGTGACATCGATGTGGTAAGCCAAATGTGAGGGACTCTGCAAAAATGTAACCCCTTCTATTGAATAAGCCGTGAAACTTTCCATTTGTTCATCTATATCTCTGGCATATGCTGTAGGTATAACTTACAATCAATGATCTGTTTGAAGTGTTAAGCTGTACATCCAGGTAACTTGCCATAGGGAAGAGATTATGCCACTGAGACAGCATTCCCAGAAGACATCTTGTGTGAAATAGATATTAATCAAAACAATTCCAGCAGTTCCTGGAGGGCAGCAGGCTATACTTCATCAAGTATTGCTCAAATCAATACTGGCCTGTGCACACTCTCAGTTGTGTACACAGGGCGGCTCTCGCAATTTCAGCAGCTAAGGAAATGGTCAGCTGCACATAGCGATGAAGCCAGGGAGCTCTGACAACAATATTTCCAGTGAATTTCAGTTTGTCAGAGATGTTCTCCTTTCTTCCTTCCAGAGGAAGTATTATTTGAAGGCTAAGAAAAATGCTTGAAATCATCACTTTATATCACATGAGGCATAAGAAGGAGAATGTGGAAATCAAACTAGATTTGTGGCTCATTAAATGCCACTGACCCTAAATTACACAAGCTCCTCTCATTCTGGTTTGCTGCCTGACTGTGCCTCTGTGCATCACTGTCAGCCAGAGGATGAGCTTTCTGAAGCATCCATAGGGCACCCACTTTGTTCACTTGGCAATAATTTCAGAGGTTATTGCCCAGCAATAATTTATAGTAGTCAAATACAATAAGCTAAGGAGCAATGAATGATATTTTTACAAGCTAGTTTTTCATCATCACTTTGTGTTTCTGTGACCTGTTATGCATTTGGCAAGCAAGCATGTAACCTTAAAAATGTTTGTCTCCTCCACCCACAGCAGGACAGAGTGATAAGGTTTATGAACTCCTAAAAATGTTGCACTGAAAGCTGAGAGGAACCTAAATTATCCTTATTTACACTCACCCTCATCCTTCTGCAGTAGTGTGATGGAGACGGGCATAGTTCAATAAAAGCCAGCAAGCCATGGTTTATCACCGTTTGTCACGTTGAGGTACAGGTGACTTATTCAGCTGTGCTCTTTTTTGCCTTTTCCGGGTTGTTTTCTGCACGGAAATTATACAAAATACTTATGCTTTTTTTACATCCTTAAATGTGATTGTTTCATAAGACTTCAGAACATTTAAGTACTTTAACAATTTGATGAAATCTCAGGTTAAGATGTATTTCTGTCTTAGGTGGCTAAAAATGTCTTATTCTTTGGCTTCTGATTTGCTCTGTCTGGGTGCTACACCTCACCGACCATACGGCGAATGTGTGGTGGTTTTGGCGCTTTTTTTTTTTAAAATTATAGTGTCATACCTGGGCCCAAACCAGTGAGTCTGCAGAGCAGATTGCTCATCTGTATTTCACCAAGGCCCTCTGAAGTGCTCCACAAGAGGTGAGGAACAAAACCAGTGCCATACCGACTTCCAGAGATTTTTCTGGAATTTTTTCAGGCTGAACCATAACAAGTACTATAAGGTTAATTATTCTTGCTTGGCTGTCTGTTGCTCTGATGTCAAGAATCAAGTCACCCTTTTGGACCTTCATTTTGCCTTCATTTTCACATCTGTGGGGCGTAAGTTATGTCACATTTATCTTTATCTACAGATATTCTTAGTCTGCAGCTTGAATTTTTGAATCCTATATCACTATTCAAAGGAAAGGGGATTGAATCAAAAGCAATTATATTGTTTCTGAGCCTAATGCATGCAAAAACCCACTCTTGACACTTTTTTCATTCATTAAAATCAGCAAAACCCAACAATTTTTTTTTAGCATTGCTTTTAAGCCTTTCAAATTCCTAACTGAAGTTTGCAGTCATGACAAATGTAATGCTTCACAGTCCACTTTCGACATTTCAAGTACCCTGCTGCTGTTTTTGTCAGTCTAACTTTCTCCTAAGAGCTTCCTAAGTATCTTTTATTGCAGCTGATCTGTATATATTTTTCTCTGATTTGCAGAAACCATGTCAAGCTGACCTAATCAAATATGACACTGGATTCTTTGCAATAGCTCTCTCTGTTAGGAAGGTGTGCTAGAATTTTCAATAGGTATGTTCTAACCTCTTTTGCCCTCAAATAAATTAAAGTGCTTTTTAACATGTACACAGTGCCCTGTGCTATTGGGGTAGATGGCTGTACAATATCTGCCCGTCTGTCCACTTTTATCTCCATTGTTACAGTAACTGAGTTCCTCACAAGCACTGAAGAATGCATTGTTCCTCAGAACACCCTGTGGCTTTGAAGTAGGAACTTCATTATGTCTGTGGAGAATGAATGGACAAGACAGATTAAGGGCTAAACCCTAAAGGTGCTGAAGGCTTGCAACGCTGAGATGAATGGCATCTAGGGGCACTGAGCCCGGCGTGTGCTTGACTCCAGGTCAGTCAGCCCTGGGGAGAATTAGGCACTCGTGGAACTGATCCTGAGAAACCTCTGAAGCTAGCAAAAATTTAATTTCAGAAGGAGAAGGTGGACCTTAAATGCCTCTGCAGGTTCCTGCTCTGATGAGTATCTACACTTGGTATAACAAAATAATAGAAATGATTGGAAGGCACTAATTTCAAATACCTGAAAAGTTAGACTATACCTAAGGTATAAGAGGGGGAAAACTGGGTTGAAAGCACCCAATTAGACAGAACAGGGATCTAAAGCAGGTTTCCTACATACCACACACAGGTCTACCCTAGCTACAGGAAGACCCTTGCTCTTCCCCAATGCTTGCCTAGTTGTTCTACGTAGTAGGATTTTCGGTTAAGCATTTCTGAAGTCCATAGTAGCTCATTGGCTGTAGGATTGTACCAGTGCTTATAGCACAGTAGCTTTGTACAATCTCAGATATGTGGGATGCTCATAGACCTAAGGGGTTAGGGGCCTAACTAATGCTTTCTCAGATCATCCATGGCACCTACCCGGACTGTGGCCTTTGTTGTATAAAAAGAGGTATCAGATGCCCCACATCTACGGGAACTGAACCAAGTCTTCTTAATGTGACCTGCCTTACCCCTGAGCACATTTACCTAATTATCTGTGCCAGCAGAGATCACAAAAAGGAGAATACAGTTTTCCTTGAACTTCTGATTATCTTTCTCAATATTGATTAGTGTGAACTGGTGGAGCCATGATCGCCATTTGGGTGTTTCTCCATTAAAATCTAGGACAGAAAGCTGAGAATAAGTTAATATTAGTAGGTCCGTATAAGCCACCTGTTTCTATGTGCTCCATAGCCTTCAGCCAAAAATAGTTTCCCCTGATCATGAAAGAAGATGATTTTAGAGATTTTTTTTTTAAATAACCATTCATTTTCACCAATACATTTGATACTATGAATTGTTTGCAAGTGATTCACACTGCTTTCGGTGGCATGTTTGCTGGTTTCCAGTAGTCATAACATGCTATCCAAGTCAAATTATTTTGTATCTGCTTTATGAAAGGATGACTTCCAAATCTGTCTTTGTTTCAGTGAACGCTTCTGAACATATTGTCATTGCTACATCACATGCTCAAGCTAACGCCACTACAGAGAGCCATTTTCTTTCCAGTTTTCTCCTGGTTAAAATATCTGTAGACTGCTATACTGGACAGAACCTGTTGATGCTAAAAATCAGATTAAATTATCTGGAGTAGCACTGTGTAGAATCCAGCATCCAACTGGCCTAGAAGGAACAACAGCTGGAAGGGCTGAGACTGCAGTCAGCAAATGGATTCCCTAATGTTGTGTTAGCCTTCTGCCCTAGAGAAATCTGGTAGTGTGCTGGAAGATACTGCTGAACCAGTGCTCAGGGACCTTAAGCAGCTAGACTGATGGTGGGAGGATCACTTGACTAGTATTTTTCCCTGTTATTTTTTTAATATAATCCCCTTCCTTCACAAGTATCTTTATTAGCATTTTCAACCATTTAAAAAGTATTGTTATTTAAATGAAAAATCCTATGTTACATTTACTAGTTGCCCTTTTTCTCAAATGAGTGGATACAGTGGAAGATAGTATGACTATATTGGTACTCTTAGGTTACTTTGTCTATCATCTGTACCAAAGTATCCTTCTTTAGTAAAACAGGGACTGAGCAATTAACTCTAAAAAGTCTTTTTTTGTTGACGACTGTGTAACAGAGCATAAGCTAATATGGCAGCTTACAAACTATCTTTTTCTTCTAGACAGCCAAGTAGTTTTTGTTGATGCTAAGAATGTATTGGGGAAATAATGCCAAATCCAAGAGATGTAATTTCACAGCACATTTGAACTTAGACTTAGGAGAACAACCATAGAAAAGGATGCTTAATTCTGGAATAGTGACCAAAGAGTGGAGGAGAAAACCAGCAAACCAAAAATTATAAACTGGGCGTATGGAAGCACCAGCTGGATGTTCACTGTTTTCTAACATTTCACAATGCACAGGCTATAGCTACACCTACAGCAAGGAATGTTCCCTTTACAATATTGCACACTTTGCAACAGCCCTTTTGCTGAGATGCACTATTGGTGAAGCTGGCATAAAAATACAAATGGGAAATGAGCATGGAGTGAGAGCAGGTTCTTTAGGAAAAAGCTCTTACAATATTTGTGACATCTAGAGAAATATCTACTAAAGTTGCTGGTTTCACTTGTTTTGTGGTTTTTTTCTTTCCTTTAATACAGAAAAGTGCCCAGGCTGTATGTTTAATAAATCTAATTTCACACCTAATAATTCATGAAGTTTTCCTTAATCAGCTACCTAAATTTCCTTCCTTAACAGGCTCCACCTGTAAGTTGAGGTTGATACATATAATTTCTCCAGGAAAAAAGCTATTCAAAACTGTGTTTGGTGGGTTTTTTTTTTTTTCTGTCATGTGACAATGACCTTTTAAACAAGTCAGAAAACAGCAGCTGAAATAAACACTGTATATTCATTCCACGCATCCTCTGGAAAGGCATTTTTGCTGTTCAGATCTAGGAGGTACCTGATATCACAAATTAGCATTTCTAGAACAAATCCGAACAACTTTTATATTCATTTTCTTGCCATGACTATGCCCACCCATGGTAAGGACCAATGAGGAGTGATGAGATGATATTTCTGAATCAAAGAGAGCATTTAATACATCTTACCCTCACTCTTATGAGAAAAGGCTGAATCCACCAGACACAGAGGGGTACATACAAATCCTTCAACTTCTTTCCCATCAAAACAGAACAGGTCTAATTTAACCACAGAAGCTAATTATGGTTGTCCTGCATTGAAATATTCTCCAAGATGAAATATCTCCTAGAATGATCTTGTCTTGGGAAAGGTACCTTTGTTTCCAAAGAATGTAAATGAAATAGTGTGACTGCCAGGAAGACACCCAGGACCAACAAGTTGGTATCCCAGTGAGGACTGACATGAGAAACATCCGACACATGGCAAGTAATGAAAGGCCTGTATGCAAAATTTCCTCACGATGCCTCCTCAGTCAGAGGTTGGATAACAGCTAGAGCTCTCATATCTTCTGTAGGAGGTGTTTTTACGTTAGCAGTAGCATATCCATCCATGTACATGTTATTTCTAACCCCACAGGAATAAAATGTTTTCACCCCATGTCACAGGGAAGTTGTATCCTAAGCATTCCCAAGAGAAGTTTTCTGAGATGAGCCATCATGTGGTGGGCGCATGTGTGGGGAGGAAGTATTTGCTGAAAGTAATGCAGCCAGTGCAAAAGGGACATAAAGTCCAAGGAGCAGAGCATCTGAAAATCTGTACGGAACAGCTGGCACAAGCGATGGTGCCTAAATTGCCAGATCCTTTACGTACTTTCCTTCAGTTCCTTCTGACTTTGCTAAAAGTAAGTGAAGGATAAGAAAACAGTGATTTTCTGGAAGGAGGTGACAACAGCAGGGCAGGACCAGAAGGCAGCATGGTGGATGGTTACCGACACAGGTCCTGACACAGAGGACAGGCTGATGCTGCAAGGAAGATACTGAAAAATGGAGTGATGGGAACGGTCGGTTCAATGCATGCGGGAGCAGAATAGGAAAGGGGGTGAAAATTAAGAGAGGACGAGGAAAAAAATTAAGAATGACCGTTACTAAAGGACACAGCATTTAGAATATATAAGTAAAAACAGAAGTTTGATGTCTTACCTTTGTCAGTAGTAACTGTGAGATATCCTGGCAAAAACCCCTGGGTAGATCCTTTCCTTATATGGCTCAGGTACCTTGTTATTCTCTGTCCATGACTTAATGACTGTCCATGTGCCCATGTGCATACTGTCGTAGCAGTGTTAAAACTTGATGTGATACCAACTAGAAGACTACATATAACCTGGAATTTGTTTTATTTTTTTACTCAAGACTAACTTAAAATGTGCAGGCAAAGTTGTACAAGAAATTTCAGGTTTGTCAATCACTTTTTGAGAACTTGATCCTACAGCTTTAATACTCCTTTAACAGCAAGTTTAATGGCTAAATAGGACAGTTAGAGTGGAGCATCCTGTGGTCCTCAGGGCATTTGGCCAGAACCCAGGCAACACCTCTACCCATCTCTTGAGGTGCTCTGGCACAGACATGACATGCTAGTTACAGTTCCAGAAACACAGAGGAATCCAGACACTCTCAAGGAAGCTGCTAAATAAGCATCGATCCTAGAGTCTCAGTGCATTTGGATTCACTAGTATTAAAGATCAAGCATAGTAAAACCTAATCATCTCCTGGTTATAGCCCTCTCAGCAAAACACCATATCCATCCCCTGCAGAATTACATTTTCTTTGGCTGCATGTATCCAACAGTTTTTTCTAGTTGCTTTGAAGTCAGCCAAGGTATGAATGAGCATAGAAACACAGACAGATAGTTGCATCAGTTTTCCTCTTCTGTAAATTATACAGCTTTTACATGAGAATAGACACTTACCTCTGTATTCATGACATTTCACTCCCTAATACTTCTCAGGTATGTTCCTGAGCAGTAAAGCATGACAGTACCACCCCCTCACATCTCCCAGACAACTCCAATATTGTACTTTTCACATTCATTCCCTCCTCTATAGCTTCACCTGGCATCAGCCACAAACATTTTAGCTGGCTGGTTTGTTTCTAAGAAAATTAAATTAACTCCTGAACTCAAAGATCATTATCATGATTCTCTAGAGGAATCGCTAATCAAGCCCCTTAAAAAAATAACTTATTAACAGTTAGGATGTGTTATAGCCAGAACTTATTACTGGTAATAGTTGAATTGCTTATAATTCATAAAAATAAGTGGAGAAAAAATGTAGAACATGTGGTGCTAACACCTAGCTAGCAGACACCACCACACAAAACCCACACCAAAAGTGACATACAAATCTTGTGAGGGACCCTGCCAAGCCAACCAGCTAAAGCAGAGGGCCACAGAGGCCAGGGTCAGGCCTCCACACCGTTAACATAGCCAGGTCCCATCACAATAAAAGATGAAAGTCCTAAAAGACTTCTGAGACACTGCTGTACATTACAGCTGGAAAAAGGTAAGTATTAAAGCAGCATAAATGTGTTACAGAACAACTGTGCAATCAGCTAACAGAAACAGTGAAGTATGAAAACTATTTTTGGGTTTTTTTCCCCAAAAAATATGAGGGAATGTGAGGAAAAAACTTCCTCATGTCATCAGAATGATTATAAACTTTTCATCAAGAAGACATCAGTACATGGTGCTTGGAGAAAGACAAAAAGACAATTCTCACATAGATCACATTCTGCTGCCAAATGGGGAATCTTCAAAGATGAGTCGTAGGTGAATAAACACCAGATTTGTTGCAAAGATTTTTCCTCAACAAATGTATCAGTGTGCTATATTTATCTCTTCTTGAGTGATCTCATGCCTTAAATCACCTTTTTATTTTTTGTAGCAATACTCGTATAGTCCGTTCTGCCAGTAAATGATCTGGATTTGTAAAAAGCTAACCAGGTTAGAGCTGTAGCAACTTAATAGGGCTTCTGGCCTCAATTCAGAAGGGCAAAGCAATTGAAAAGTATTGCTGGAGACAAGTATCTTGTGCTAGTTCCCTTCAAGTCAAGTTGAATGGAGGGCATGGAGAAATAGTGTAGAACATGATGGAATAATGGCTCTAAATATAGCTTCAAGGAGAGGTTGGCTATACTGCAGAAGATTACACAATGTATTTGAAGGAAGAAAGCAGTTCAGAGAGAACTCCACAGAGATGGAGCAATGCACACAACAGGCTCTGCAGCCCACTGCAGAGAGTTAGTCATGCTAGGATGGGGCGAGTCAGTGGTGTCCATCCTGAAAAAGACAGCTGTTACCCTGCAGAAAAGCAATGAGGACCACAGAAGACGTGATGGGAGGATACTACACACAACGTGACAACATTGTGCACGGCTCACACAACTTCCAGTGAGGAAAATGCTATACTGACATTGATACCACTGTTTCCTTTTCATCATTACTTCATCAGCAAACTATCTTGTGTTCCATGCTTCCCAGATGGTGAAATTTTTTTGGTGATGGTGCATTTTTTTTATTTGCTTGCTGTACAAGAAAATAGTCTGTCCCAGAAACTGCAGGAAGATAAAGACAATGTATGAAGTTAATTGGCAACATCAGTACTAGGGAAATCTCCAGCAGTCCTTCTTGTGGTCACCCATACTGCCTGGAAGAAATGTTAAATGAGCAGCCGCAGCCCGAGCATTCCCACCATTCAGGAAGTCGCACACACACCACCCAAGACTTTAACTGCTAGGACCGGAGTCCCTTCGCAGCGGGCAGCTCCACTGAGCTGACGGGTGCCCCTTTTCAACTGCTTGCTCACACACACTCCCTCTCGGGCACTTTTTCTCCTCTCAGGCTCAACCCTAGGTATCCCTGAAGCAGAGTCTCGACACGACGTACGCCAGACGAATTTACTGAGTGGTACAGAAGAACAGCTTGAGCTGGGTGCCTCCGGACAGGGACCCCGAACAAAGAAATCCCTGGGCAATTATACCCTTACAATCTAAATTCCCCTCCCCTCACATGACGGTTCGGTCCAATAGCAATATTTGGGTCTGGGGTCTTCTTGTTCCTTATTGGATCCTTTCTCTGTCTCCAGGCGGGACATTCCTTTTCTTATCTTAATGGGTGCAGCTTCTGCTGGTGGTTGTGGCTACCTTATCTGGCTGGTTTGCACTGGTTTCGGGGCCTTCCTTTATGCAGCTCAGTAAAAGTTCAGTATACAGTCAGCAGATGTAGGTGAAAGTTCACAGCTTGTGGCCTAAGGCTTTAGCAAGCCTTGCTACTAATGCTATGTATTGGATTCCACTTCAGCTAGAAAGTGACTTCTACAACAGAAGGCCCCGTGGCAGCTGGTTGCAGCTCCCACACTGTTTCTGCATCCCCATCTTCCTCATCACCCAAAGGAGAAGGCAGACACAGAAGGTTGTCTCCGCTCCACCACTGAAGTCACAGAGTGGAGACAGCCTTTCCCCTCTTTGCCTAGGCAGCAAATACTCCAATCCAAACATGAGGCTGCATTAGAAACTGCATGAAATGCTGCATTGCTGCTACTATCAAGTATGAATTTCACAGGTGAGCGCAGCAGCTGAAAGAAAAGCTAAGGGCTGATTTGGCAACTTTAGGCACCTGGTGAGCTCAGGCAGCAGCTGAGGAAGGATTTATGATAAAAGTTTTGGGATTTAGACATTGATACTTCATCTTAATCCTGCTTTAGTATCTAAGCCTCTTAGGACTTTTCTGGTAAGAAAGAGACCTGTAGATGAGCAAATTCTTTCAAGAAAGTGGATGGAGCTAGATCAGTTTGACAAATGAGAAAGGCGCAGTTGGAGGGTGATGATAAATGTTATAAGTTTGCCCCTCTATTTCTACTGTGCTGCTGGGAATGCAAAGTCAAGCTGCTTTGTAAAGAGCAGCCTTGAAAGAATTCAAAATTTGTGATGCATTCCTGCAACAATGCAGCTAACAGGAGGCTTCTCATGTGAAATACTGTGAATTAACAATGCAGTTATTAACAGTGCCTCGAAAGCAGGCAGTGTGGGAAGGGATGGCTGCTATCACAGAACCTGAAGAAAATAAAATCTGGCCTTTTTGGGTTTTTTCATACATTGCTATTACAAGTGATCCCTAAAATAACTAGAATTGAAACATATGGAGAGGATGAAGGAGAAACCTCTTTCATTTTTGTTTATTTATATATTTGGCAAGAGTCAGACCTTGCTCCAATCAAGGTGGAACTAGTCACCAAAAAAAAATTCCTTTAATTTTAGTGGAGCTATTCCATATATAAATAACTACACATCAATAAGATGATAAGATGTTCACAACCCAGCCCAGGACTTCAGCTGGTCTCCCCAGGAACTGGTGTGCATTTCCAACACAGCAAAAAAAAGGCAGGGAAACATTATCTTCAAAGCCAGGAAGAAGTTCTGAAAAACCTCAAGCAGCAGGTGCCAGCATTCAACACCATGCAAAATCATTATATAAATGTGTATGAGCTGCTGCTGTCCCTTTAACTTTGCACCAAATAGCTTTCCCATCTCAGACGCTGGAACAGGAGCATAGCCAGCAGCAGATCCTCCTTCAGGCAGCCAGAGCAGCAGTGGCTCGCTCCAGCCTTGTAAGGGAAGAGAGGAGTTACTTGGGCAAGCTGGACGGCAGCGTCATAAGACCTCTCACAAAATCTGATTTATATGCAACAAACTCTGAGTCTGACAACATGAGGAACAGCAGGCCTCAGCTAAAGTCAGGGGTGTTATATCAAGGAAGAACTTTGCCCGGACTCAGGAAGGTCCTCAGGCATCAACTCTGCAAAAAACCAGAACATTCAATTCAAGATGGTCCTTTCCCAGAGTTAGCAGGGACCGCAGAGCGCTGGAAGGCAGGCTAAATGTAAAATCATGTGGATAAATTAGAGAAAAGATCTGGGGAAAACCCCAAATAGAATATAATTCAATTAAAATGTGAGCAGAAATCGACATTTATCTGCAGATTCATGCTGGGAAGCAACAGACTAGGTAGGAATTCCGCCAAAAAAAAAGGGATCCAGGCATTATGGTAGATCAGGAATGAAATGAAATTAGTCACCTGTGACACACTCTCAAGAAAAAGACCAGTATAAGCTGGAGGTGAGCTTGTAAAAGAAAGTCACACAACAACTTTATTTTGTGTTGGCAGGACCTCAGCTGGAAAGCCACATTTAGTATGGAACATAACAAATTTCCAAAGAAAAAAATCTTAAATGAGAAGAGTCTAAACCCCATGATTTTTGAGGAAAAGAATTGAAAGAATTGGTGTTTAGTCTGAAAGAAATGACTGAAATGGCAATAGTCCTCAAATGCCTAGGAGGCTGTGGCAAAAAGGAAGACAATAATCTGTTCTGACTCTCTGTGCTGGGATGGTATGGCCTGAAAATATAGTAAGAAAACTTCAGATCACAAAAAAAGAGAAAGAAAAATCTACCTTTAGGGACAGTAAAGATTGTGTATGGGTTATGGTTGCCATGGAATCATAAGCATCTGAGGTTTTAAAAGCAGACTGAGACAAGATATCTATAAAGCTGATCCCAACCCAGGACGAGGGGTGGACTTCTGGGTCTATGGGTTTTTAAAAGACCAGGCTGACTCCTGGTTGCTTTTGTTGACCCATCAACGGAGATAATATTTTAAAATACTTGCAAGTCTTTTTCTGCCAGAATGCACTATTTTAAGGCAAAGCTGATCAGCAACACAGTACCTAACAAATGGGTGGGAGCCTGACCCCATGGGAGCAGGTTTTTTAGCAGATTTCAAAGTTTTTTACCAGTCATATTCCCACTGAACTCTGCAGGAACTTGTGGGTGCCCTTATAGATTTCACAAAGAAGGTAATGCTTATATTCATCCCGAGAGAAGCAAGAACTGGTAAAGATCCTAGAGGAGGTCTGGAACACTGGAAAACAACATTTCATTTTAAACACTCACATTCACATCTCCTCTTGTAAAGCCCAAAGGAAATATATAAACAGAAAACAAATTACAGGCAGAGAAAACAAATCTCCCTCTTTCTGGCTTATGACTTCTTTGATCAGGTCTTGACAGGGATTGCTGGTGCAGCTGCCAGTGATTCCCTCATCCTAGCCCCAGCGAATGGCTTGGAGAATCAAAGTGACAAGAATGGAAAAAACACTGAAGAAGCCTTTTTGGCCAGATGGCTGACTTGTAACAGTGTTGCGCTTCATTATTTATTCCTATTTTTGTGGTTGTTGCTTGTGTTACTCCAGCCCTATAGACTTCCACTTGTGAGAGACATAAGAAAGCACAAAATAAAACCGTCACTGGAGAATTTATAAGAGACAAGATGGGAGTGAAAAACAAGCTGTTGTTTCTCTCATGCCAACAAGAAACAGGCACAGAAACATTAAGTCTCTGCAGTTTCCCATGTGAAACCCTGCTAGTGCTTTCCAGTAAGTAGGCAAACTGCAGCATGCAGGGTGTCCACGGTGGCAACTTCATGTTGAGCTCATTGCAGCATCAAGGTATTTGCAGCTGGTGTGAGATACAGCAGTACCCACACCTGCAAGGGCACAAAGTTTAGCTTCACCCTCTAGTTTGGAGACTGTGATTAACACAGCTGTGGTAGCCGACAAGGCCTGTAACGCCCACCCACAGACATGCTCAGGGCACTAGTCCATGCTGGTGTCTGCAGCAACCCATCTGCCTTGAAGTGTATGTTTGTTTTAGCTGGATGAGCACAAAACCCTAAACCTGAGCTGCAACAACAAGAGTTTGCAATGTAGATACGGTCTAACATGAGGTGAGAGGTCTGTGCCAGAGCTGGAATCAAAGTCAGCTTCCTCTCCTCTGCGTCTTGCCGTGTAATCACAGGAGCATCTCTGCCTTTTTTATTTTTGCCTTTGCTGCCCTATAAAATTATGTGTACTTGAAAGGTATACTGAATATAGTATGTGTTTGCCAGGCAATTGGAAAGACCCCCAAACAGCCTAAGAACTGAAATGTTCCTTCCTGCTCGATCTATTTTCATTGCAAATATTAGCAGATCAGCCATTTCTGCTTTTCTTCTGTTTTGAAAATGAAGTTTTGAAACAGTTTCCCTAAAACCTACCACAGGTAGTCTAATCCATAAATATATTTTTTACCCTGTGCTGGGAAGAGTTAACTCCCTGCATTTTTTTCCCTAAACACTGATAACTTTAAGGGTCACTTACAGAATTTCTTCAGGCATGGCAAAGTGATGCCATTGGTGTCACTGGGAACTGATTGTGGAAACTTTTAAAAACATGTTAAGAAATTACCAGATTTGAGCTTCAGACCAGAGGAAACCTGCTCCGACTTGATTTTTCAGTTGCAATATGTCTAGCAGTTCTTTTAGAGTGGGCTTAAAGTGTAATCTATTTAGTACCCAAAATACAGAAGCTGTGGCTGTTTTTGAAAAGTTAATGAAAGTTTTTCTGACAACTTCAGCCATATCATATCCTGTGAGTCTCAGTCAGTTTTAATAGCATCTTCAACCAGGAAAAAAAGAGACTTATTTTGACTGGAGATTTATTTTGCTCTTGGAATTTGGCCCTTCATTTTTGATTTATAGTGATGGATTGGGGGAAAAAAAAAAGTTAGAATTCTGTTTTTTGAGTTTTCACTTATATTAATAGTACATGACCATGTATGAAGTCCATGCAGCAATGGCAGCCCAGGCTTAGGAGTGCCAGAATCCTGTGAGTCAACTGTCTTGGTGACATTTCAGGTCTAGAAGACAGATACCTTTTGCCAAACCCTTTACTCACAGAAGACTGAATTCATAGTTCATTTAGTTCATACTAAAAATGGAAAATGCCTTCTTTTCCTGCGTCTGGATTAACCACGAGGTGAAAATTCTGCTACTTTGGCATTTACAACCATTGAGGCAAGTCCAGTAATTTTTAATCAGTATTGTGCCCTAATATTTTGAGTGCTGTAGACATTAGATTACATTCAAAGTGTTTGTTTGTATGTGCATGTGTGCAAGCATGTACATTTCTATAGAATTGTACATATTGTATATATTGTCTTTATATAAATATAGACGGACATACACATAAATAAATCATGTTGTATAGAGATACGTACAGAGACTATATATAGGATATGTTACATATTCACAATAGATTGTATACTTATTGCATATGCAAGTTTCTAAATATACAAACAATGTAAGAACATGAGAAGGTTAAAAGAAGGAGGTTTGGAAAAAAGTGGATTTTTCCCAATAAAGAATTTGATCTAGTGTAGTTATAAATTTATTTATAAGAAAGCAAACTTTCTGACCTTTCCTGTACAGAAGCAATAGGAAATGGTGCTGGTCAAGAGGAGGAAAAAAAGTTTTCTTCTGATGAAAAAGAGAGATAAGAAACCTTCACTCTCCTGTTTCAGCCTACTTTGACCATTTTCAGGGTAAAAACACACTGAGTGCTTCTAGAGCACTGGCAGGTTGTCACTCTAATCCCTCCCTTGTTATTTTGATGCTTTCTGAGGTCAAACTCCAGGAACTTTATGTAAAAGTGCAGTAAATCATCGTGTACTGAGTAATAATAACTGAATGAAAGTAGTATTATTTCTCATGAAAACATACGGTTTCTTTTGCCTCATATCCAATAAATAGGTCCAGAGCAAGAAAGTTTGGTGTGGACCTCTAGACTGGGAAATGCAGAGTGCTTGGGGGCAGCCCATGGAGGGGCAACAGGAGCTCTGGGGCGGACAGCGCTGGGTGGATTCCCACTGGCATAGACCGCTCTGCTGGGGATCCTGTTTGGAGGTAAGGACACACAGACCCCTTCCCAATGCATTCCTAATCCAGAAAGTGCTCTTTTTGATGCTAGAAATCAGGCATCCATATAAACACTAATGACAGTAGAAGCTGGTGGCAGCACTATACCTGGGGCTAAACTCCAAGTAAGTAGAGCTTACTATTTTGTTTAAAAGTAGCAGGATACCTTTTCTGCCCCAGGAATGAAAGCCTTCTAACGCCGCTTATTTTGCTCATCACAAAGCACTAGCACCAAATACACAAAAATCAGCCCTATCTTTGGGTTAAGAGAGGCTACAGCCTTGCTGTTTGTAGCTGGGGGGGTGGTTTAGTGTTTTCTTACCGAGCCCCAGTGTTGTGCAGAACATACAGCGATGAGACATTCATGCCTTGATCTACCTGATGTAGATTAAAGAAGTTTTTTTTGTCAAAACTCAATCAGGCAAACTGGTTTGGTCATTTTTTCAGTGGGAGGATATGTCCTTTGTCATAAATTTGTTCCACACAACCTCCTTCCCTTAGGACTTAGAAAGCAGCTGTGCAGACCTTCCAGACAACATTATTGCCTACCTGTCCTCCACAAAAACCCAGTAAAAACAAGAACATTCCCCAACCATAAATAGGGAAATGTATTTACTCCATTCTTCCGAGTCCTCCTTAGATCCCATATAATTTCACAAACCTTCTTGTCTGCAGCTAGATACAAAAATTCTGGGGACTGATAACTCACAAAATTTTCCAGAAGGCCACCTGCTTCATTGAAGAATTATCACGAAAACTCTGAAAAGTCCCTGTTCCTTTCTGAGCTGCAATGTGCAAATTGCAGCACTGGCTTTAGTGAAAACTACTTATAAAAAAAAAAGTGTTAAAATGTAATACAGCAATAAATTGCTATGGTTTTTCCAGCTAACTAGCAGTTTCAGCTTAACTTCTAGCAGGCATAGAAAACTTACGGTCAATTTACTCACACCACTCCTCAGCCTGTCAAGGCTCAAGAGCAAGGGGAGGAAGCGAATAGGCACAAGGCCGTGTCACCTAATCACCTTTCTGCAGAATAAAACCCAGCGACTGAAGTAATTCAACCCTCATGACTCTGCCAGGATTGGAATCGTGCCAGCCCCAAAGGAAGAAACTAGACATCAGACCAATACACGTTAAGTCACAAGGACAGTGAAAGTTAAAATGAGGTTTCATATTTATAAATGAGGCAATCGACAACCAATTAGCAGATGTCGAATTAGGAGGATGAGAAATATAAAAATACAGCCTGACAGGGCTGCCATTTTTAGTGTTCACTATTGCAGCATGACCCAAGGAAATATATCTAGCCCAAAATCATGCAGCCTGTTCAAGGTGTGCCACCACTGTGTCTTGCTGTGATGCTTCAAGACAGTGGGACAGGTGGCTGGAATGTTTTATTTCTTATGTGTAAAAACAAGGCAGCCTTTAGACCATTCTGAAATGAGAGTCATTTGGGAGCCACTGAACAGGTCTAACATGGGAGAGCCAAAAAAATGGAGCCGAGGGTTATATTCTCATATGTCTCTGCAGGCTCAACCACTGTAAAACCAGAGCAGCTGACAACTGGGGTGAGGAGGAGCAGCCACCACGTATATGCAGAGCTGGACGGAGAGCTGGCCCCGGTGCTCGTGCTCGCTTCTGTCCAGGCAGCACAGATTTGCTGCCTGCGTGGGGCAGAGGCCAGGGCTGTGTCCTGTCCCTGAGCTGGGTTTGAACTCCAGGGCTGCTGGGTCAAATTCCCTGCTTTATTTTCCAAGCTCATACGTGCCCAAAGAGGCCATTTACTCAGGAGCATCTATCAGAAACCTCTGGGTCCATCCTTCTTGAGTGAGGAAAATACAGCACAAGCCCTGTGCAAAGCTACAACCCTGGCTGGCTGTTGGAATTGGGAACTATTTGCATTAATGAAGAAATAATGAATGAAAATAGAGAGCACAGAGTCCTCTCTTCTTTCTACAAAATCTGAATGAATCTAGTACAACTTCAGAAACAAAGGAAAGAAGAAATCAAAACATTTCTCATATTTACTTATAACCTATTAAAGCTGATCCATGGTAATTGAAATACAAAAAAAATTCAGCTCATTTGACTTTCTGCTGGAAATCCAGAGTAGGTTCTCTGCTTCCCTCTCTCTTGGCTTCTCCTACTCCAAACGAGCTCTGTCAGCTATTCCAAAACAACTATTCCAAAAACTACATCAAACATGGATCAACAAGGATTTATTGGGAAAAAAATGGTGCAAGACAGGAGACAAGAGAAAAAGAATTTGGAGTCCTGTTTCTAGAGACAGGATAACGTGAAAATAGCTGAAGTAGATTGAGCACAACCCATTTCATGCTTGGACTGTTAGCCTTAGGAGTGATAGCACTATTTTAAGACTTAAAAGTTTCCATGTTCAGGGATTTAAAACATTTATATTGAGTTATACTTGAGGTGTGACTTTTATAGAGCTTCATTTTGATGCTACTATAGAGAATTGATATAATATCTTTCTAAAGAATTGTTAGACAATTTTCTAGGCAACTTTTTAACTCTGCTGCATCAGGTTAGAATAATAATTTGTTCTGCTGCACAAAAATGTTACATTCTGCAGTCTCCAGCCTTCCCAAGTAGGGATGGGCCTGTGTTTGTTTGCCTGTATTGGTTTGTCTGCTTGGGGCTTTTGCTTGGCTGCTTGTTCCTTGGCTATTTTCCTTGGCTGGAAAAAAAAAAAAAAACAAATACTGGAAAACTGCTGTGTTTAGATGAGAGGGAAATGATTAATCATAGATCTATAAGCCATGCATAAAAATTAATAAATTTCCCAAATTCACCAAGGGAAAAGCAAAATGTTGAAATCTCAGATTTCTTGCATCCCTTCAATTACTGGAACACAAACCAGAGGCTTTACAAACATGGCTGGTCCAGGATCCTAAATAGCTGCTTTGGGTAAATACAGATAACACTTTCAATCACTGAGGCCTGTAAATGAATATAAAGGTATGCCTAATATAATCAGAGAGTTACAGAACTATAGAATAATTTCCTTTTGAAGGAAGCTCAATAGATCGTCTGGACCAGCCTCCTGGTCAAAGTAGATCCAACCCTGATAAAGTGGCCCAAGGCTTTAGCCAGTCAATTTTTTCAAAATCTCCAAAGATTAAGACTACACAACCTCTGTGAGCAGCCTGTGCCAGTGTTTGAGAATACCCAGTGGAAAAATACATTTCCTAATATTTAACCCTGGTTTACCTTCTTGTGGCTTGTGTCCATTGCCCCTTATTCACCTCCTGTGATTGAGATGCGTAATTCTAAGTCTGAAAGGTTTTCCACAGCGTTTGCTGTGTCCTTTGAGTGGTTTGACTGAAGTCTTAGTCTCACTTGACAGTCTGCTTTATAGGAAATATTGTATGGGAATGCCCAAGGCGCCGTAAAAATAAAATAAGAAAATTTGGTGTATGTATGTGTGCATATGTATACTGTATACCTATATGTAGTATATAGATATGTATGTATGAGTATACATGTAAGATGTGTAAATTTATATGTCCATACATGTATACGTATAAAACAAAGTGTGTGTGTTTATGTGTCAGTGTCAGCGTGAGCATGTTTTCCCAGCAGGGCTCAGCGAGATGAGATGGCAGGGTTTGGAAGGACTGTGCACAGTCAGTCCATCACCTGCTCTTTAAGCAACAACAGGGAGTTACTGCCCCAGCGTGGTGGATTGTGCTCTTGCACGCGCCTTCAGAATCGCAGGACTCGAATTCACTGAACTTTTTCTCACTTTCATCCTTAAAGATTTGCCACATTGATACAGAGTCAAACAGAGTTTTGGTTTACTTTGTACTTGCAGTTTGCCTGAACCTCAAACAATAGGTTTGCTTTTTAATTAGGCGGCTTCAACAGTGCCATACTTCGCTTTTTGTTTAAGAAGTCATACACAAAAAAACCATACTGCAAATGAATATAAACAGTTCAACACAGATTGTTTAGAACATTTGTTGGAAGTGATGTCTGTGCTTGTGATTTCCTATGGTTTGGTCAGTCAGTCACCTTGTGCCTGAGAGACCTCATGGAGGCACTAGCTCTAGTCACACTGCATTTTCCCATTTTGTTTTTTCTACTGGGTAGAAAAGTAGTGCCACAGGTCCACATCACCCAAAGCACCTGCACTGACATGCTCTGTGCATCATTGCTGCCCTTAGGGGCTGTAATTCTTGCACCTGCATAACTGATAAGGCCTTATTATACCTGATTTATAGGAATTTAGGCCAATTTATCATCCTGAGTGAGACATACCGAGTCAAATGATGGCTTTGTGGGCCATTGTGGGCATTGCAACAGTGACCTCAGGCCAGGCAAACATCATATTCCTATGCCAGGTCCATATGCACTTTAGCTAGAAATACTCTTGAACCTACTTTGAAGGTACATGTGGGCTCAGCCTCTGTGCTGGCTTTTCCTTAACACCTTCATCCAAATAATCTGAATGAGAGGCAGGTTTTAGTCTGACTTAAGGCTTGTGCTCATGCTTGGCAGGCAGGTTACATGCATAATCCCAGGAAAACAGAGCTCATGAATGTAGGAATAGAGAGCGAGCCACCAGACCATGAGGGGCTGATGGGTTTTATTTACACCGATGCCCAGCCAAGTCAGCCATTGCGTTCACTGCTGCTACAGCCTGAAAGCACAGCTAAAATATGAACCAGGCTATAAAGTTTGATATTTATAGGGGTGCAACCTGCTGAAGGGGATGTATGTATATCACAGTTGCTTACAGCCACTTGTAGTGCTCAGGATAACTTCTCCCAGTAGAATCTGGGCTTTTAAGGGCCTGTTTGTAATACTCAAATCCTTTTACACTGTAAAAAAGAAGAAATAAGAATGAGGACAGTGGTTCTTTTTTCCAGAATTCAGTTTGCTCAGACAAGTTCTTTTGTTGTTTTTTTTACCCCTTTTTTTAATAGCGAGATTTCAGGAAAGCTGATGCACTTAATGCAATTAGCCATGACCTTGATAAATGTACTGCACAAAGATAAGTAGGTTATATTATAATCATCACTGAAACAATACATCTATTTCCTAACTGTACTTGTTAATTCAAACCTCTGGCCATGGTATAATGAGTTTATGTTGGCAGGGCCAAGGCACTGCTGTGGGAAATTATTGTTTTCAAGCTCTTTGTTACTTAGGAAAAGAGTAGATGAAGGATCATGGAAATACAGTTGGGAAATAAAATTGTTCAAATACTTGCTTTATTGGAAAGAGAATGATACTTCATCTATTTACATACCCGGTTAAGACATTTGCAGGGAAGGACTTAGCAGAAGATAGGGTTTAGTGGGACTTATGTAGACAGTGTTAGAGCAACAAAAGGGAATGCAATTCCCATAAACTGGAGAAAATGTGATATGCTTCTAGGCTGTGTCAAACCCTCTTGTTGAGCCAGACAGTAATTACATTTATTTTGAACAGCACTACAAAAAAAGTATTGTTGCGACTCAGCTAAGTTGATGATGGTTTCTTTGCCTGTTGTCCACATGTGGACACCCACTACCGCATGGTTTTTGGCACTGGTGGACCATATACCTCAGAAGCTGCTAGAAGCTGTCTTTCACTCAGACAGTCCCTACTATTTCAGTTTTATTGGAATTATCCTTAGGATTTGCTTTGCAATTTTTAGACTAGAAATTTACAATTGTTACTGAACTACGTGACTGGAGATTCCAGGAAGGTCCTTGCTGGGCTCTGGGAGCCTACCTACAGCCCTGCAAGGACTTCATCGTAATTCAGCCCCCATTATAATAGTTTCCTCTAGTTCCCTCTTACCCACCAAGTCACCTGAACTGAGAAACACCTGAGATATAGATTGCATTTGAAGACTCGTTTCTACAGGTTGTTGCTGTTAGACTGAATTTACTTTGGACAAACTACAGGTTTGTACTACACAGAACAGCACGCATATAGATAGTTTTCAGTCCCATTATAAAGTTAATTTAAATTGTCTGGGTACACAGGAAGGCAAATGCACTCTTTGCATATTGCCACTGAAGTCACTGGGATGGATGAATTTGACTTAGGGCCTGAAAAATCTGAAATAGCAGCTCTGCTACAGTGTGCCCTGTGAATCCAAATGTAATTTACCGGCCAGAAAGTCCAGGCTGTCTTTGCTATAGCCTGTTAAATGAGATGGATATCTACCACCATCTGTCTTCTTATGGTATGCACCCTGTGGACTGTGGGTCAGAGGGCTTTACCTGCCATTGCATGAACTGAAGTTATTTATTGTGCATGGAAGAAGCTTAGTATGACAAACTGTTGGCTAGCAGCTGCTGACTATGCTACAACAACACTGTAAAATTTATAGACATTGAAAATGATGACTTAAAATACATTTATTTCTGTCAGAGTTGAATCCCTGCCTAAACCAAGTATGTAAACCAATAAACCTAAAAATAAATGGGTAAGCTTAATAATTTACTTTTCAAAAGAAGTGTTAGGATAAGTTTAGCAGAAACAGTTTCTGGAGAGGCATGTATACGTCAACTTGGTAGTAACCAAGACTGCTTCGAAATTTTCTAAGTCTTCTGTTTGATAAAGTAAGGGAAGAGCTGGGATTATTTTTTCCAGAGCTACTGCAGTACACTGATTGCAGTCCTGTGGCTCAGGAGCTGTTCTCTGTATAAAATAAACTGAAAGAAATACATGTATTTGAAGTAATTTCAAGCAAGCCTGACAAGAAGAGCATTTGTTAAAAATAATTCTCATTCTTCTAAATTATGGATAACTGTCTTCTCTCCTATCAAGCTCCTGGAGAAACTCATGAGGACCATGACATGCCATCATCCTATGAGACACTGTTGGGGCAGGGACGTGGGGATGCCTCACTGGGATCATCAACACACATCCTATCCCCAACACAATCTCCTTCAGACTCAGTTTTGGCTGGTGACCAGAAAATTTACCTGCATGAAATAAAAACATCTTGGTGCTTGCTTAATGAGATTGAATAATTTGAGGTTGAGTGATCAGCTACTAGATCAGCTGCAACTGATGGATTTTATAGTGTAAAGCCAAGTGTAATGGGGATTAATTTGTGAGAGACACAAACACTACAGGTGTCTGAGTCTTACTGAAGTACGCTGAAGCTGTGAAACTATCAGGACAGAAGAGCACTCAGCATATTTTAATGTGCAACTTCTTGTTAGGTCACTACTTCCACGCAGACCTCATTGGCGACCCAGTAAGGAATTCCCATTTTCTCGAGATATTGAGCTACAAATAGATTGGGCCAAGACTGCGCCTCTGCTCTAAGGCAAGATTTACCTCTGCAGCAGCATTCAGGCAATAGAAGTCTGTTGAGTGAAAGCCCTGAAGCAGAAGGTGCTGGTGGTCTATGCTTGCTTTCACACAGACATTCACAACTAGGGTTTTGTGACAGTGGATGGACTTACCTGAGCAGTGGAGAGGAGGTATTTTGAAAGCATTTTTTGCTGGCATATTTTAGACACCTAAAATTGTCTAATTTTTTCTATGTCTTTTCAGAGACTAGAAGAGGAGCCTTAGATTGCTCACTGAGTTATCTATGTTGTGGATATCTAAAACAGAAGAGACAAAATCTCCAGACACATGGAACATTCATGGGTGGTTACAGGCAAACTTCAGACAGTAAAAGAACCGTAGGCTCTGTGGGAGTGATTTTCTCTTTATTTCCTCCCACTCTGATACTGAGAAATCTTTCTTGGTCCAGCCAGGGCTTGGCTTTAACACTCTTGATGGTACTACAGTCAGGGGCTTCCTGTAGCGTCAGAAACAAGTCTCTGCTGAAGGGATGTGGCTGTATCATGCAGTTTAGTTTCCTCGAATAAAGTGCAAAGCAAAGTGTAAGGTCCGCTCTAGAGGGAAGAAACTCACAGTATTCTTACACGATGCTGACGAATTCGAGCACAAGGCCATTTCTAGGAGAAACATTTTTTTTTGAAAAACAGAACCACCATCTCAGGAGACATCATACGTGCTCTAGCACAGCCATTCATAGTAGTCTTGAATCCACTTTTACTGCCAACAAGATTTGATAGCAACCTGATATTGTAGCTTATTTTCTGTTTGCCAGAAAGACTTGTTCATGGTGTGTGTTTTTTAAAACAATTTACTGTGTCAGTGATTTTTCTCCTTTCAAAAGTGAGTATGTTATGAGCCAGCTGCAGAGCCTCAGTTTACCATGGGAGATGGGGACTGAGTAATCGGGCTACAGACAGAAGAGGCTCAGTGAGTGTCTTTCTTAACTGGAATTTTTAGAACTGCAGTTTTCAAGAACAATCCCATAGCAATGTCTTTTGCTGTGAAGACACTAAACTCATGAAATCCTGTGGTTTTACTCTATTGAAGTGGATTACACCATTGGAGTTCTGGTACAGTTAATCAAAATCTTTTCTGGAAGCAAGGAAATAGTCCCTTGAGAAAGAATTGAAGTTTTCTCTTTTATAAATTCCTCAAACGACTTATTCAAGCATGTTTACATGAGTTAGTATCATTCTCCCCTGGCATAAATGAAGAAGCTGAGGAACAGAGAGTTGAACTGGCTTGACAAAGGTCGTCAGAAAATAAATTTATTTGTAGAAATCCATTCACTAGCTGAGAGTGAGTAGGTTTTGCCTACAATCAAAAGGTTTTTGGACTGGTTGTCATTTTATTTATGCCCTTTTTGACAGACCGTGCAAACCTCCCAGGATATACTCCTTGTTGTTTATAAAGCACAATGAAATATCAAAGTGATATAAAAGTGTTCATACATAAAAGTGCATAAAAATATTGCTATTAATATTGATAATGATTTATCTGCTGAACTGTACTGTGCATACTATATGATCTGATCTTTTTCAATTACTTTGATTGGAGGTCCATCGATTAACGGAGCAAAGAGTAAATGTCAAGGAGCTGAATCACAGAATATTGAAAAGGTTAAAACAAAACCAGGTGCTACTAAAATACAGTTGCTTGGACATAGAAAGCACTGAGAGATTGTACCTTGTGATCCCTACTGCACTGTCACATTAAGGATGGTGTCACATTAAGGATGGTGACAAGAACAGAAAGAGGAACAGGAGACTTGGGTTTTGCAACAACGGAAACAAGAGAAGAAATGAAATATTTTTAGCTACTCAAGGTCATATACACCACGGAAGAGCAGTGTGTTGTATGGGATTCCCTGGCCTTCTAAGTGCACGGAGCTTAAGGCACACTCCTCAGCCTCACCTAACTTCTCTTTTTGACATGAGTTCCTGAAGTACAAGCATTTTTCCAAACACAAACTTTTTAATTTATGAGTTCTATTTTCCACAGGCCAAATTAAAATTTAAGCAGGAACATAAGCGCTTAGAAATATTATTCACACCAGGCATTTTCTAACGAATTAAGAAAAGCATTAAATATTTACATGAAAAATGAGCAATTTTCAACATAAGGACAATTTCTACTGTTCTGCAAATGAGTACAGTTGCACATTACGTGATCTATAATGTATCAATTATAATGTTCAACTACAAGTTTCAAGCTTGAGGGAAATCTCTAAGAGGCAAACGCAAGATTTCATTGGACTAAACTGCATTTTGGGACACTGCAGTCATGAGAACATGTTCCTAGTAAATTACATGATACAGCTGCTATAGCCGAAGTACTGCCAAGATCGAACTCTATATTGTAAACTTTAAAGACATAATATTGAAAATATATGCTTACCACAATGTACTAAAACATGGGATATGAACTTCTCTTTATCAAAAAGCTCCTGGTTTATCAACAAGAATTTAGTTGCCATGTGTACAGTAAGTTACAGTTTTTCTCACATCTGTGGTAGATGCAGTTAATGGATATTTTCATTTATGCCTACCCACAGTTACACTAATGAAGAAGAAAAAATCCAATATTGCCGCAGAGTAAAGAAGAACCATACTCATCCATCATCCCTGGGGGATGGGCCGGATTCTTCTCAAGGCAGGTTAGATCCTGCCCCTCTCAATGACTGGCCTCATCGGTTCAAGCACTTCCAAGCAGATGAGCATTTGTGATGGTTCATGGCTCTGCAGTGTGCTGCAGTGCTCATTTCTGCCAAGCTGGGACTTCTCACACTTCATTATAAACATTGCTAACAGCTACAGTGGCTGCTTTAGAGTAATTGGAGAGAAATGGTCACTTCTACTGTATGACTCACCTGGGATACCTGTCTGAAACAAAATCATGCCTTTGACCATTTCCATCCACTGAATATAAAGAAAGTCTAGATGAGCACAGATGGAGAAGTTTTCATGGCTGGCATCTAAAATCAGATGAACCTGTATATCCCACTTCTAAAACCAGTAGCATTCATTGGCTTGGCCTAGCGGTGCTCTAGAATAGGGTGAAACACAGCAGGTTTTAACCTGGAATATCTGAATCTATATGTGAAACCCAGTAGCTCTTACTCAGAACCTGTTACTGTAAATCTTGAGTACCTTAAGCTTGCATTGCAGTATTACTCTCTAATATCTGCAGTCCTCCATGATGTATAAGGCTTTTCCCAATAGTTAGGCATGATTCGGTTTCATTCAGAATAATGGGAGAAACCCTTGAGCAAAGCTTTGTTGATGTGGGCATTTTCTTACTGCGTTTTCTTCTGTTCAGAATTTCTTAAGCCATCCTATATCTTTTAGTGAAATATGTTTGCATGAACAGAAAGGAGAATGTCTAAGAGATGACAGATTCTACTCACCATGTTTCATAGTTCAAGCTCAAGCTTAAGAAATATTCAGGGAAAAAAAGTTATAAAGGCAATACTTCTTCATAGTAGGTCTGGCTTAGATGTGAAGCTGCTGCTGCAAAAACTATGAATTGCTGATCTCAAAAAACTAACAAGATTTAAAGAAACAATTAAGTAGGTAGTAAGACTATCTTGTTATCCTAATAATTCACAAAAGCTCTGGAAACACTTCCTCATCAAAGTTACGTCAATCTTGTCTTATTAGAAACCAGAAGCAGCACTATGTAGGATGCAAATTATCTGTTACCTACGACAGATGTTCTGAAACATCTAGCATCAGTCACAGTTAGTCACAGCAGACAAAATACTTGACCTGGAGTCTAATCAAGTATGAAAAGACCTCTGTTCCTTCTGTGAAACTTTTTTTTGTACTAGTGTTGCTAGGAAATTAAAGTATTTCACCATATTTGTCTTGCTGCTGTCTTCTAAGCAAGAGCAGCCAAAGGTTCCCAGTGAAGGACCAATGTGTTCATACAATGCATCACAAAGGTATTTTGAGTCTGGTACATTTAATTTTTTTATCAGAATAATATATTTGGTATTGTGCTCATTTTAAATACTACATTGCTTGTCACACTACATTTGGCAATAGACCTCTTCAAATATATTTAACAAATTGTTCCATGAGTAATAACTACATATAAAATATCTTCATTGAATTAAAAAAATCCATATGTATTTTCCTCATGAAATACAATATATACATTACGATCTTGTAGTTTTAAGGTAAGTCAAAATTTGGGCTTAAACAAATTCACAGTGTCCATTTTACCTCTGTAATAAACTTCTTCACTTTAAAAGTGCCTGGATCTTAAACTGTGTTTATGTATTTCCTTACATTGGGTTTATGGAGATCAAAGGTTTTACCGTCATCTAGCACTAGACCGCAGATCCAAATTGTACATTACAATGACCAAAAATAAAGACTTTTGATTACTGAAAGCAAACTTTTGACTGTCCTTTTTACCTCAAGTTCTGACCAACAGATTTTCTGAAGAGCTTGTCAAAGGTGGAAGATCTGGTTTGAGCAGTATGGCCTCCAACGCGGTCATTCAATGGAGCTGTAGCAAGTGCTCATTGCTTCAGAAAACCAGGCCCAAAATACTCAAGCTGGAGCTCAAAATCAGTGGCCACTCCTGGCCAAGGGAGATGGGCAGGAACCATCCAGGAGCCAAAAGGCAGTGAAGTTAGCCTCACGCTGCCTTCCAGCCCAAGATCACCCCAACTGCCTTTGTTTTCCACACAACGGCTGCCACAGAACCCAGATCATTTCTGCCAAAGACCAGCCAGTCGGGTCATCTGAGAGTATGCAGTACCCCGTGCTGATTATCGTAGGAAATACTGCAGGTTATGAGGTAATGCTTTTTCATGATCAAAGGCGAGTTATGAAATTGGCTATTCTGTGGCTCATAGTTTTTCAGGCCAGCACACTGTGGGTTTTAACACAAACTGCTCTACTACCTTTGAAAATCTCACTTCTCTCACTCTCTCTTCTCCTCCCTCAGAGGAAGAAGCCTTAAAAGTTTCTAAACCCTGAGTTCATCACGCCTGAGGCCCGCAGGACAAAGATTGTCCCACACGCTCCATTTGTGGCTAAACTAATGGGCCAAGCAGAGGGCTGAGCAGTCCCCCCAAACCATGACAAACACCCTCAGGGCAGGCTGACCTCCACAGCGGCTTCCATTGCTCTCCAGGCAGGACACAGCCCCTCGCCTCCACCTGTCTCCACGTGATTTCAAAACCTGTTCTATTACACTCTTTTTTCCCTGAAAATACACAGTGATTTCACTAACAATTTTTAAAAAAAGGACTATCAGTAAATTCAGCCAGAAACTAATCTAAACCCATTAAAAAATAACCTCCAGCCTAAAAGGGAAAGGCTGAAACATTCTGATACATTCCACAATAAATAAGTTTCACAAAGCTAATTTAAAAGCAATTACTGACAAGCCGTTTTCAGCCTTGTTTCCTAAATATACAAGGCTTTTACAGGTGCGTTATACATCCTGATGTTCCTGTTACAATTTTTCACAGCCCTTTCACTAATTTCAACCAAGCTTAAAGAGGAGCAGAGATCCCCAATGTACTATATGCTTTTAACAGTTCCAGAATTGGTGATTGTCAGAAGAGAGAAATGCAAATTACTGTAGTAACTGAGGGAAAAATTAGACGGAATTTAGCCTGTATCTATCTGGAGAGACAGAAACCAGTTGACTGTCCCACATGGACCTATTAGCTGGTCAGTCACACAACTATCAGCCAGACATGGTATGGGCTACCTCTTCTCCAGTTTAACAAAATATGACATAGAAGAAGTATTGCAGTGGGCAGGGTGGAAGTGTTGGAGGCTTCTGCTGATGACATGGAGTGAATATTCTTCATTGAAGGAGTCCTAGGGAATGGAGCACAAGAGCGGAGTTTTCTCCAGTGGAAAAAAGGACAAGGGATGCAAATCCACAGAAGATGAGATTTCATGAATTTTTGGAACAACATGTTTTTGTTTGCAAAGGATACAGCTGAACAAAATTCAATTATTTAAACAAGGTTAACTGTGTGGAAACATGGTCCCCAATGCATGATGTTCCCAGAATCCAGAGAGGGGGTTTACATCTAACATTTTAGTATCTTCCACCTTAAATAAACATGTTACCAGCTTTACGTTCAAACCCCTACCCCACAGTTTGTGTGTTTTAGTGCAAGACATAAACGCTGGAGAACTTGGGAATTCTGGAACAGATCAGAACTTCAAGGATTAATTATTTTGGATTAAGGAAGCTTTCTTCAGGCTTCAGCAATAGCTTTTCAATAAACTTGGTGAAAATATTTCTTTCTTAAAGCACTAACTCCCACTGGAACCTAAGTATCTTTCAGGATAGTCCAGTGGTGACAGGGATAAGTAGGGAAAAGTGTAACACAGCGTTCTGAGTATTCCGATAGCTACCTCTTCAACGAAATGTTCAAATAAATGACTTCAATATCCTGCACATTTTTAAGAAAGGCCGTTAACTTTTTTTTTTGCTAGTTGGGAATGCTTGAAAAATTATATAGCTTTTGATATAAATATGTAAAAGCCTGGAATTTTTCTCTTTTGCTTCACTAAAATATATGTAAGAATGTCTACAAAAGGAAATTTGCAAAAATAACCAGTTAATGTAGGAAAAGTTTAGATTTATGCTTTTGATCTTTCACGGCTGGGCTTATCAAGATTCCACTGGAATTCTAAAAGAGGTAAATTGAATATTAAAATGATCTCAAACTAACTCTTCTTCAGCAGGTAAAGAATAAATAAGTATCTTTACTCAAGAGGTATCTCCTTCCTACCATAGACCCAGAGGATTTGCCACTGTGGCTTTTCAATAAAGAATTGGAATGATTTAATTTCTGAATCTGTTGTAGAAATGTGAGCTAGACTTGAGAAAAACAGAAATATGGCTTTAAGTGAATTGTTAATGTTCTGTTGCATGTCTTAGACATTTAGGTTATCTCTTGCTTTCTTCTTCCTTAGAGTCAATTGACAGTTTTTCCCCAAGTTTCCTTATAAGTTCTGCCAGATCTTCAGAATTTTGAGATTTTTCCTCAAGGAGTTCATATCGGAGACTTGAGATGTCTTGTTTAATTTCCTTCAGTTCACCTGTAACAGATGTTAGAAGATCACACTATTAAGAAACAAAGGAAAAAACAGCGTATCCAAATATCTCACACTTATCATGCATTTTCTCTGGATTTCTTTGTTGAAACAGAAAAAGTGGATGTTCTGCTGCCCGTCGGTGAATGGTGGCTTAGGGATAGGAATATGAAGATGCAGTTCAGGAATCAAACGAATCTGAAGGCAAAAGTGTGAGAGATCACATCAGTTCACAAAACTCAAATGATCTGTTAGATGGAAGCTGCTGTTCTGCAAGAGAGAGATCATAGAATGATAGAATCATTTAGGTTGGAAAAGACCTTTAAGATCTATGATTCTAAGATCATCCAGTCCAAACATTAACCTAACACTGCCAAGTCCACCACTAAACTATATGTCCCTAAGCAACACATCTACACATATTTGAATACCTCCAGGGATGGTGACTCAACCACTTCCCTGGGCAGCCTATTCCAATGCTTGACAACCCTTTTGGTGAAGAAATTTTTCCTAATACGCAACCTAAACCTCCCCGGTGCAACTTGAGGCTGTTTCCTCTCGTCCTATCACTTGTTACCTGGGAGAAGAGACTGTCACCCACCTCGCTACAACCTCCTTTCAGGTAGTTGTAGAGAGCGATAAGGTCTCCCCTCAGGTCCTTTTGGGCAGATCATACAGATCAGGGGTGCCTGAGTCCTCCTGGCCAGCAATAAGGCCTCTCACTGTCCAAAAGAGAGCGGTCCTCTCCTTTTCCTGCTGTGCTGTCTTTCCAGGATCAGAGGGGTGCAAACAGATGAGAACATTTCTGTGAAGTGCATTCACTAGCTCTTTCCAGCTAATACATCACACCAAAAAAAGGCTGAAGCACGTGTATCCCCATGTATGAATCCCCAATATAAACACCTATCCGCACAAGGGAGAATTCATACAGGAGTGCCTCAAACCAGCTGCTGCATTAAATGCAGCCTTACCATGGGAAATGCATGGGCATTACTAGACGTAGCAACACTTTTCACAAGCAGTCATCAGATCAGTGATAGTTTCTGATGGAAGAGCAGAGACAGAAGGCCACATCTCTTCCTTAACTTCAATTTCACGCTGATTTTACATCTTGCACTTGTAAACATGTCAAGTGGATTAAGTATTTTGGAAATATTTTTTTCAAGTGTCATATGTAACCACTTTAATGAGTTTGTTTTGATTCTCTGATTAGAGATAAACATACAATTCATCAACATACTCACCTTCATTGACTTCATCACTTTCCTTATCTATCTGAGCTTTCAGTACATATCTTTTAATGAGACGCTTCATTATTTTCTGTAGAGAAGAAAGAAAGAAAAAAAGAATTTTCTTAGTTGGACTTTCTAGTACTTCTATGACATTTCAAAATATGAGCTTTGTTACCTTCTGTTGCATTCAGACATTTCAGTGAAGTACTTGCCAGGTTAAAGGAATATAATGTAAAAATCTCTGCTTTCATCTACAGTAGATATTTAAACTTTATGATTCTGCATGTATATGTACATGAAAGTCAGAAAACTAAACACATCTTACAAATGTTATCATTCATGAAGCTTAACCTGCTACTGGAGTCTATGAGAACAACTAATACAGTTGCAGCTCTGATCTCCATGTGGGAGAAACCGTCAAGCCTTTATTGCTACCAGAAGATGCTAATGACCCTCATTAGCAGTGCTAATTGCTAAACCCTTTTGTCAACAGTTTATTTTAATTTATTTTTATATTATATTTGATAAGTTATCTTCTCCCAATGTGAAGCTTAGAGAAAATGGGACCCACAATTCTAAGAGTCATTTAAGCATCTCAGCTGGGACCCATCTAACCAAATACAGATATTTTCTAGTGTAAATATACCTATCTGTGGCAGTCACCTTCAATTCCCCCTGTGGATAGAAAAAGCAAACCTGAGAGCACAGTTCATCTCAGACAACTAAAATTGATCAAATAAATCACACCATTAGAATGAGCACCCTCTCTGCTAATAATAAGGGGAATCTAGGTCAGCAAATTTAGATGTAAATTTTACCTTTCCAGGAAAAATGGATTCTGCCCCTGATTCTCCCATTAGTTCAAATTACTTGAATAAGAACAAGGTATCTAATTACCTTTGAGAATCTATCTTTCTATCTTTGGGTTTAATATTTTCATATGGTGTAATCCATGACAACACAATACTTTTTGTTTTTCACTACAAGATATAAAATATACATAGGTTTATGTGTCTTTTGTCTCCACAGTAGTAGACCTGGTCAGAGGTGGTTGTGAGGTCAATCATCCCAGATTAGTGGTTCCAGACCATCACTACAGTCATGCTTGCAAGGTCAGCAGCTATACTGTTTATTCTAATAATCCAAGAATGTTTCAAATACAAAGCCACACATCCTCACATTTATGGGATAAATTTGTAATCTTAATATCTATCACTGCATCATAATGAAATTGGCTGTGAAAAAGTCAGGGAGTTTTTGGAATAGACTTGTGCAGACACTGCATAATGTAAGAGTGGAGCAGAGCAAGGCTGCCCAAGGGGAAAAACTTTTTTCTGTCTTATGGCTAGAAAAGGTATACTTGTTTTCTGTACCCTTTTGCATTCAGATGGTCTTGTTCTATTGCGCAGGCAGCTCTTGCTTCTTCCTTTCCAACTGCTTTGTAGTATTACAGGAAGGAAAGGAGGAGCCTCTGGACCAGAATAGCTGAGCTTTATGTGGACTGTGCTGGGTCTCTTTATACTTAACTGCACAAAGGCTCATTGCAGTTGTTTAGGAGGCAAAGAATAAACAGACTGTATTGATAGCATAAAGGCTGAAAGATATTTGCAGTGCTTAAGGTATTAGAATATAGAGGTGTGGCACAATAAGCTAAGCTGCCTCAACAGATGGAATGGAAAGATTTTAGGTTTCCTTTTGTTTTTCTTAATTCACACTGTGCAGTTGAGGACTCAACCTGCCTCTAAAATTAAAAACATTTTTCAAGCGCTTTAAAATATTGCACTATAAGGGTAGCATTTAAGAAACAAAGAGGAGAGAAAAATACCTTCAGACTGTACTGCAAATACCTAAATCTTTGCATTTATTTCTGGTATATGCAAGGTCTGTGGATTTATTCTTGATTCATGTTGTTTAAAATAAATTCAGAACTGTCCTTATGCTGTCAGTCCGCCTGTTCTACTACTTCTTGATTTTGTTTAAAAATAAACTGGTTTTTACCTGGTATTGCCTTGGAGGATTGTTTAAACTGTTTAAGTGGATTTCATCTGAGCTTCTTATACTCAATTGCTTCCTTTGACCAAGCTGAAATGGAAACATTATTTATAGTACAAAATAAATAGAAGAACAATGTGGTTAAATTACCTCATGCATATATCATATGACAGAACGTTAACTGTTAAGCTCAATTTGGGGAGTATTAAGTTACTGTGGTAAAGTCCTCGTACCTGTGCAGAATTTCATCACAAGACTTGAAACAAACCCTTTCAGACTGTGATGTAGGAAGGTGAGAACTGGGAGGTTTTCCCCCTTTTCTCTGCCTCTCACGTGCTCCTAACATGCCCAAGGGAGGAGAGCAGGGCAGCCACTTCCCTGCAGGCTTTCCCTTGCTCCTCAGGTGCACAGGAGGGGGATCCACATCACAAGGAAGGCAGCACTGGTGCAGCACAGCTTTGTAGGCAATGGGTGAGGGAGAGTCAGGGCAGGGTGTGGGAGAGGCCAAGGAAGAAGGAGAGGTGGCAGCGTGACCTCTTTCCTTTCTTTCATAGCACTTGCTCATAAATAACGTGACCTCCACTACCACAAAACACACAAGGAGTTTGCTTCTCCCCTCACTTGCACTAATGGCTGAATGTAATCAGTTATGCAATTCATGCCAGGGACCACAAAATTATCAGCTGACATTTTTGAGTAGCATCTTCTTTACTACACATGCTGAAAGAAAAGGACATCACTCCCCGATGAAACACCAAGGATGCAACTTGTGGGCTTCATTACTGATTTACATCTTTGAGAAGGACTAAAGCATCACAAAATGGTTAACTGAGACTCAAGCTCAATGACTAGGCCGCAGTACGAGTGAATAGCAACTGTCAAAATGAAATGAATTATATTACTTTAGATAATGAGGCCAGTTCAATGAGTACTAGTGCAAGAAATAAAAAAAATATGAAATACAAATCATGATTGATCTTGTTGAGGAACAAGTGGGACTGTCACTAAAAAGTCAGTTCTCTGTAATTATACACGGGCCAACAAATTTTTCCTGTTTTAAAACATGGGGCTGTCATTGCAGTGTCTAAGCTCCTGTGGGATCATGCTGTATTTCCAGTGAGGTTCTCTCTGTTGGTTATCTCTGTGTCTTAATGCATCGAGCACTTACAGATAAGCAAACAGGGGCACTTTGAAGCCTGGTAAGTAATATGTGGGATACGCTGGGATATAGTTTGGTGGGGAGGAAAGCAGGGGAGGGTTAGATGCTTATGCAGCTATACAGGCATGTCACACATCAAGGGAGCCCACAACACAATGCCTGATGTTAATGAAGGCTAAAGCCTTCATGTAGCCAGTTTTCCTGTAACTGAAATCATTATAACCTCTTGAGGTATAATGGGAACTTCCCATGGCTCAAATTTGATAATAAATTGAAGTAGGAATATGGAATATGTGATAAGTATTCACCAGATGTCAATTAGAAAATGATTAAAACATCTCAGCAGAGAGCTTTACTGGGGCTTCGTTCTAACATACATGTACTAACATAAAGGCTAAAATAAAAAACTTGGGAATTGTATAGGTATAAAAAGGCTGAATGAGGTATCAGATTCAGTTGTTTAACCAGCAATGAGGACATCAATTAAAATTCTCCATTCTTCCAGCTGCTGCAGAGCTTGCTCCTTAAAAGTCTTCTCGTTTTCTAGAATTCCAAATAACTTTATATTCACTTTAACAGTAAATCAAATAAGCCTTCATGAATCTGCAAACAGGGAATAATTTAAATATTTTTAGATTTTGTTTAGCATTTCATAGAATGGCTTGTGTTGGAAGGGACCTTTAAAGATCATGTAGTCCAACCCTGCTGCTATGGGGAGGGACATCTTTCACTAGATCAGGTTTGTACTTTGATATTTTTTCCTGAAGAAAAGATTACACTTATTAGTAAAATATATTAATGTGCAATTAATATAAAGTTTACACTGAACTTGGAATTTCTTTTTGTTCTTTAGAAAGATTCACAGTATCTGTATACACATACTTTTAAAAACATTCTATATCTATTCAGACTATGTTTATTTGACTAAGCAAAAATAATGATAGAAGATATAGAGTAATATATAACTAGATATAAAAATAATTAATATTTATCTCTATCATATTAACCTGAATTTGGATGGAAATTGAATTAAAGATGTATAAAAAGGGCAAGTTATTGTTGCTTTTTCTTGCTTGAATAAAGCTACCTTAAAATGTTTTGAAAATATATTAGAAAACATAAGTTTATCTAAACATTTGAACTTAAACTATGTATCAGATTTATAATAAAAAATAGCGGCTAGTGAGTTTACATGACTGTGTAATCACTATGTCTTTCATGATTTTAGAACTAATAATACTCTCTGGCTTCACCTTTACTACTAGACTAAGAGAGAAAAACAATCTTCCTGCTTCTTCAGCTCCTGGTTTCCTAATGCACAGTTTTTGGAAATAATGTAGTAGAATAAGAGGAAGACTATGCTTCCTCTCCAGTGGCAGAGGAAGGTTGCCCTAGCCAAAGCTGCTCTAGGGTGTGAGCTTGGGCTCCAGCTGTGTGGCTGGGGTCTCAGCCCTTCTGGATCTCTGACTTTTTCTGCAGCTGTGATACCGCTTATGATCCTCTTACTTATCAGTTTACATATAATCTACAAACACATTTTATTTTATTACGTATTTTTTATATTTATTATGTATTTTATTATGTATTTTAAATGCAATCTGTCATGCTGGTTACCAGTTTCAAATTTTTGTTACGTTAGTTCACTTCAAAAGTTAATCTAATGCTTAATTAAAACTTGATTTTCACTTGAAATAGCAAAATCAGTCATATGGGGTGAAATGAGTTAAGTGAGACACTGCAAACTGGTAAAACCAGAGACACTGTAACATCTTTACCTTAACTTTGACCCTTCAGCACTCTGCATTTTTTGAACAGAATAATGTACTTTTAATTAGCTACGGACTGCACCCTGAAAGTTGGCAAGTAAATCAGAAGTGTGTAGCTTCATTAAATCTGTTTATGTGTAACAGTAGCAGCGCAGAACATCTATTGTACTTTCCTGAATGACCACTTGGTGGCAGAGATTGCCAAGATTTCATTATAACTTCATTTTTACACAAATTTCTTAAACTCTCTTCAAGCTTCACGCCTAGGGCTTTTTCCTCTCCCAAAAATTACTAGAGTAAACTCAGCATGTCACATTAATGACTGAACTAGAATTCGTATTTTTAAGTTAAAATCTATTGAACCTCTGCACATGAGTAACTGGAGGGGAAAAAATGTAATTTAAATAAAACAATTTATAAACCCTAACAAAAATAACTCTCCTCCAGGAGTGTTGTGTGAAAGAAGAAATACAGCATACATGGACCATTGCTCTTAGAAAACACCTTCTTCTTTAAACTTGCTTCTCATTTCATCGTTCTCTAGTATTACTTAAAATTCAATGCAATCAGAACAGTAATGTAATTACTGTAGTTGTTTTGCGTAGCACTTTGTTAATCTCTTAAAACCCAGTTTTCAGAAGCAGCTGACAACTTGGAATGCCAGTAAATTGTACGTGCTTGGACCAGAAGGAAGGGTTCCCAGAAAATGACTCATTTTGGGCTCCCAGAACCAGAGGTCACTTGTTAAAATTTCGTAAACACTGTTTTATACTAGGAAAGTAACGGTTAACATATTTTTTATTGTTTGAGTGAGGGTTTAAAGCTGTTTCAATAATTAGTTGTTCCTTTGTTCTATTCTGAAGGGCCACGTTTTAAGAAAAAGGCTTACATAGGTCATCTGCCACTATCGGTTTTCAGCTCAGGAAGATGAATAAGTTCTGTGACTGTTAAACCGTCAACTTTCTCATTCACAAGGCAATTTTTCCATTTAGAATAAAACTCAAAGTAAGTTTCTTTAAAACTCTCCTTTTTCTTCATTTTTTTCTCCCCTTTTTTGGTTTGAGTTTCTTGTTCACTTGATATTTAAAACACAAATTCTAGCCTGAAACAGAAGAAATCTGTGGGTTTTAATCAACAGCCTGAAAGAAAACATCTTCACAGCCTTTATTATTATATGTAGATATGTCTCAATAAATTAGTTTCTGGTGTGCTACACTTTGAGCACAGCTACGTAAATCACTCGCCATTTAGCATTGTTTTCTGCCAACGGTAATCAGGGCAGAGCTGGCTCTAGGGGCAGAATTTCCCCCCTTCCCATCTTAATTTTTGTCTTTACACTCGCCCTGGTGCTGCTGCCACTTTTGCACTGAGAAGAAGCAGACTCTGCAGGAGAAAGACCCACAGGCTGGGTCTGAATCATTAAACTCAAGCGTATGTTAACATTTCTGGTACTGCAATGCAATGTCTTCTATCAGTAAACTTTTAGTGTCCTCCCAAGTAGGACTTGCACCAGAGCAACTGGCTCTCTCACTAGGCACAGTTTGGCAATTGGAATGGTCTGGGGACAATAGCTTGCAGCAACCCTACTTTGGGAGGAAAACTACTTGAATAGGGGCAAGCCATTCCTGAATTGGCTGCAGCGCCCAGATGAGCTCCCTGTCACATTTAATTTACTAGCACAGACACAGCCACCAGGTTCTGGGTCTGGTCTTGCCAAATCTTTTCTTATCTTTGCACAGCTCATTGTGTTTATAGTAGCTTCTTGCACAAGTAGCTCCTTGCTCAGCAGTCACAGCAGCACCAACCTGCGCAGCACAGGATGAGTCCGAAGTCAAAACCCAAAAAACCTGAGAATGCCTTTGAGAAGATGCCAATAAAACAGCCTCAGCAATAACAAATCAACAGTGGGTCAAAATGTGACAGAAAAACATTTTAGTTACTTCTTAGAAGAGCAAAGGATGGCAGCATCTGATAGATTCAGATAAAGTCAGCTCCAGAGTATGTGGTGGTCCAAAAGGTAAGTAAAAATGTAATCATCTGGCAATATCAGTCACCGTGCTGGAAAAGCTGAGGAATGAATAGATACGGCTCGGCTGTTTTACATTTTTCAATGTAAAAGCTTTTTTTTTTTTTAATTGATTTGCAGTTTTATAGCTTCTTTGTCTGGCGAGTAAGCACATTTCATTTAGCATTAATTATACTACAATCTGCAGTGAGTGGAAAGGATTAATATGTGAGGACTAAAAATTAATTCAGGGTTAGTAAAAAATCTGATAAACAATGGTTGCATCCTTACAGCTCTTTTTCAGAGGGACTGCTGTAAAAGCAGACACAACTGTTACTGTCTTATCTAGAATTGGTAATTACTACACCTTGCACCTTTCTAGCCATCTGGATTTTGGAAAGGAATTATAAAAATCCAGCTTCTTTCCTTAGGGTGTAAGAACGGGATTTTTAAGAGCACCTGTTTTATGGGAACATAAATTTCATTTTAAAAAGTCATTAAAAATAAGCTTCTAACTTACTTATGTGCTTTTCAAAGTCACAAATTAAGTGCATTATAAAAAAAAATCCTTTGATTTGTTGTTTCGCACCACCATGCAACTTGAAGTTTATATGCATCTCCTTGAAGTCATGATTTTTCAGTGATGACTTTATCACTCACGGAAGTTGTGAAATCCATTTGCGTCAAGCAGCTTGATGAAAAGTTTTGCAAATGTCGGAGTCATTAAAAACTTGAGCAAATGCAGTATCACCTCTGTTGGGTCTCAAATACATTAGGATTAGATTTCCCAAATAAAATGAAGTGACATCTGTGAAATGCTAGAAAAACTACCAGTAGCACACACGAGACATCTGAAGTCAATAACAATCTTGACTTTGTGTAGTTTGTATTTGTAGACTTTATGACTGTGTTTGTAATATCTGTGGTTGTTTTTATAAACTATTATGAATTTAACCAGAGGCAGAGGCTTGTCAGAGACACAGTATTTTTCCCTATAGCTCCATTTTTTCCTTCTAGGATTGCAATCAGTTTCTTTTCTCTTTTACTCTTCAACTGATAACCATGATGGAAAAAGTGTTTGTCGCTTTGGTGACAGAGAGCTAACAGATGCATGTAAATTCTTTACTGGCCCCCGGTCTAATGATTCTTGACTACAGACTCAAGAACTCCTAACCTTGAACACGCCTCTGCTCAGACTACTGCCTATTTTAACACAGATCCTGACACATTAAAATTTCCATAAATGACACATTTGTTTCTGCCACCATGACAAACATGTAATCTTTTTTTTTTGTGTGTGAATGTTACTATATGCTTACCTTTCTACTCACTACGTCTGATCAGTTGTCTTGCAAAGCTCTTCTTCCCTAACATGTTACAATAGTGCTAGTATTTACACTTCCAGTACCACCTAACACCATGTGCTATGACCCATGGTCTCCTAAAGCAATTAATTTATACCAAGACACTGCAAGAAAAAGAGACTGACTATAAACTCTTTAAATAAGCCCTTGAGATACAGCAAGGAATCAGCTCAAGTGCTTTTTACTGTACTTGTGTAAATAAACCAGATAACAGAATGCTTTACAATAAAAGCAGGATGCATTCTCGGTGGAAGCAGAGACAGGCTACAAAGGGGGAATTTAGAAACTCTGCCCAGGCATGTGAGGGTGGTGGGAGGAAAGCCAAAGCTCACCTTAAGCTGACATTTGCAAAGGCAATAAGAGCAGCTTCTCCTGCTACAATAGCAGCATAAGGCTGAACAAGAAAAACGTGGGCCTGTTGCTCAGTGGGGCAGGGGATTTAGTGACAGCGGACTCAGGTAAGGCTGAGCGACTTGATGCCTTCTTTGCCTCAGGCTTCACCAACAGTCTCTCAGGCCTCTGTGCTTAGTGAAGGGATTCGAGGAGAAGGAGAATGACCAGCTGTGGAGGAGGGTCAAGTCAGGGGTTACTTGAGAGAACTTGACCCAGGCAAGTCCATTGGACTCAATGGGCTGCATCCAAGGGTGCTGAGAGAACAGATGAAGTCCTTGCAAATATGTTATCATCTTTGAAAGGTCATGGAGACGACGGGGAGAGGTCCCCAAAGGCTGGAGAAAGACAAATGTCAAACCCATCTTCAAAAAGGCCAAAAATGATGACGTGGGCAACCACAGGCCACTCAAGTTCACTTTGGTAACTGGCAAAATAATGGATTGAGTCCTCTTGGAGCACATTTCTGGGCACATGGAAGAGCACATGGTGACTGGGAACAGTAAGTGTGGGCTTATGAAGAGTAAAACCTGTCTGACCATCCAGATGGCCTTCTGAGATAAAACGACTGGATTTGCAGACGAGGGGAGAGCTGGAGATGTCATCTACTTTGACTTTAGCAAGGGTTTTAACACTGTATCCTAGAATATTCTTGTACCTACATTAGGATGTTACTGTCTGGGTGGGTGGACAACTAGATGGGCAAAATCCTGGCTGGCTGGTTGTGCCCAGAGGGTAGTATAGGGGCCTCGTCCTGGGACTTGCCCTTTTAAACATCTTTATCAATGACCAGGTGTCAGAGGAATTGGAGCGCACTCCTGTCAAGTTTGCAGACAAAGCCAAATTTGGGGGCAGGGGAGAGCTGATAGGCTTGAGGACAGGGATGCCATCCAGGAGGATGGGGCTGTCAGGAACCCCGTGAATTTCAATAAGGACAAATGGGAAGGAATAACTCTTTCAACAACACAGGCTGGGGACTGGCTGGAGAACAGCTCTGCAGAAAAGGACCTGAGGGACTTCGGGGACAGTGAGAAAGATGTTAAAAAACTGCAGCAAGTTCAGCAGAGGGTCACCAAGATGTTTGGGGCTGGAGCACTTGCCCTGTGAAGAGGCACAAAGGAATCTGAGCTTGTTCAGCCTGAAGCAGAGATGACTTCAGGCATACCTAACAGGAGCCCCCAGTGCGTACAGGGATGTTATCGAGAAGGAGCTGGGCTCTTCACAGTGCTGCAGGACAGGAGGATGAGAGACAATGGACAAATTCAAACAAGAGGTAGAAGAAGCAACTTTTTCCCCATGAGGGACAGTCAGGAGGTGGCACATGCTGCCCAGAGAGGTTGTGCAGTCTCCACCCTTGGAGGTTTTCAAAACCTGACTGGATGAAGGCCTGAGAAACCTTGCCTGAATTCAGAGATGATCCTGCTGTGAGGAGGAGGTTGGATCAGAGACCTCCTGAAGTCCCTCCCAGCCTGAATTATTCTCTGATTCTGTGACAAGAAGCAGGAAGAACTGTAAATTTACAATGATATTTTTGGACTTTACTGATTATAGATGTAGACAAATATTTATATTAAAAAACAAAGCAAGAATTTCAGCCTGTTCACAGCGACTGACTTCAGTATAGACTAAGTATGTTGGGAAATTAATCAGAAAAACAGGTTAACAAGAAAAATGAAGTTAAAACTGTTCTTATCTTTTAAAATTAGCAGTCAGTATACACACTATACCATTACCTTGTTCATCTCTGCATCTTCCTGAAAGCTTTTCTTTTGGCACAGAAATGGTTTAGAAATCCATTTTTTGATTCTGAGTAGGAGATACAGCAAAGATTTTGGGCTTGGCACTAAGTTGAAGGGTACTGGAAGAGTTCTCCCTTCTTCAAAGTAAGAAAACCAAAGTTTAGCCCTTGCAAATTTCCATTCTACATCAGCATCATCCTGTAAAACAGAAACATGGCTGTTAATACACTGTTAATACCATGCTGACTATTAAAGATACTCTAGCTAAACTTTGTGTTTTGAATGTAATTGACTGAAGTTCATCTCAAACAGATCAAGAACTTGTTCATAATCTGTGAAAACCAAATTTCAATGAATGGAACTGTTCTTATTAATCTATTTAAAATAATGCAATTACAGAAGAATGAAGTGGATTTGATTTAAACATTGGTTACTCCAGAGTGAATGCTAATAGTCTGCAATACAGGATCACAAAGACAGACCTCTTTGTTTGGTGTTCTTTGTAAACACACTGATAAGAACGAAAGCTCTGGCTTAAAAGCACACAATACAATGCCCAATTTAGAGCTTCATGGCATCACTCAAATTCATCTGTTAGGGCTGGACTGAGTAGTTCCTTTCTTGGAACGCTGTCATGTTCAGTAAACAAAATGGAAAAATCCTATGTTAACATAACAAAAATGAAAATCTCTCAGTAAGACTACCAGATCTGTTTTCTTATCTTATTGGTCTCTTCTGTAGCAATTAGTCTATTATCTTTTTTGGTGAAGAAGACATAGTATCAGAATTTTAAATGAAAATTTTACTCTATTACTTTAAACATGAAGTTAAAAAAGATTAGGTGATTCTTACCTAATTCCTTCCATTTGCTGGAATAGAAGATTAAATCAGGTATGCTATCATCACCATGGTTTATGTTTAACATTTACGATAGCCCAAATACTCACTTTATTCCTCCCTGTAAAGTTCAAGAGGGTTTTCTGCAGAAAGGACTGACGTCATGTTCAAGGACATGACTCAATATTGCTGTAGCTGTTTTTAGAAGCTGTTTCTATTCAGTCACCATATTTTTTTATAATAGCCTGTTTTTTATTGCTCTGAGCCTGATAGTTTGTTCTGTGGCCTCCTGAGTCAGAAGCATCTGAACCTCCCTAGACAATGTGTGTTGCTCTTGCTCAAGCAGAGCAGATAACACTACAGCCCCAAACCAGAACACAGAACCTGGGACCAGTGTCAAACAACCTGAGTCTTCTGCTTTGTGGCAAGGGCGTCACCTGGGAAAGGCTGGCATGGCCCCTGGAGAACTGCTTCCTTTTTTTCTAAACAAAGATAATGATTTAGCCCTTTGTTTTCCATGGCATGCAAAAGTTCATGCCGATTTTCAGTAGCCTTGCTGATTACTTTGTCAAATAAAGTTTTGTTCATTGCAGAGGACTAGAGCAACAGTTGTTTAAATAAAAGAAGAAAAAAAGCATGTTGTAGACTTGCTTGCAAGGTCAAGGCATAGGAACGAGAACATCCTTGCAGCAAGAGGGACACTACTCAAATAATAACTACAAAAGAGGCAAATGAAAGATTCACAAAGTAAGTAAGTCACACAATGTAGCCCATCCTCTTCAGGAACACAACACAGTTCAACAGCAGTTTCTTAGTCCAGTCTAGTTCTTACTATTGCAAGCACATGCAGCTGGGTAATTTCTAGGTATTTTATAATAAAAATGTACAGTGGAATTAATATTTTCTCCTAATATATTCCAAAAGCCTACGTGTTATTTTTCTTAAATAAGATGTCAACAGGAAAGATTTTCCAGGAGATTTAGACAATTAGCTATAACAGTAAATGTGGTGATATTTCATCATAAACAGAATTTTTACCTCAATTTCCTGGAATGAACTGTTGATCATTGCAATAAGCATGTTCAGTAAGACAATGACCATGGTAACATTATAGACTCCATAAAGGACATAACCAATATTTTCAATAAATTTGTGTTTATAATTGATGACAACTGATTTAACTTCTGAGAGTCCAAATATAGCCCAGAACAATGTCTTGAAACTTTCTTCAACACTAAAAGGAGAAATTGAACACATGCATATGTTATTGAAGAAAAGCTGTATATTCTTATTGTATACATTGCCAGTTACCATTTTTATACAGTGTACAAATTTTTCTGTTATCATAATGTAGAACTCTACCATAGTGATATTATGCAGAACAAGTAGACTATCTAATCTCATATGTACAGGCCGTTTCATAATATAAGATTGCTAATATTTAGGACTGACAATAAAACCATCTGATTCAGTTTAGAAATTATATATACATCCTCAAAAGAATATTACAATGATTGACTTGTTAACTACTTTAATCTACATGCTACACGCTTGCTGGTAATGTGATTACGTAAATAACAAAAATAATTAACCTGTAAATACTTTATCTTAATTGCACCATTAGTTCACTTAGTATGAATTATTTCACCATTAATATGACTAACATTCTGAAACTGTGAAGAAGACAGAATGTCTGACTGCAAATCAGCATTTTTCAAAAAATGAGTGTCACAGACCATAATCCTCCAGCTGAGTTTTCACTATTCCACAAATCCAGGGTAAAGGTAATAAGCCATGGTGTAGGGATACTGCTTTTTTTTTCACGTTAGTTCATTTAAATACATGTATTTCCTCTTAATCAGTTTATATATATATATACACACTTAACTGTAAGTCCAAACGTCTGAGGTATCTTTTCCTACCTATCCCCACCTGTTTGAAGATGTATTTTCTCTTGCTTTGATGAAGAGATCTCAGTCCCCCATATCCAAAAATGCAGTAGCATTACAAAGCACATTCTGGATTTTATTGCGTTATTGTTAAGAAAAAAAAGTTAAAAGAAACTTGTAATCTTTAGTCGTGAATTTACTTTTCTGCTTATAATATTTTATCAGTATTCCATCTGTGAGTTGTAGTTTTAGGTACTTTGTATATTGTGTGAACTAATAATAATAAAAAAGTAGTAACAATTTTTTCCCTTGTGGCCAAGTTTGCTTCCTGGCTAGGTATACTTCCTAACAGCTATAGCTTGAGTATCGTGACAACCAGAAATCAAGTGGGCAAGGGCTGCAGAACATGGAAAAGAATGAGTTTCCATGCAAGCGATTTATCTTAAAATCACAGCTAGAAATGAGAGGCATGACAAATGTATACCAAATAACTCCTGACAGACAGAGTAAATTCAGAATTTCTTGCCTTATGGTGGGAGAAGAAAAAAAGAACAGCCAAGGAAATAAAGAATAAAAAAAAAAAAGGGGGAATGTATTTTCTCCTCTCAAGATGGAATAGGATATTGCCATTGGAAACTATGGAAAGCCAGAGGTTAAAATGGGGATTAGATTTTTTTTTTGACTGGTAAGAATATACAGAGTTACCTGAATTAAATGACAAGTATTTTATAATGTGTATCACACTGTAGTGATTAGCCTGCTTCAATTACAGATGACAGCAGCGGTTGATGGAGGAATCAGCTTTGCTCCCATGTGCTGCAGGGAGCCACTATGCTGCACTCTGAAGTGCCAGTGCTGACCACCCTTGCAGGCAGGATGCTGTCCTGCAGGCCCAGGGTCTGACCCAGCCTATGTCCTGAAATCCCTGACCAACAGATTGCACTGTCAGGTCATCTGATGTATGTACAGTGCTGTGTAAGGGGTCTGAGGTACTTCTCATTTTTTATAAGCCTCCCCAGTCTAATGCAGCCCAGGAGGCTGTTGGGCTGCTTTGCCACAAGGGCACATTGCTGGCTTATGGTCAACTTGGTGTCCACCAGGAGTGCTAGGTCCTCTTCTGCCAAGCTGCTTTCCAGCCGGTCAGCCCCAGCCTGTCTTGGTGCCTGAGGTTATTCCTCCCCAGGGGCAGGGCATGGCATTTCCCTGTGTTGATCTTCATGAGGTCTCTGTCAGCCCATTTCTCCAGCCTGTCAAGGTCCTTCTGAGTGGCATCACAACCAGCTGGCCTATCAGTCACTCTTGTTCATCCATACAGGCCTCCTGACACCTTTGCTTGATTTCCTGCCCATTGAGATGGGCCAATCCTGAGTGCTGAAAAGGCAATTCTTGAAAATCAACCAGCTTCCCTGGACTGCTCTTCTCTTCAGGGCCTTATCCCATGAGATTCTTCCCTGAACTGCCCAAAGTGTGCTCTCCTGAAGTCCGGGGTTGTGGTCCTGTTATTTGCCTTGTTCTCTCTTCTCAGGAACCTGAACTCCACCATCTCATGGTCAGCCAAGGCTGTTCCCAACCTTCACACACCCAACCAGTTCTTCCTTGTTTGTAAAAGTCAGGTGTCACAAAGCTCCTCTCCACATCAGCTCCTCAATCACCTGTGTCAGGAATTTATTGTCAATGCCCTCCAGAAACCTCCTGGATTGCTTGTGCCCGGCTGTGTTGTCCCTCCAGCAGATATCAGGTTGGTTAAAAATCCCCATAAGGACCAGGGCCTACAAATGTGAGGCTTCTTCCAGTTGTCTGAAGAAGTCCTCATCTACTTTGTCTTCCTGATCAAGCATTCCGTAGCAGACATCCACTACAACATCAGCCATGTTGGTCTGCCCTCTAATCCTGACCTATAAGCTCTCGCTGGCTCATCATCTATCCCCAGGCAGAGGTACAGGCATTCCTGCTGCTCTCACGTAAAGGCCAACTACCTCCCACCTTCCCAGCCTGTCTTTCCTGATTTATCATAGTATTGTTGGCATCAAGAGCTCATCCTCTGATTTCAAATATAACCTTTAAACACCAGAACAAGAGAGAAAATTACTACTTAATCCAAGACGAAGAAATTTTTAAGAGATGCAAACCTTATAAAACTATTAGTAAACTTAATACAATGCAAGCAACCGACTTTCCATAAAAATAGCCCACAAGCATTACAGTTTAATCAGTTGTACTTACGTTGTGAATGCTTCATTTTGTTTTGCCCCCAGATAGTAGGAATAGAGATTAAACATGCCTATCATGAAAGCCACAAACACCATGATAAATATCACCATGAACTTGAAGATGTCTTTCACAGTTCTGCCAAGTGATATCTGGAGTGGTCCAAAGCTTTCATTAGCTGGTAAGATGTAGGCTATTCTGGAGAAACTTAATACTACCGCAATTGCATACAGGCCTTCAGATATGATCTGAGGATCAGATGGATCCCAGTTTATTCTGGCTAGAAACAAAAGGTAAGAATTCCAGTCAGTATTTCAAAGTCCACCTTAGGCTGTTCACTGAAGTACTCTCTTTTGGTGAGTAACAATGAACCACTCAGTGTAAATTGGTATTGAATGCAATGGTGCTATGCAAATTTGGAACAGATAAGATGCAGTCCTCATGGGGTTTTTTTCCTTTATTGTGCATTGCATCATGAATTTTCAGCAATTTTCACTTGCAGAAAAATTCTAAGACTTTGTTGTCTAAAAGTAAGGAGCAGTTACTTTCTACCCTTTCAAACCTAAAAAGTACATAGAAAATCTACTTCCTCACTGAGAGCTGTGAATATTTAGGCATTGGGCTTCCATGTGCCAAGTATGACTGCTCAAATAGTGCCAGTAGTGCTTGTCCACTACATCACAGTGCTCAGCGAATGTCTTGCATGAAGATGCTGCTAGAAATAAAAGTGAAAGAAAGGAAGATACCTTTTTAAGACTGAAACAGAAGTGGGATCTACTATGCTAGGCCTGGGGAAGCATTTTACTTTTTTACTTATGTTTTACTCTCTTATTTTTACACTTTCATCAGAAGTGTAATTTTTAATTAAAAGAAGCCATGAGTGGGCTTCAGTTTGAGATTAAGATGTATACAGACAGCTACCCGAATGGGAGGTATAGTCAGCGCAGCCTAGTAAGCACTTGGGGCTTGATTCAGACACCTGAACAAAGACATCCATTGCCATTTGAGATGCCCAGGGTATCCAAGATTATTTGTATAGATCTGTGGGAGGTCTTTTTGGACCAGCACCTTGGCAATTCAAATGGCACTAGTCACTTATTGAATTGAGCCAGGTAGCGCTAAAACCATTTCACAGCTCCACTGACTGTATTGATTAGATCTCCATTGATTATAAAGGTGGGCTGTAACATCACTGAAGTAACTTTTTGGGAGTTGAATCCCAGCCTATTAGAGATTTTAAATAAAATTCAGCTTATAGTGTCAGGTGATGAAAACCGAATAAATTAAATTAGAAATGTGATTTGTTTGAGCTATCCAAAATGAACTGTTTTGATGTGGGGATCTGGAATCATGAAATGCCATCCACAACTCCAAAACTGTGGAAACAATGTTTCTCTACTTTTTCTAATTAGTCCATCTTTTTACTCATAGTGAAATGGTAATGGCCCTTTCTTGACGTACACCAAACACCCGTTACCATCACCTTTTCTATCATCGTTTTCTATCAATCTCTTCTGTTGAAGCTAATCCACTTGTGTGAATTACTTGAACATCCTTCGGATGGTGAGTGAATGTGACACTGCTGTTTGATAGGGAACACATTTAACAGAAGAGAGGAACATTCAGGTTCAAACCTGTACTTAAACAAATATTTATAGAAAAGTGTCAGAAGGAGAAATCCAAAGCAATACCATTCAGGATACTTCCTAGCTGGAGATTAAGGCATTCTCCCATGAGGTGGAAGGCTTAAGTTCAATTCACTACTGTGCTTCAGGCAAAGAGAAGAAGTTAACCTGGGATGGGTTTCCTACATCCCAGGAGAGTGTTGTCATCTGTGTTTATTCTACTGTAAATGCCAAAAAATGAAACAAATAATTTATACTGCAATGAAGGCAATCACTGGCATTTGGAAAAATTCTAATTTCAGATGTTAACTAATAAATAACCAGTTAATAAAGTATCAGAAAATTATGTTCTTCAGGGAACTACCTGCCATGCCAGTATTCATGTATCACGACAAAGTAATGAATGACTCTGGTTTTAGGCATAACAAGGCTCAGTTAGCACATATTAATGCCTTGTTAGCTGCTGTGTGTTTCTTGTAGGTATGTGCATATTCTTGTTTATTGAGCCCCTCACTGTAAAGCCTACTACACACTATATTCAAAGGAGAAAATGTCTGTATGGCAAAAGACTGCACATTTTCCCATAAGCAGACATACCTATGTTAACTTTACCTCAGATTTCATGGATAACTAAAATCGAAGATGGCAGATGTTTCAGTATGGGCTAGTAGCCAGATGTCTTTTAGGTTTCCAGATGAGCTGTATTGTCACAGAAAGTTTGAGGTGGGAAGGGACCTCTGGAGGTCATCTGGTCCGACACCCCTGCTCAAGCAGGGCCACCTAGAGCCAGTTGCCCAGGATCATGTCCAGATGGCATTTGAATTTCTCCAAGGATAGAGACTCATCCAGTCTCCAGTGCACCTCATTGAGCAACCCGTGCCAGTGCTCCGTCACCCTCACAGTAAATAAGTGTTTCCTGATGTTCAGAGGGAACCTCCTGTGTTTCAGTTTGTGCCCATTGCTTCTGGTCCTGTCACTGGACACCACTCAAAAGACCCTGGCTCCGTCCTCTTTGCACCCTCTCTTCAGGTATTATATACATTGATGAGATCCCTCCTGAGCCTTCCCTTCTCCATGCTGAACAGTTCCAGCTCTCTCAGCCTTTCCTTACAGAAGAGATGCTCCAGTCCCTTCATCATCTTTGTGGCCCTTCATAGGCCCTTCTCTCCAATATGTCCGTGTCTCTCTTGTACTGGGGACCCCAGAACTGGACACAGGACTCCAGGTATGGCCTCACCAGTGCTGAGTAGAGGGGAAGGATCACCTCCCTCCACCTGCTGGCAATGCTTTGCCTAATGCAGCCCAGGATACCACTGGCCTTCTTTGCTGCAAAGATCCTTTGCTGGCTCATGTTCAACCTGGTTTGACATACAACATAAACCAAGTTATGTTTGCTAGCCTATGATAAAACCTGTGGCATTAAATATTCACTATTAATATTATCCATGTTAGTATGACCACACATAGATGTTCTCCAAGCAGACTTCAGTGTACATGAGGGTAGAAAGGCTCTACAGAGGAATCTGTACAGGCTGGATCAATGAGCCGAGGCCAATTGTTCGAGGTTCAACACGGCTAAGTGCTGGGTCCTGCAATTGGGTCATAACAACCCCATGCAACACTACAGGCTTGGGGAAGGGTGGCTGGAGAGCTGCACAGCAAAAAAGGACCTGGGGGTGGTGGCTGACACCCACCTGAATATGAGCCAGCAGTGTGCCCAGGTGGCCAAGAACGCCAACAGCATCCTGGCTTGTATCAGAACTAGTGTGGTCAGCAGGACTAAGGAAGTGATTGTCCCCCTGTACTCGATGCTGGTGAGGCCGCAGCTTGAATACTGTGTCCAGTTTTGGGCCCCTCACTACAACAAACACATTAAGGTGCTGGAGCGTGTCCAAAGAAGGGCAACGAAGATGGTGAAGCGTCTAGAGCACAAGTGTTATGAGGAGTGGCTGAAGGAACTGGGGTTGTTTAGCCTGGAGAAAAGGAGGCTGAGGGGACACCTTATTGCTCTCTACAACTACCTGAAAGGAGGTTGTAGCAAGGTGGGGGTCAGTCTCTTTTCCCAAGTAACAAGCGATAGGACAAGAGGAAATGGCGTCAAGTTGCACCAGGGGAGGTTTAGATTGGCTATTAGGAAAAATTTCTTTACCGAAAGGGTTATCAAGCATTGGAACAGGCTTCCCAGGGAAGTGGTTGAGTCACCATCCCTGGATGTATTTATAAGGTGTTTGGATGTGGTACTTAGGGACATGGTTTAGTGGGACTTGGCAGTGTTAGGTTAATGGTTGGACTCAATGATCTTATAAGTCTTTTCCAAACTAAATGATTCTATGATTCTATATACTAAAAAATGGCTCAACTCTGCTTAAGTGCATAACAAAGTCACAACTCATGACTGATGTCAATGGAAACTGCCTTGCTAGATGATACAGTATTATATAGCATAAATGAGTTACAAGACTTGTGCTTGCCATATCCAGAAACTGTGAACACAAACAGTCCCTGTTTGCAAATTCTTCAAGTGGGTGTTACTGAAAACTGAATTAATATTTAACTAGCTGCTTTTGTAACTTCTGTGAAATTTGTAACTTTCCAGTAAAATTTATAAGACTATAATTTAATGGGTTTCAGAATATATATATTAATTGCTCTGCTTTTTCTACAGCCTGGATAATAAAGAAATGCAACCTTATCAGAAATAGCATTTGAGGCATAGAAAAGAGATAGAAACTGATGCAATTCAGTATCTAGAGAAAAATATCTAATAAAGGGAAGAGAGATGTGGTGGTGTTGAGAGTGAACACAAGTAAACAGAGCTTAATTTTTTCTCATTTGGGGAAAATAGCTTCTGGTTATTTCTCATATATGCCAAGCAAATTTATTAACATTTTTATCTCTTAGTGGTAAAGAGAGTGGATTGCGAAATATTAAAATAATATAACAGTCTCTGAGCAAAGAATATATAAAAGATACATTGGTTATGTTGGCAAAGCAGGTTTAAGAAGTTCCTGCATCTCATTGCTTAGTCCTGCCCCTGCATTACAGTACATCACATTCACAGTTGTGCCAACACAACTGTTTGCAGGATAGCATTGTGTAACTGAACAGATGAAATGACCTGGATTAAAATAATCTTGAAAAGGGGTAGGGTGACAGTGGCGTTATTTTGATCTTAGATCATTTCAGTGCCTGATGTCTAGAACAGTGCCCACAGAGATGTATAAGCATAGCCAAGGGAACTGTGATCAAATGGTAGGGATGAAAGAGGAGACGGGATGGGAACTTCTTAAGCAGTACATTGTGGAACTAAAGTATTGGAGACTTATTAACAGCAAATCAATTCATCTTGGCCCAAGAAGTAAGTCTTAATCATGTGCAATCAACTCACCCAAGGTGTAGTATTTTATGTTGGGCTCCAGTGTTGGACTTGTCAGATCTTTCATATTTGCATCAACAAAATTCTGGGCTCTGGACGCATGCCAAAATGCCATAAACCTTGCTATGAATGATGCTGCAAAAATTGCTAACATACCAAAATCAAGCATATTCCACAACTCAAAAAGGTATTCCTTTGGACCTTGAGACCAAATTTCTTTACATTCAGACCATATCATGCCTGTGTAAGACAGAACAGAGAAAACAGTGTGTTCTTTTATCTTCACGTTTGTTTTATTTGATATTTTATTACGTATAGGATATGCTCTTGGTTGCAGTCAAACTCAAAACCATTTTAGTCAGTGGGAGTTCAAACACAAACTAAAATCCTTGAACCTGCCAATACATTCCAGTACTTCTTTCTCATGTGAGTAATAATAACAATCTTTCATAGCGCTTTTTCCTGTACAACTACAAAAGCTTTCAAATAGAAGAATGGGATATGAGTATTACCATCTGTTACAGACACAGAAAGAGACTGAAAGAGCAGAAATGGCGTGATCATATAGTGGTAGAACTAACAGCAGAACTCACATTTTCTTATTTGCAGAGTACCCTGGGTACAGTCTATTTTACTGAAATTGCAAATATATGTGACAAATGAATATGAAAGTAAGAATCAGACCTAATGTTTCTTCAATAGAGCAAATGTATCTGTTTGATTCCTAATTATTCCCCCTTAATAATAAAATATAGGACTACAGTATTAGTTTATGGCATCCTTTTTATTGAACAAATCCTCTTCCTTTTCAAGATAAAATTTATTTAATCATGAACTACATTTCTAGGATTCTAAAGAATCTAAATCTAAATCTAAAGTTAATAAAAAACTGAATTGGAATAATGTCACTATTTTTTGCACTTATTGAACTGTCTGAAGGGACATTTCATCATTTTCAGATAAGGACAATTATAATGTTAATTACAGTAATTAAATTCAGTGCTATGTCTGTATGCACTGAATTAATTTTTCATACACCGTCTTATGCATGACACTGAAATAAATAAAAATAGACTAAATTAGCAAACTAGAACTTCAAATTGGAAAATTATTATCTACTCCTTTATTATCAGATAAAACCACTAGTATTTATAGAATATTTGGAAATCTAAGTGCCATATGATTCCCATAATACACAATTATATTAATTTATATACAGCTATGTGATGAAATAAATCAAGATTGTCAACATCTTTTAAAGCTGTAAGAATCGGTGTACAAATGGCTCCAATTTTAATCACAGAGAGCTCATAAAAGCAAAATATTTTAAATGCATAAGCTCTTGAATGGAAACAGACTTTACTTAGCTTGAATTTAACTCTCCCATATTGCTGACTTAACTAACAACTAGAACCCAGATCTTTAAAATATTTGGGCATCTAAACCCCATTGGAATAAATGGTATTAGACCTGTAAATAAGAATCAGACAGCCAAAATATTTTTGAGGGTCTGTGTTCAAGTTCTTACGCCTAGTACTGCATTACCAAATTGAATGGGTCAGCTCAGAGTACTATGCATAGTATTCATTTCATCCCTATGTTGGGATGGAAAAAACTACCACTGAATGTTCAGGGGTCTATCTTCAATAATACATATTGTCAATAATACATTCAGCTATACACTATTAATTATGCAGGCATACTTGCAAAATAAGAGAAACTTAACAGAAAGAGACAATTGGACACAAAAAAATTTGGCCCATGATGTGGAAATCTTTCCCCTTGGGAGTTGACACAGCCTGACTCAAAAAAACCCAGAAAACTGGTAGACACTTTCCTTTGATATTCATAAAACTGAATTCATTCATATTCAGATGATGTAGATTTCACCTAAATCAACCTGAATGTTTGCGATTAACCAGGCACATGTGAATCCTGCTGACATCCAATAAGAAACACGAGGCCAATGTGGGAATGCAGCCAGTTGAATAAACTCCCTTTGTTGCAATTTTCACACATAACATTAATAGCAAAGGATTAAACTGGGTCCAGCTTCACTGAAATCATAGCAAGACAAATTTAAGTGAAAATTAATCTTTACCTATTACCCAAGAAATAATGAGCATCTCCATCCATGAGAAACAGGATGTTTTCATCCTAAATAGCTGTTTTACATTGCCTGTCGTTTCATTAGGTCGGAGTTTGGTGCCATCAAATCTGTCAGCTGCATTCATGACAAGTAGACCAAGAAAGATGGTGAAAGAGGCTGCATGGGCTACAAACTTCATAAATGGTCCACGCATTATCCTCCCCAGCTGCAACAGAGATTATGAAACACAAGGATATTGCATTGCCTTCTTCCAAAATTAAAATGTATAAAAAGAACAGTAACACAGAAAAATATGTATGTCAATAACACACAGGAACAAATATTTGGAAAAAGTTGTATACTATGATGCCTTGCTGACAGTTACCTTTAGAAGTTTCTACTTATTTGCTATTTTCAGAGGGATAATCTATCAGTTTCACCAAATATGTATTTTTAACTCAGTGTTTTGAAATAATTCTGTAATTATTTTGGGGCATCTATGTCTATAATAGGTAATCAAGAGAAAAAATTATTATAGTTGTTGAATTTCTTACATGCTAGCCATCTTTATGAGGCAACAAAGAAAACGAGATTTTAACACTTACTAAAAGCATTAAATTATCACCAGGCGTGAATTATGAAGAATTCTGTTTCTTGACTGACATGATACTCAGTTTAGCACAGTTATTCTGCAGTTTTCCCAACTCACTTTCTTTTTAAAAAAAAATCATGAGGCCTCAAAAGGTTATGTTTATAGTTCTGTAGTGTCTTAATTTCCTTCCTGACTCCTTTAATGGAAATGTCCTCAACTTTGTCATGACTAAGAACAACTTTAAAATGGTTTAGTGCAACACTTAAAAACCCTAAAAGTTCCATACAAACTCACAGAAGGCTGAACTTTTAGCAATTATTTACTTTATTTTTGAGAGTGCCTGTGTTAGTAGTAAAAGTCTTAGCTTGTTCACTTAGTTGGCAGCTGCAGAAAAGTACTTTTTTATTTTAGGTGAAGATAGTATCTGTATCTGACAAAAATTCCTTGGAAAGAATTGAAAGCAAGTGTCACGGATCTCAGCTGAAACATAGAACAACCTGTGGTCTGGAAAGGGGAGGGGAAAGCAGGAAGATAAGTTATTGGTATTCGTATTTTTGCTACGCTTGTTTCAATATCAAAGTCAGAATTTTGCTGTCCTTACAGTCAGCTTTTACAGAAACACAGAATAAGAGGATGCAGCTGAGGATGTGATGGTAAGGTCTCAAATACAGATAACATTAAGAAAACTAGACAAATGTAAAAAGAAGATACTGTTAAATGAACACTGTCAAGGTTAGCAGGCACAAAATTTTATCTTCTTTCTCCTTTATATTATTTTGCAAACCCATGCCATTCATCATGTTTCTCACTCAATAAAATTAATTCATCTTTTATTAAATAAAATATTCCATCAGCCTCATGAGATGAATGTCAACAACCACTTATTTTGTGTGAACTACAAAGAGCACAGGTAACCGTCATGGGGAAAGATTTTATTTCAAGCTAGGAAGGAACAGTCATAAACAACACACAATAAAGCAGAGCTGGAAAATTATAAAGTACCTTGACAGTGTCCTTTTAAATGCTTTATTCTTGTGCTCACAAAGATGAGTTAAGAGAGAGATGCCAGAAAGAGACATAGCCAGAAAAGAAGAAAAAATACTGAAGGAGGTAATGTTAATATATTCCTTGATCAAAAAATATAAAATTTAAAACACTGAACTCCTAGCGTCCCCCCTCCCACTCCTTCAAAAGAGACAGAAAAGTATTTTTTACATACATATAGCAAAATCTCCCCAGAAGCAGGACTGACTACGATTGAACTGATTACACAAATGCTGGAAGTTATTATGACAGTGCCATATAATAGTGATGCAAGAGAATCTTGAAATGACACTTTTAAAATTCCGAACTTCTTTATGGAGAAGATATAGGTCACAAAATACGAATCAGGGAAAGAAAGAACAACACGTAAAGACAAGGCCATAATCTTGCAAGTTTGGACTTTTCTATAAGCTAGAGTCCCTCCTTAATACACTTTCACTGTGCATTTTGATGTAATAAATTCCCTCCCATTGTACAGACCAAGGACATGATCTTCTAAATGTTCTGAAACTCCTTCTGTAATTTAAGTGGTTTTGGGGTTTGTTTTGGGTTTTTTTCTGGTTTCTGATCCTCTGTGCCATGGTCTTTTGTTTGCTAGAGACTTTTGGAGAGTGTTTTACAGGTTGGTTTGGGTTAGGACGAGATACAACATACTGTGGATACTTTGACATATATTTGTCTGTATATAGGGTGACCTGAAATCGCTGGGGACTGGAGTCAGTGATTCACATTATTCCACCTTTGTGACTCTGCAGAAACAATCAGTATTGTACCATCATGGAGTATGGCATTAATAAAGAAATGATAAAATAGGACTCCAGGCAGCACATCTATCACAAAGGAGAAAAGGCCTGATAACAAAAAAGAGATAATGCATATACTTTTTTAGGAAGAACAATTTCCTAGCTCCTCATATACTGGACATAATGTTCAATTTCTTTACCTCTACCACAGTGCAAAAGAGGAATGTGTATAACCCTCAGAACATGCTTCTAGAAAGCATGTAGGGACTTGTCAAGTTACTTTTTTAGAAATGCCAACCTCAGGTGGCTGGGAACAGTGAAAGAAGACTCAATTTCAAATTCAGATCCCTCATCTTGGCCAGGGGCTGACAGAATTACTTATGAATTCATAAAGCTAAAAATCTAAATTCTATTGTTAATTAGAGCTGAACAGCACAGACATTAGAGATTCTTGGAGATAACTGAAAAAAGTTTTTACTCTTTCAAAATGTCATGTAATAAAACCATATTCTAGAAGTTTTGGGTTAATTATGTCAGTAGTTAGACTGAATTACCAATTAGAAATGCAGAGCAAACAGTTCACAAAACTTTGAAGTGCCTCCATGTGGATTGCTGGCTGAAACTCAAATAAGAGGCAATCTTAATTCCTTTCGGCATCTAACACTAGTGAATTCCTGCCAAATCAACAGGACTTTGTCCACGTATTTCTATGAAATTTCTTCCAGATCTGAAAGTCTCAATTCAGTAGCTGTGGTCCAAACTCAAATTAACTTTTTCCTAAAGAGGAAACTGGTCAGCTATACAGGTAACTGCCTGAGATGTTGAAATGTCATAAAGACATTTTTGCCTTTCTCAGAACCATGGTATGAAAATATAAAGAAATGTGTCAGAATAACTCCACTGCAAGCTGTTAATTTCACCACAAATACTGTGAGTATTTTCGCTCTCCTCTGTCATTGTGCCCTATAGTGCCAAACCTGGAAAAACAATGGGTACTTTATCTCGGTAGGAAGAGAAGAGAGTTATAAAATTCCATCAATTCATACACAGAATGGACTCTGTTGATACAGATCATGTTCTGTATTGGAGCCATCCTATCCTGAAATTAAACAGTGAACATTTTTGTCTTAAAAAAATAGAAGAATAAAATCTTAAAGTATGAGTGAAGCACAAGGTAAGAAATGGCAACGGGTGAAAAAGGTGGATTAGATTTTACATTTGCAGAATATAATGAAACAAAAAACATTCAATCTATAAATCACATGATGAGATGATTAAATAACGACAGAGAAAGTGAAACCTTAAAGGATGTTGTCCCTTGAACCTTGACTTTAAAAAGCTACTCTGAAATAGCTCTTCCAGAATGAACAATTGTTCAAATTTACTTTAAGAACCAATAAATCACTGAAAAAGGAAAATGGCAAATAGATAAGTCACTGCTATAGTTGAAAACCAATTACTGAAGTATGTTGAATCTCAAGGCGTGTTTTAAGACAAAAGTATTCATAAAAATCCTACTCACTATACAGAAAAGTGAAAATTATATAACTGATTTTTATTGTCCAGACTGAAAGAAATGAAAAATATGGTAAAACAAAAAACGCCCACCTTTATCCTCTCAGAGAACAATTAAAAAACCCCACAAGGACCTCAGTCCTCTCTTTCAACCTTCCTCTTCCCCCGTTATCACTGTATGTGCACAGGATTCGACCTGCTAAAACCATGGATGTTATATGGTAACCTGTTGAATAATCCTTATAGGATCCCATTTGTTCCCTCTAACATAATCTCAAGGGAAATTTTCCATCAGTGTCCATTTAAAATGCATAGTGACCAATTAAAACAGAGATTCAACACAAAGTTCAGAGAGGTCAGAGATTGTAACCCATCTTCAGTGGAAAGGCTTTCCATACTTTATATCATCCAAAACAGATACAGTGGTAGCATCCAAATCCGGACAGCGCATTATAAATGGATGCAGGGGAGGCTGCGTGACTGCTTTAAAAACCTCAAGAAATATAGTGAGTATTAGCACTGTCTTGACAAGCCAACACAGTTCACTTCAATTTCTAGAAAACTGATGATGGTTGGTTTAATTTCTGGCATTCATGGTTCAGCGTCTCTTATCTATTAATTTTTAATCATCAAAAATAAAATTGCCTTTGAGGTGTGGCAGCTGCACTCACCCTGATAGAGACCAGGGCTTTCCGACTGTTGAAGCAGAGTAGCTGCTGATACTTTTCACGCCCGTACTTTCACGCCCTTACTGCCTTACTGTGACTGCTGTCACATACACAGTCACCGACAGACGGAGCCCTTGGCCAACATGAAACGGACATGACTATGTATGACCACAGGTCAGATTCGACTGGGGTATAAATGAAGTCCCGCTGCGGGGCGAATTGAGCCGGTCCTCCTCGGAGCAGCAGGTCTGCAGTCGGGGACTCTCCCCTGGGGTTGGGATGCCACCCAAGGTAACTCCTTGTGGTTGAGAGCCCTGACCTTATTGGGTGAGTGGTTGTGCATCTTGGGTCATCATTCTAAAGCTTAGGAATTCTTAAATTGGCTGTGTAGTATTAATAATTCCTGTCGGCATCCTGAACCTGTGGTTTACAAATGTTTGTTGGAGTATCAAAGCACTTTTGGTTAGAATAAATCTTATTTTGGGTTACATCACCTGCCTAATTTGACTTTGTGCACCTCTGTGACATGAGGTAATTGGAATCAACTCACAGCTTGAACTTAGTCTAGCTCTGAATCAATGGGAAATGAGGATCCTCTGCATCTGCCTACTAAGACAACCACTAAATGAAGAATAGTTTAACTCATTGTTTCTAAAGTACAATTTCTACAAGGCCACTGTTGTTCAACCATTGTAATTTAATTTAATATACATTGCATTTAACAGAATACATTTACCTGTCTTAATTACAATTGTCAGAACATGCAATCTTGCAGCCATTCCATTCTAACTCAGCTTTAAAATAACACATTTCTAAAGTATTATTTAAGCATGTCAGTAATTTATACTCATGCTTCATCTTTGCCAGACATGAATCTACATACAGATGATACTGGAGTTAATAAAAGGCCATTACAAGATTTCACAGACTGACCTTACTGCAAGGAGCAATCCAGTAAGCCATTGAAAGGAATGGCAGTCCTACTGCAACAGCAAGAACAACCAGAAACTTCACTGCCATGGTCTGCTGCCGTAAACCCGACAAATTCTCATACCAGATTGAGAGAAGTTGTTGCTGGCAGTTTGGATGTGCTACAAACTGTAACAAAGAAAAGGAGCACAACAAAATAATATTGCTATCAGAATATCTTTTATTAAAATAACAGCTATATGAAGCACATTAAGAATGTGGGAATGGCAACAACTCAGTTTATATTCAAAGGACCATTAACAAGGGTATGAGAAAAAGTTTTTTGATGAGCATAATCTCCCAGCATGCAGGCATGTTGCTATCAGCAATAAATCCTTTAATTTAAGAAACTATTATTTTATTGATGCTGTGTTCCATCACAAACTATTGATTTCCGTCTAAGGGTAACTAAACATAAACTTTATCTGGGCAAACTCTACTTGTTTCTGACATTTATAAATTTCTTGTTATCACTTCAGAAATTCCAAAACTTTAAGTCTTTCTTGCATCCTTTCCCAAGGATAGTGTTTTGCCAAAAAATGGTATTTTCCATGTTAGCATGTGAAAATATGCCATATTCTTTCTTTCATAACTAAAGACTAAAGATATTGTTTATTTTCACGGTGTTGATCTGATCTATTTCATTATGTAGGAAAAGTTTTATCATAGGTCTTGCTGCTCTGTCAGAAGATAGCTCTACTTTAGGGTAACCTGCTTTTGAAGTATATTCCTGAGCTGTATCTTCTTGATCTTTGGTTGTACAAACCTCATCACACAAATAATTTCTCCCTGGTTCACACATATGTCGCTCAGAACTTTACAACCTGTATTATCCAAGAGAAGTTTTCTAGGTAATTCAAGGGTCTTGGTGCAGCTACTAACTCAGCTGGTTTCACTGAGGACTTTTCAGATGCAGACCAGAGTATTAAACTGGCAGCAGAAATGAAAGTAAGCCAAAGAAGGAACGATAACTCCTGTATTCGATGCTGCCTGGAGCCTGCTGTTCTTCAGAAGTGAGAACCACAGTACTATTACTCCTAGATTGTGCCTCTGATCCTCTTTACAGACAAATATACATTTTCTGTGAGACACACAATTTCACTAAGTTTTATCAACTTTCTGAGTAAGACACAACAGCTTGACAAAAATGAGTATCAATATTTGTTATCAAGCAGTGCACAGGACCTCTGTGCTATCCTCTGGTTTTTATTAAACCTTAGACTTTTCCAGGCTGCAGAAGTAGTGCAAATTTCTTCCATCTTTTTTTAAAAATAGATTAAAACTAAAACCAAGTAAATATCTAAAAATTTTGCACATAGCTACACATTATTTTAGAGCCATTTGCTCTCATACTCACTGTGACCAATATCCACCCTGAATATCTGCTTCTTATTTGTATTGCAAACTATGTGGGGCAAGGATTCTTTTGTTTATAAAATACACTGTGCAGAAGGGCCCAAATGTTCATTTAAGTATCAGAGGCTACCAAAACATAAACACTCAATAATAGCACAATTTAATACTGCTATCAAGACAGGTCTGTTTGATCAACATAATTGCTTACTTTTTTAACTTCATACTTAATGGCAAGTTTTAAGCGGCTAAGGCTGGGGCGACCATGTTCTCCATTATTATGGCTCATCTCTACATCACCATTCAAAATAGCTTCCACTTCTTCTGTATTTCTGCACAAATCAAGGAGTCCAACTACAAAATCCTTGCATTGCATAGACAATTTCTTGTAATCATTCTAGAAAAGAAAAGAAGAAAGAAGATAACTTGCTGTTTAGACCTAACATGAGAGAAACAGTTCTACATCCCAGCTACACGTCTGTGAGCATCAATCATTTGTTTGCATCTTGTTATGTTTTTTTCTGGTAGATTAACAGCACTTTGTTATCAGGCATCTACTTCCCCTGAATGTTCAAAGAGTAGGATTTGTCTCACCTTGGTTACCTTGGACATCTACATTATCAATTTTTACACCTGAGTTACTTCTCTAGACTTGCTTTAGAGCCAATCGAAAGTAAAAAAACACTTTCAGAAATATTGTATGACGTATTTTAATGACTATTTCGAGTTGAGATGAATAGCATAGGGGAAATTTTTCTATTCACTGTCACAGAAGTCTAGATAACTAGCTCATATGTAGAAAGTTACACTGTAGAGATCTCAGTTGGACAAGATGAGTATCCTACAGAGAACACGTCTAAACAACTTCCCAATGTTCTTGAGAATTACATAAATATATTGAATTTTCTTAGGCCTTGAATTATTCTTGTAAATCTTATCTTTCTCATTTTCCAACATCTCTTTTAGCTTGCAAACACAAGCTTTGATTGCTGTTTCCCAGCAACAGTGTCAGCAGTGCTACAGATAGCATGGTGATAACACACCTCTCTCTTCAACTCAATGCTCTCTAGCTCAAATATCTCACGACAGACTTCGCCGTGTGAGCCAAAATGTTGCTGTACAAGTGCAGGTTCAGTTGCTTATTGCTTTAACTGCCAAATATTCTTCTCAGTCACTGCTTTCCAAAAGGCGTAAGTCAAAACAGAAAAAGATATTTTGATCACTGCAATCCACAGTTCGTTAACCACTCCTTACTTGCAGCTGTGTTTGAGTCTCAAAAGATGAATATAGCTTGACAGATAGGGAGTTAGATGGATAAAGACATAGATGTATATCTAAAGCTAAAAAATGTGTACAGATATATTGCCCCTGGCCTAGCTCTTACAACAGATTTACTCATACATGTGTCAACAACTTCTGATATTTTTGTGATCTCGGCCAATTTTCATGTCTTAAAAAGATGAAATTATGGTAGAATTTTTCCCAAACAAAAGAATGAAGAAAACCCCAACCGCCCCACACCATACAGGACTGCTCATGTAGTCTCTATGTCACATTCAAAGTAACTTTCTATGAATGCTTTTATTACAGCGACACATTTCCCCCTGTTCTGGTCTGTTCTTCATAGCATTCCCCCTTCCCCCACTCTTAGTCTCTGTTTAGTTCCTTCTTTTTAATTATTTCCTTTATACTAACTGCCATCTAATGCATACCCTGGAAGAGAAACCATTATTTTGAGTATACAGAATACCCTAATTTATTTGCCAAGGGTGTACTTCATGCATGTTTGTGCTTTATTACCCACAACACCAGTTTATTACTTGGATATATTAAAGCATTGCATCCAAGTTTTACATTTCACTTTACTTAGATGGGTGCAAACATTCATAGAGAAATACTTATAGATACCATTGTATGTCTACATAAAACTGCTAGTGATTTATTTTTTTAATAATGTAATGTAAGCAAGATAGCTCAGATCTGTCATAAAAGAGAAAGGAACTTTAATGTCATTTCTCTACAAAGACAACAGAAGCTAAATACTAAAAGTAACCATTTCATGACATGCTGTACATTTTATTATTGTATTATTTATTTTCCCTCTCTTCAGAAGAATAACAATAGAGATTAACTAAAATCCTGACTTCTTGGCACTACAGAAAGACATTTTTTGAGAGTAATACATCACCTTCTGTTTGGCTTTCATTTTTGTAGTAGCAGCTAGGATAAGATTCAGTATTTAATCATTTTAATACATAAATGTCCACTTCAAAATTAAAGGAAAAGTAGCCATTTGACATTCACAGGCAAAGGAAAAACATAGAGTCAACCTATGTACCCTTGTACGATTCGGTACCATAAACTGTTCCAAACTGTATCTGACCCTTGAACATCAAATGAAAAAGGAGTATTTTTCAATAAATTCAGGAACAAAATAAGATGACCTTCATAAATAACTATTACAAAATATTGTAATATATTTGTAATATATTGGTATGTGCATATCTTCTGGTAGGAGATACATATATACATGCACACACACACACTCTTCATCAGTATTTTCCAGCTCTGGTGACTGAGACATGACATGGATTTTCAAAACAGTATGTGAGGGTACCATTACTCCACGGTGCAGTCCAATACCTTTGGGTAGTCTCAAAACAAAAATCGTATATGATAATTTATTCTAATGAACAATATGATTTTTTCTGAGTGTAGTCCTATTTACCAAAATGAATACTGAATGGGCACTTTTAAAAATAGCAAGATACCCCCATTCACACTTTGCAGAATTATCCCTTCTGAATTTAGGTTTGTACATGGTATCACGGTATATATTAGTACCCAGTAAATTCATCCATAAACTCCATCAGTTTATTTTCGCATTTGCAAATGTAACAAAACAGCGTCCCCTCCTGTGAAATACTGCCACAGCTGTGATCAGTGGTGGCAGCTGAGCTGAAATCTCCTCGGCAGTCAGCAAATGAGCTTTGGGGAACTGTGCGGTGCCCAGCATCACCTCCTTCACCCCAGCCACCACACTGGACCGTTGTAACAAAGCAGAGTCAGTTGAACGCAATACATGCCCCTGCTCCAGTTCACGGTTTGCTGTCTTTAGATGCATTCCCTGAAGAAGAATTTATCCTTGCAGGGAAGGTTATGGAGGACAGATGGGATGATAATGTCTTAAACTGCTATGGGAAGATTTGTCAGGGTCTGAAGGTAGGTAGGGAAGGTCGCTCTAGCAGGGCAACTTTGTTTCTAAGCAATCAAGTGTGTTAACTTGCAGAGAATACTGCATGGGCCACCTTTTTCCCCGTCTCCTTGGTCCACTTAAACGCGTGGTGACAGCAAAAATGATTAATACACTCTTCTCACCGTCTCAGTGTCTCTCTGTCACACATGCGCAGAAACTTCCTCCTCCCCCCGAGTCTCACGCGTCTTAACATTAATGTGAGCCAAGGCATACAGATAATTCCGCAAGTTCTCCTTTACTGCAAATTGTAAACTTCATTAATTAAAAAAGCAGTCCTGGGAGACTTGAGAAGGTAGTTAGCAGTTAAATTACAGTTGGAGGCTCTAAAAAGAATCAGCCTTGAATTCTGCAATAAAGCATGTGTGTGCTTTATTTTATGCATGTGACAATGTCGGTTCAGGGCTCCTCAGCAGTTTAGGAAAAACCCAATCTTACCAAATTTTGCCACACCAAGGATGAGGGTGCAGCACTGCCTGCTCCCACCCTGCAAGAGGAAGGTGACGATTTGGGGTGAGCGCTGTGGGGGATAAAGAACCAGGGGAACAACATGCTGGTGGCAGGGGAATGACAGGAGGGGTGGGGGTGACAGTGGCTGCTGCTGTGAGGGGTCACCTGCCCTTTGTGGTAGGAGCAGCTGCAGACTGTCTTGGGTAAGACAGCAAGCAGGCCACGGTCACTCTGAAAACCTCAGCTGACCATGGTTTGCCTTACCTCTGACCATGTAAGCAGGAGAGCATCACAACAGCCGTTTCTCCCAGAAGAAAGGGGCCTTCTCCATGCAGCCTCCTGTGACCAGTCACAGGCTCCTGCTGTCCCCCCCAGACCATGCCTGGGATGAAAATGCTCTCAGGACGCAGCCTGACACTGAACCCCACAGATGAGATGGAGCAGTGCCCTAGACCACGTCCTGGCCCTGCTTAGTGAACTGTAGAGGCCAAGACCAGAAACACAGGTGCTGCTGTATGAGGATTTAGGATTTCACAGGGCCTTGTGAATTTAAGTGGGACCTAAATGTTGGATTTAGGCATCTTAGTAGGTAGATAAACACATTATTCCCCTTACAAAGGTGGCTCTTACTCCTTCGGTGCCTCAGTTCTTCTCTAAACGGTGATGTTAACTTTTCTTTGAGAGCTGACAATACCTGTAACGAAGACTGGGACCTGATTTCTGTAATGGGGGTTGTATAAATGAAAACAAACAGAAAATCAGACTTTGAGATGATAAATTGAATTTTGCTTCTCATCAGAAAAGCAAACTCAGATGACCTTATCTGGGGTATTAATTTATAGCAAACAGTAACATACCTACGTTTATTTTAAAAATGCATTTTTCCACTCCATCCCATTAAACAATAAAACAGTGTGTTGCCATTATAGCTGCACTAGACTTCGTACTAGATGCAAATCTTATCCATTTTGAACAGCAGTGGGCCACAGCTGTCTCTCTCAAAACTCCAGGCCACATCTCTGCAGGACAACATTTGTCAGATATCATCTACATCCTTATGGACATAGTAGAGATATTAGCTCTAGGGTGGGCCAACAATTTTGATGACAGAAAATACAAGCGCAATCCACCAAAATAAAAATATTTTACATAGTGTCAAACCTTATAAAGCTGCACACTTAGCCATGTCATAAAAAGGTGAATTAAATGGCGTTCAGAAAATCCCGAAGATCTCAGAATTACTCAGGAAGCCTGAATTAGCTGTTTGCTTGGTACAGAAATATTCCTACACTGTGCTTGACACATCTGTCCAGTTAGTCTTCCTTCAGAAGTCATCTTCTATTTTTTTCTGGTTTTACTCCTAATGAAGAATGATCCTCCAAAAACACTTGTAAAAACAATACCTGCAACCAAATGCAACAGGCATGTAATGCTAGATACCACTAGAGGTATCTAGAGTTATCTAGAGGTTTGAAGCAAAGACAGACGTTTATTCCAGAGAATAGTGGTTTCCACTGATTATGGCATTTCCTATTTGGCGTGAATCACAGTTTCATGGTCAGTGTTACCTCTAACCCTAACTGATGGTGTAAGACAGGAGAGAGAAGTAATTTGTAAGATAGTCATGAAGCAACCAGCATCACAGTTCAGCATCAACCCTTTCCATTGCTTCTAAGGAAGACCTGGGAATTGTCTGTGCTGTAGACACTGGTTGCTGTAGACACCCACTAGGAAGCTCCCTTGCAAAAATACCCCATCAGCACTCTAAAATAGGTGACTTTTAAAACAGTGCATTACTAGAAAGTTCAATTTTCATTTAGGCAAGGTTTTAAATACTTTAAATGGCTCAGGCAAACCCTAGGTGAAGCTAAATATTTGCCATGTCCAGCTAATTTATGCATTAAAAATATACTTGTTTTGATTACACTAACATGTGTAAACCATTTTTATGAAAACCACATTTTATGCAGGGACTACACTATCTGGATAATTGTAGCAAACTCCTGAAATAAAGTAAGGGCAACAATTTTCAGATAAATTCTGCAAGCAGGGATATGAGCTTGCAGGAGCACAAACAAGCCCAGACTCTGTCCATTTCCTGCAGCTTGTACACACAACCTTTGTACTGCCTGCAATGAACCTAAGCCAGGTATTTCTCAGTCAAGCCCCCAGCCTGTCTAGATATTGTAAATGTTATCACTTATCAGTAGTGTAAACGTTAACTCTCAACAATGCATGTATAAATGTACTCCCTTGTCTTTAATATTTATCCAGAACCACCACATGATTTTAATACCTACAAAAACGTTCCCAAAAGACCTTATGTTGCCAGCTTCTTGCTCCTGGTGAAACCTTAAATTAAGGGAGAGTTAAATTTTAGTGTTGCCTTGTGCTCCTGCTTCTCTTTGTTCCTATTCACCTTCACTCTACTCTAAAGAGTACGTATGTTCCCAGCAGAGCTTGGCTGATTAACACCCAGCAATACGGAGCTGCTCTGTCTCTTGCCTAGCCTCCTGTGTCTGCTGAGGGACAGTACCTCAAAATCACTGTTGCAATTCTTTATACAACACTATGCTAGAAGTAGAGCTCTAATTTTAGAGGAGGCAACTAAGGCAAAAGAGGAACTAAAAAACCAAAAGTCACTCAGGGATGAGCCACATCATGCTGAGAAGGACCTCCTCATGACACTTCAGGGCAGGCTGCAGAACTGTGCTTTCTGAACCAGTCCACCTTTTCACGCCTGTGTGCTCCATTCCCTGCCCTGGTGGTACCAGGGACAAATACTATGCTCCCAGTTCATCTTGCCAGTTGTGTGCCGCAGCATACACTTGAAGGACAGTTCTTGCTGACAGTTCCAGATGATGATTTTATTTATCTTTATAATAATCTTAGCTTGTGTCGCTCCAACTGTTGTAAACGAAGCTATACAGTCCCTACAAATCAGACATGCTATTTATCTCAACATAGCTGTGAACTTAACAGGCTGCATTTATGGTGTATGAAAAATGTTTTTCTGTTCTGTTCTAAATTTACTCCCCTTTAAGTTAATCAAGTCCTTTTGTTCACATCTTCAGCAGCTGCTAAAGAGAAAGAAACAAGAGTATGTTTAAATACTCTTCTCTGAGCTGTACATGAAAGCACTGGATGAAATCTCAGTCCACTGAGGTCCTAAGGATTTCTGCCAGGGACTTCATGGGGCAGACTTTCATCCTCTGCTTTAAGCTGAAATGCTCTTCCCAGAATTTGGTCTTATTGATATAAAATAAAAATTCTCCCCTGCTCCTATTCCAGCTGTTTAGCTGCTGTTTTTAAGAAGCCCTTGCACGTTCCCCCTCCAAGAAATACTTCAGCTTCTTACAATGGATTGGTGCCACAAAGGTACACCTACAAGGATGAGTCACAAATAATTAATTCAGAATTGCAGCATCTCAGCTCAGGTTGGCTGAGCAGAGACAGGTTCATGGCCTTGAGAACTGTGTCACTGCTAAGAAGATTAACATTAAATATTGATCATGGCAACTTCAAACTCTTCCTAACACAATGTTGGAAATGATTCTCTTACTCCTTTGGAGGAGGTTTGATCTCCTGCTAGTGAAGTCTAGATATCTTGCTCTGTCACAGCAGTATCATATACTAGCATCTGCTTTCAACAGGGTCCCATAAGGTAAACCCAGTCCAAGTGATTTTAGCTCACCTAAGTCATAATTAGCACTGTCTATGTTTGCACAAGGCCTGACTTTGCATTTACTGAGAGCAAAAAGCTTACATTCTTACTGTCTTAACACAAATAAACTGTGATAAATATTTTTGTAGGTTGTGCACCATTGTATCTACATAATAAAAAAAATCCCAAAGAACATTCATGCTTCAAGGATCTAAGGGGCCTTGAATCCCTGGGTCTCAACTATTTTTTTTTTTTTTTAAATCATGCATTTTTGTAACATTAAAAATTCTATATAACACTGAAAAAGTCTTTAACTTCACAGAGTTCACATATAACTAGGCACAAATAAGTAAAAAAGAGGAAGAGGTTAGTAGAAGCACCAGAGAAAAGCAGCACATTAAAAAAGGACAAGAATGACATTATAGAGTCCTTTTAGTAAATAACTGTAAATCACTGTGAGAAGTGAGAAAGCTTTCACTCCAACTACAAGAAAATAATGAGAATGTATGAGGGTTTAGTAGAACCATGTAATTTGGCTTGCCTAAGTGACCAAACTGTCCCACTTCAGTCTCCTCTTTTGCCTGTCCTAAGCCAGCTTCACCCATGGGTTTGAAGGGACTCCCTTACTATCCTGCCTGATAGGAAGTGGAAAATTAGTTCTCTGGCACCTTCTACATAAGCAGCAAGAATTACAAGCAGCACAGACCAATAAGGAATTCCCAAAGACTTAAATCTCCCATTCATTAAACAATTACATATTTTCCCACATTATCCTGCTGATTTGTGAAGATGATGCTGATCTCTTAGTGTTCAAGGAATGGGAGAAAGACCTTTCATTGAACTTTGCAATTCTGTGTCTGTCAGAATCGGTATACCTCTACTCACCTTAAACTCTTTTTCAATGTTGGCAAGCACGGCCAACTCATTGCTGAGCTCTAAGGCAGTCATTACAGGGTCTTCACTGGACAAAGACAGATAAGCAGGACTGGCCAGACCTTTGTAGGCATTGATTCTGGACCTAGAATGGCTGAAAGAGTCATGCTTTTGTTTCTGATTGCATTCACTGCACTTGCAGAAATAGTCATGTGGCCTGTCGATCCGAGCTCCTTTTCTCAGCAGAGTGTGGACAATCTCATACTCATGGCAGTGAGCAGCTAGAATGATCGGTGTAACATCATGGGAAAACCGTGTGCCATCTTCGTCGTATGCATAGAAGTCATCGTGCTGGAGCTCCGACTGGCTAGGACTCAATGCAAGCCTCTTGCCTTCGGCAAATGCGGGATGGTTCAGGATGGCTTCCACTATCCGAACATAACCTTTGCTAATAGCCAAAAGCAAGGCATCCCCAACCCGTGACAGGTTCTCCTTCTTCAGCAGAAGTTCTGTGATCTCCAGGTGCTCATTGGCAACTGCCAGCTGCAAGGCGTTCTGCCCCATATAGTCCACACAGTTCACATTGAGTGAGGGACATTCTTCCAGCATTTTGCGAATCACTGGAATATTTCCATATTCTGCTGCATCCAAAAAGCGCTCCTCCTCAAGAGAAAGACTTGTTGAGTGGTCATTAAACATATACGCTGGCCCTCGACTGGCCTGCCTCCTCCCCTTCTCCCGGAGAATGGTCTGCCGTCGTAGCGCTAGTCTATTCTCATTGCCTCGGCTGTGTAGAAGTAGAGAAATTATTAGTTCTGTTGTATGCAAGGGCGTATCCATTTTAAATAATAATTAATAAAAATATTTTAATCATTTATCTGCTGCATATTTTTAATGCAGCAGGGAGACCATAAACCCTGACATTGATGCACTTTGTAACCACTGTTGCTACACAGCCTTAGAATCAGTAGCCAGCTACATTTTATTTCAACAAGAGGAAAAAGCCTTAAGTCAATAATAATTTAAGACCTTTTTCCCCTACTTCATCCTCCACAGCTTTTGCATAATTTTTAGTGAAGCGGGATTGTGCTTCATGTTACATAAGTACAGTAACAGTTTTAAAGGTAAGGTTCTTTCTCAGGTTTACACAGAAATCCCTCTCTGTTTTTCCAGCACTCTTCTATCCAAACTTCTCATCATCATTTGCTATCTCACACAGCCCCCTGCTCTGTACGGTCACTTCATTAAAAAAGTGCTTCCTATTTTAATTTAGAAAAGAAGAAAGCATTATAACATTTCTACATGCCAAGATTTCACTTTCTGATTACAAGAATATTTTCAACAGAAAACATTCAGCTAGTTTGAGAATTGCTTCAAAAGCGAAACTATGTTTTCTCTGGATGAATGTAACTACTTTCTGACACCTTGGCTAGATCTAGCAGATATTTTGAAGGACTTCAGCGGAACAACTCGGTATCAAAAAAAAGAACATCAGATCTCAAGTTCATTGTTTAAATATATATTTTAATTACAAAGATGACCTGGAGAACAGTGATGACCTTCAGTGACTGCCTCAGACCAGAGACAGCTGGTATCAACTGCACAATGCAGTGAGAATAGCCCACATCTGCTCAGCTGGTAGGAGTCCCAGTGACACCACATGAGCCTAGGTGCCCTCAGATGGCCCTGCTGAAAGCCACCATCCCCTCAGGATGCCATTCACCCAAAGCTCTTTACTTGGTCTGCTTTGGTGCTAAGTCACAGCTCAGAGTGAAGACAAGACATGGTATGAAAGGACTCAGCAGTCATGGGATGAGGGACGAGGGACTGCAGAGCACAGCAGGGCACACAAACATCTAAATTTCCTTCTGCCTCACAGAAGCAAGCAGGCTCGCTTCACTTGCTTTTCTTATTTCCATCACTACTTCAGCAACTTTCTAACTTACATTTTGGATCTAGTTTCTCCTCTTTACCCTGCTGATGTTTTTCTGACATCTATAATTGAATGCCCAGTTATAAATTGAATCTGTACACGATAAAAGCATATTGACTACATTGCATGACGTCTGTTACTCCCCATCTCTACCATCCTTTTCATTACAGTGTATAACCTTGATATCCCACTTATTCCTCCACTCAGTGACTTGTCACCAAATCCTGTCAATTCTTGCTTCGTGATAGCTCTGAGATGTTGTCCGTTCTTCTACTTTTACTACTGAAACCCTCAGCCATTCCTCACCTCTTACATTAATTATTAATTACCTAATTAATAATTATTTAATTATCAAAACATAAAGTGAACCATTTCAAAGCTAAGTTTGCTGAGGAATGCTACAAAATATGCTACATTCTCTTTAACAAGAAGAAAATCTAATTCATGACTATTATTTCAGTCAACTAAGATCCCAATCCTCAATAGAAATTCAATTGCAAATCATCTTCTCTCCTAGAAGTACTCTGCTAAACTACATAATATACACTACAGCTTCATCTTTTTTCATTTTGAATGGTAGCTTAATGATTCTTTACATCCATATGCTCAAACACACTTCACTATTTTCAGTATTTCCCACAAAATAATAACCACGAGCAATATTTTATTCATTAAATACTTACTAATGAATATGAATTTAAGTATTTAAATGACAGTAAAAAAATCAGTTCTTCGTGACTCAAAACATCTTCACAAAAAGTAACATTACAAGATATTATTTTTTCTAGATTTTTTATATTTAACTTTAGTATAAATTTCCTTTTTGCCTCTTGCCTTCTCAGTTCCAGAGATATAGTCCTCTGCAGCATTGGAAATGCTTCAAATTTCCATAGTCTTAAATCTAAAAGGACAATTTTTTTGCAAGATAACCACAGGTACGGAATGTGGAATATATCAAAATTGACAACTATAACATTGTTCAATATGCAGACAGCACTAATACCATGCTACAATGGCAAGTTTATGGTCTTAGTTTGGACTATGTCTATCATTTCATGATATGGAATAAAGTTAGATCCCACCCTCTTCTACTCCTCAACACCTCTATGAAGGCTGTCTTAGTTACTGTGGGTTCAAAGCATATGAGAGAGCATGGATATGTGCTAATATCTTATAGGTGAGTACGTTATACGGCTGGCTGAAATTTTTCCATGCATATTTCCAGATATTTTAAGAGAAAAAAATATTTATATTTTTGAAAAGACAGCCTTTGGAGAGTTTTCACAGAAAACATGAAAACTGAAAGAATAAAAATGTTACTGGCACTGGTGACAACATTGGTGCCAAAAACTGACATTCACTAAATAGAAGCCAGTCTTTTGATATACCTACAAGTGTTTAACTTGAAATGCATGTGCTGAATGGGAACAGGGATGAAATGGTAAAAAGGAGAGATCACAGCAGAGAAAGCAGATGCCAGACTTCCCAGTATTGAAACTTATACCTTAAAGGACTGTAACGTGGTTCTGAAAAGTTTCTTCCAAGATGGAATACGAGACTGTATTGGTAGGCTGAAAATCAGCTGGGAGACAGGAATGAGAAGGAAGTTAAAAGACAAGATGAGGGGGGAAAATGAGAAAGAAAAGAATGTAAGGGGAAATTTTAAATCCTGCTGGGTTTTAAGATGTATGCATTGAATAACTTTTAAGAGATGACCATAGCAGGAATATGACCATAGACAAGTGCCCTAATTTCCACAAAACAGTTAGTTCTCAAAAAATAAAGGACTTAAATATCCCAATGAAGTTAATCTTACAGTCAAGGGTTTTAAATCGGGCTATATGTTTCTTGAGTTTTATAGCTTCCTGGAAAAAAGAGACTCGGTGTAATAATCATAAAATTTTGAGAAATAATATTTAGTTGGTTCTGATCAACTGATCAGAACTGATTTTCATTCACCATTGCCCTTGCATATCCAAACTGTGCAATGCTTGGAAAAAAATACATTTTTATAGTGAAATGAACTCGAGCTAAAGTAAAAACAAACAATACATACTGTAGTTATGCATCTTGTACATGTATGCTTCTACCAAATTTAGTTAAACATGGTTTGGTTTTAGAGCTTAACTGATAAAAATTAAAAGTTTCTCTAATGTAACATCACAAATTTATATAAAAAAAAGGATACAAAAACTTTGACTGTACTGCTTTTAAGACTTTTTACAAACGTGATGTCATGGCAGTTCACTGAATTGCAAATTGCCACCCCTTCTTACGAGATATTTGGAAAAGGGTAGCAGCTGTTAATCACACATCATGTAGGTTCGAGTTTCCAGTCCAATTAATGAAATTAAAGTAAAAAATTTTATTATATTCTGATCAGTTCTGAAGCCATTAAGCCCCTTCCATAGTTCTTTACTCTGCTCAATAAAAGCCATTATAGGTGTTAACATTATCTCAGAGTTTTACAGCTGACTCAACAGGCAGCAGAGGCAGGCAATGAGTAAAGTAACCAGTGTTATCATGTACTGATCTTTATTTCTTACATTTAGCAAAGGAAAAGCTTTGAGAGATTTTAATTAACACAAGCAGATGTCAGCATATCAGCTGCTATAAGTGTCCTTATCTGTACTTCTACTGTCTGTGCTTCTACTAACTCTCATCGTGACTACTGCAATTTCCCTCTCCATGGCCTCTTTAGACGTTAAGATGTGGTGACCGTCTTCTAACAAAAGTCACTGCAGTAAATCCCCAGAGCATCCATGCTCCCTCTACCTTATTTCACCTCTATTCATTCTAAAGACCCAAACCACCATGTTTTAAGAAATATTTGTTGTTTTTCTCCAACTGGTATCACGGTGCTATCTCCCTCAATCCTTATCCCATCAGTATCTATCCCATTCCTTCCATATGTGCTGTGACTGTATGTGAAAGCTCCTCCTGCTAATATCTACTGTCCAAAAAGCCAAGCTGCATCTCCTACATAGCAAAGGAAGTGTTCACAAAGACTAAGTTCAGTTTAATGAGGTTAATCTCTCTAACTCCTACAGTCAGTAAAGGCAAACGGACACCGTGAGACCAGGATTCAGAGCAGGAACTCCATCTCTTTGTAGATTATGTACCGTGTATAGGATGGTTACACCATTAACATAACATTAGCTATGTTATGTTTATGTTAGCCTAAGATAAATAGCCTAAATTTCCCACACCTGCTCAACTCATGATGATAAAACATCTCTACTGCTTATCCTTATCCTTCTGATTCTCACTTTTGGCAGAAATATTGAGACAATACATATGCATGCAAAGATGGAGTTAGGAAAGCTAAAGTTGAGCTGGAGTTAAAAGTAGCAAAGGATGTGAAGACCAGCAGAAAATGTCTTCTGAAAGTACACTAGAAGCAAAAGGAAGGCTAAGGAAATTCATGTGGACCCCACTGTTCAACAGACTGGTGGACCTAGTGACCAAGGACACAGGTGAGACTGAGGTATCCAATACTTTCTTTGCCTCAGTTTTCACCAGTAAGGTCTTTCCACAGACCTCAAAGGCCCCCAACCAAGTAGCAGAGTGAAGCATTACCCACATTCAAGGAAGACTGACCTGGGCTGCAATTAAGCAATTAACCGGATGCACAATCCTGAAACCTTGTATCCAAGGGTACAGAGGGAGCTTGGTGGATGTCATCGCAAGGCTGCTCTCTATCGGCTGCTCTCTATCACCTTTTAAAGTGCGTAGTGACTGGGGGAATTTTTACTCATAGGAAACAGGTTTTCCAACTTTCTCAGCTCCCCATTGGCTTCTCAGTTTTGAATAAGCTAATCACTGAATTGCAGTAGCACGATAATCTGAAATGCAGAAACCATCTTATTGAGCAGCATGTTGGCAAACTCCATATCTATCTTGAACTGCTTCTTCATGATATCTGCAGCAATCATTTACTGCTAAACATCATTTAAATAATTTATACTGAAGTTAATTAACATACAATAAGTTCAGCCCATAAAAAACATAATAATTTTTTAAAACTCCTTCAAAAAAATAAAGATGCATTCAGTGTAGATTCAGATCTTATTTAAACTAAGTGACAATAACAATGTCATTGATTTAAAATACTTATCTTTATCTGCCCTGCAAAACTAATCCAGTATAAAATTATTTTGCTAGCATTTGATTCTTATAAAGTGAAAGGAAACAACCCTTCAACAGGATCATGGTCATTATTTTTTCCTGAGATGTCAACTGAACTTCAGTTAACCAGCCAAAACCTCCAATTGATTAAACACTTTCCCTTTCATTTTTCAAAGAATAGAAACCAATGATATTTCTAGTCCAGCAATACATTCAGTGTGATTTATCAAAACAAAGAGTAATCATTGCTAGTGAAGAATACTTAGAATTAGCTTGTTTGTTGAGTAGCATTTCCTCTTTCCTTGCCTCTATTTAAAAGAAAATCATTGCTTAAATGGGAGATTAAGTCCATACATTCCCTAGAAAGTAACTCATCTTCTGAAGTAGAACTTATTACAGAACGAAATAGAAGATTTTTGCATTGTTTGCTGGACTGTAGCACATGTCTGATGCAGAGCTCTAGAATCTCAGTGTAAACCATTTTCCCTGCATCAATATATTTTATATGTATGCAATAAATTTCCTGTTTTGCCCATTTGCAACTACAGTTAATTAAAGTTAAGGCTCTGTAATTAAAACTGGTTCTTGCAGCACAAGACTATAAATATGTTTAATTGTAACAGAGAAGGCAAATTATTCTACTTTATTATTTCTGCTTAATTAGATACACACAGTAAATATTAATTCAGGAGTTTGTTAAGAAGAGTACAAGATACTTGATTGCCTCCAAGAGTAGGGAAAGGAATTTGATGATCCAGAAGAGTATGTTCAGTCCTGTTATGTTCTGATGTCCTTACATTTATTTCACCATTACTAAGGACTTTTCAGTCCATTTTTTATCAAAAAGATGCCCACGTTAGCACCTATTGTCACAGATTCTGGCCACATAAGTCTTAAAGCCACTTGAAACCTCAACCTTCCCAGACTACTGAATAACTGTTGGTTGCAACAGATTATTAATGCACTTTGGGGGAAATGCAGTCTAAATGACCGTACTTATTATTACAAGCCAGCATGACCAAGCCTGGAATACTGTCATCATTTTGGATACCATATTACATGAAGGAGTTCTACAAAATAAGAAATTAAATGCAAGAGAGCAGCAACGGTCACACAGTCTGTACTGTATTTTCTACTTTAAGCATAATAAGGTTGATTCTGTGAATTATATAGGGTGGTATTCCACTCATCTCACTTCTGCCATAGGAACAGTAGGATTCTAGTATAAATTAGTCATCTTGATCTACTCTGTAGATAAAGGAGAAACAATTCTCCTGTCTACCTTTAATATTTATTTTAGGATAGCATAAATTTTCATGTGGAGCACCTACATTTTTCCATTGTTTAAAAAAGAATCTTAGCTGATTAGGTGAGATTAAGACCTCCTTTAATGTATATAATTTAGTAGGAACATAGACCACAGAAGGATGATGGAGTCAACCCCCTTACAGGTACAGATACCACCTCAAATAATTCCCATTAAAATATCAGGCTCTGTCTTAAAGGAAATTGCTGTCTTGCTGGAATTTTATTTTCTCTCACTAATCCCACTGAAAGACTAATCCAGAATTTGATTGTTCTAGCAGTTAGAAACATTCATCTAATTTTCAGCCTAAATTTAATAATGGCCAATTTATATCTATTTATTTTTGTTTAGGAACCAGAACTATCTTTCAAATTAAGTAGCACTTTCCCCTGACAATGGTTACCTGCAACACAAACACACAGCAATCATATCCCCTCTCAACCTTCATTTTGCTGAGCTAAATCAAGCTCATCTCATTTCTGCTATGTCCATGCAGTTAAACCCGCCATAGAACAAAAACCCGCTCAAGTACACCTTCCTGAACTATACAGTAATCCCATGTGTCAGTGTTTGCAGTAAAATGATTAGCAACCATTTTGTGTTAAAATGTACATCTTTGGCTATCTCTCTGGTGCATTTTCATCCAAGAAATCATTTAGGCATTACGGATTCCTCTGTGAGCCAGAGATAAGTCTTCTGCCTTTGCTGACTTTCCTTAATCAGGTGTCAGACAGCAAGTATCTGATTTATGAACTGAAAGAACTGTGCTGAAAGATCCAATTTCGACCCTCAACTCAACTTTAGCTACGAAGAATTGTGAAGCTGGGAAAGTTTGGGAGTGGGAAACAATTGTGAGCATCCACAGTATTATAATACAAAGTAGAAAGCTTTTTAGGAGAGTCTGCAATAGCTGCTAGAGGCTGAACGAGCTTGCACAGTGACAGGATAGCCTCCTCTTTTTCCTTTACTCATGTAAAAGGGTTTATTATACTCTAAACTTACTGTGTAAAAGTACTCTGTTAACTCATTTAAACTTGAGGTTTGGCTTACCTTCAAAAATTTATTACCTCTGGAGGAAGACTATACAACTTCTTAGGAAATTAGAACATGTAAACTCACAAAATCCAATTATGCTTCTGTCTTCATGACCATGCTTTAGTAAGAGACACCACACTGAAGTCCCTCAACTTGCATATATTGATGCAAAAACAGACATAATGCCTGTAGTTCTCATGAAGAGAAAATAAATGTGTACTCGTGTATACTGACAGCAATTGAAATCTAGAGGCTGGAAAAATGGCAAGGAAAAAAGGGGGTTGGGACTGCTGGCAGCATCCTAAAGAAAAAGTCATAGAGATAAATACTCTCAGAGCAAAGTAAATGGAGAAAGTAGAGTTACGTCGCAACACTGGCTTAATCACAAACTCCTCAATCTCCTGAAGTTCAAGAATTTTGAAAAATGGCCAATTACTAAGCATGAGAACAGTATCCACTGCTTGGTGAAACTCAAGTAACCGGCTGAAACAATGCTGAAAGCATTAGTAGTCACCTCTGAGTCACCTCTGTGGGTGAGCTTCCAGAAAACTTGAAAGGCCACGGATCTTTTTTTAAAAAAAGAAAAAAGCCAATGTAAACTAAATCAATCATTTTCAAATCTAATTCTCATATGCTGTTGGTAAACTGTCAATAATTAGAAATTAGCTAGGAGATCAGATAAGAAGTAATACCAAATAAGACCATCAACACTGAACACCCAAGAAAAAATTATCTTGAAACAACCTAATTTCCTTCTGTGACAGGATAAGAAGCTGTGTGAACCAGGCCCGACCCAGGTATATGTTACAGGTCTTTAGTAAGGCTTCTACTGCTGTCACACGTGATATTCTAACAAGCAAACTAGAGAAAGAGACTGAACAAAATCATGAAGAGGAAGCACAGTTGGTTGGAAAACTGTAGTTATCAATCCAAGGTTATAAAGACAAGTAGCTCAGAAAATCTGATTTAGATCTGGTATGATTTAATATATTCATTACATGTGATGGATCATGGAAGAGAAACTCCATGTTTTACATTTGCATAGGAGCTTAGTCTGGGAGGGACTGAAAATGGGAGGAAAGCAAGGTTAGGATTTTGAATGGGCCTGACAAGAAGTGATCTGAAATAAATGCCATGTAATTTGAAAACAAGAAGTAAAAAGTTTTGCACCTAACTAAGAATAAGAAAGCACACATTATAAGATGGGAATGGCCTAGGTTAGTTTGGACGTGGGATAGGTATGAAATAATATTGGGGTTACACTAACTTGTGGTGACACAGGCCCTGCACTTCAAGAACAATACAGACCAACTGCAATTAGTCTACAGAATGACTACAGAGCTGACCAAAGGTCTGGAAGATATGAAATAAAGTACAAGTACATTTTGTTTAATCTAGAGAAGACTGAAGGAAGATAGATAGTGTTCAAAGCAATGGTATAAAAGGAAGGGAATAACTTGTTTCTATTCAAGTCTGGGATTGGTAGGCAACCTGTAGGTCCGAAGTCCCTAAAATTTGATGGTGTGAAAATATTTCAGGGAAAAAGGATCATTCGGATGTGCTATTCTTCTACTCTTCTTTATCATATATATAGATATATAAAATGTATACATGTAGTATATAACATAATAATATATAATATATAATTTGCAAGACATTTTATAAAAGTATGTATTGATATATACAAAATATATAGTAATGTGTACAAAACTAAATAATATATACTTAGTCCAATCAGAGACAGTATATGAGCTTAGACAGACACATGGTCTGAACCTATATGCGATGCCATGCTACAGGACAGAAGGTCATAGGCTGTAGAAAGGAAGATTAGATTAAAATTCTCAATGTAAAGACGGTGAACGTCTGGAAACAAATACCTGAAAAAAACTTGTATTTTCTATCACCAGAGATCATGAAGAACAGCTGAGATAAACACATGGTAGGAATGGCTATGGGACAGCTGACCTTGCTTGGTGGAGAGGAATTGGCTAATATGTCCATGTCTCTCCTAGCCTTATTGTCTACAATTTGATGTTGCAAATTATTAACAGGGACATATCTGTCTCGTGAGAGCAGACAAACCCCTCAGACCATGTTATTCAGTAATCATGCTTCTTCTGCAGTTCTCCATCATCAGTCAGTCACTAAAGCTGATGACAGTCTCACATCCTTTACTACTACAAAGCATGTGCATGCAGCTCTCACAAGATACATCTCTCTCAGGAAACTAGTAACAAACTCAGACCACGACAACTCCCTGGCTTGAATCTGATCGTCGAAGTTAGAGCCTGTACAAACCGAAGGTATGTAAAGTGCTGAGTGTTGATAAAGGCCCATTTCACAGGCCTGGACACTGAGTCAGGGCGTTGGTTATTACTGCCTCCAGGTCTGAGCTCAGCACAGCGCAACTGGGGGAGCTTGTGGGGCCACCACCCATACAGCATCAGAGAGACGTTTATCTTTTACAGGTAGCAAGATGGCTTCTTTTGCTGATTGATTATTTTTGATCATTCCTTGATCTATTTAATGATAATGGGAAAGGCCTCTTAATGACACTTTGGTATAAAAGCTTACAGTTCCTCCATAACCCTTAGAAGCTGGTGCTAAAATGTAAGTGGGCTAGAGCTGAGGTGCTGTGAACAACAAGCCAAAACCAGCTGTGGACATTTACAATAAAATTTCCAAATAATCAATGACAGTAACTGCATTAGAAGTGAGAAAAGCCCATAATGAACATCCCTTAAGCATTTCATTTTGCAGCACTTGAAAGGTATAAATAAGAGTATCTCTACTTCTGTTGGTTTTTTTATCAGAAGATGCACATCTAACACCAAGTATGAAATATGTCATCTTTAAGACTGCTATTTGAAATTATGGTTGAAACTGATGTGTCTTCTGGGACTGCCCTGGAGGCACTTCTGAGACCTGAACCGTCATAGCTTTTTGTTTACATAGTGCTGAGAAGTGTTTTCTCCAAGCTGATTTATTATGTTGTGCAAATGCTTTTGTATAGAAGCAGATAAAAACAATTCAATTTTAGAGAGCATTTCCTCATCCACAGCTTGGTGAAAAGTTCACATCTGTTGATGTAAACCTGGAAGGGTAGTGGTCTAACAAACATTTTCTTCAGGGAATAGCAAAAGATTTTTCTCTCTCTTGTGGGAAGTAGTTCAGTGGCTATTTAATGGCTGATGGAGGGAAAGCGCACAACGTAGGGCAAACAATCATTTCCCAGGCTCCTTATCTCGTTTGTCATTCTCCCTACTTTTTACCCTGCTCTTTCACTCCAGCAATAAATCTGGTGGCTTATTGATGAAGCAGCTGCCCACCACTGAAACAGGAATGACAAGTAAATAGAAAAGTTTAGGGAAATGTTTAAGAAAACAGTGTCTGGAGAAAAATGGTCCAAGGTGGAAAGGCAACTTGGAAAACTGTGACTGAGCCTGCTTAAAGGAGATTTATCAGAAACAACAAATAAAAGGTTCGACAATTCTGATTACTTGAAGCTTTTAAACAGAGAAATGGGATTTAAATTCTTTCCTAAGAATAAAAAAGGAGAGAAGACAGTGCTTAACTAGCCCAGAACCTGTTATAAACTATACTTGCAAGGCAAAGAAAACAGAGCAGATTAAATAGCATAGGATGGTAAGGCAGGACAGATGCCACTAAGAAATGGGTTGAGACTGCTTAGTATGGAGGGACAAAAGATAGCTTTTTATTTGTATCATCCTTTTCTTGGGGATTAGTGTAATTTTAAGCTTTAGAAGGCTACTATGGAACTGGGTTCTGTAGGTCTGAAGATCCTGTTGCACCTGAGCACATGCATAATTTCATGCTGGCTGCTGAAAACTTTTGACAATAAGCCTTAAATATAAGCTTTGAAGTCTAATTTTAGGGTCATTATTGAAAACCTGAATTGCCATTTTCCAGTACTTGATCTTGCATAGTGTCTAGCTATGTCTGCAAAAATAGTTCCTTTATATCTAATACATACCCATAAAAACATTTTTCCTCAACTGTAAAAAAATGTTGAATGCATTCACCCTTTAAAACACATTTTAATTTAAGTGTAATTGCCTAATTTCACAAATTATTTGATCACTGTGCTACTCTGAGGTTGTTTAAAGCCAGGAAGCTGTTTTTTTTCAGACTGTTTCTTGCAGAAGGTGGCAAAGAAAACCAGTGTGCGCCCACCAGAGGGAACTCCTTACTAAGCTTGGCACTTGAGTGTGCAGTAGCACCAGTATTCCCCTCTATACCCAACTTCTCAATGAAAAATTTATAGCTCCACATTCCTTACATGTTTTCCAGGAAGTACCTTTTGGCGCCCACTGCATAATTTTGTTACATCCTCTACCCCTCTGGAGACAGACCATCCAAAGTTTATTGGTTTCAGCAACAGTAAAACAAAGATCAAAAAGTCTTAATAATTCAAATTAAAGCTAGCATTCTAGCTACAAGACTGGAAAAAAAAAAAGAAAAGTTAGAAGCCAATGAAATACAAAGTATGACTTTAGCATAAATTTAACAGCTTGCTACTTTGCTAATTTGTGTTTCTTATATGGAACAGCTAAAGTACATCACAGTCTTCATTGCCATGTGTTTATAAAGGTATCCCACTTCCAGCATATTTCAAGGGCTAAATTCCGTATTTATTCCTACAGTCTTATGCATAGCCATTTTGAGATGAAGTAAATCATTCTGCAATTCCGGAGGTGTCTATATGCCTTTGGAGTTGGGGCTTAAATGATTTGTATAGGTCTATCTGAGCTTGCATGTTTTGCAAAATAAATGTCCTGTGCCTTGTTCACTCCTCAGTTACCAGGCAGTGTCTAACTTTGTCACTGCAGTTGATAGTTCTTTTTGAGGTTCCTTGTGTCAGAGCTGAAAACTATTTCCCCTTTCAGAAATTCAGTCTTCTGGTCAAGCGCTTGCTGTCCAGTTCAAGCCATGTCTTTTACAGAGCTATTAATACTGTATAGTACATGTGCTACACAAGCAGTCTCTGGTGAATTACCGGCTTTCATTACTCACCTCATTATGAGATGACTATCAGCAGTTGCTGCTGTCATGAAGACTACTGTAGATAACAATTCCTAGGTGACTGGCTGCCTCAAGTAAGCCTCTCCTTTCCATTAATTATCACTGGGGTTTCTGTGTTAATAAGCTACTGCAGTTAGCAATCTCAAAATTCAAGGTCTGACTTTATCCGAGATGGCAGTTTAGGACCCATTTGTTTACCTAGCTATGAGCCCACTGAAAAGGTCTATCTAGTTCATATTAGATCCACCAGTGAAATTTCCGTAACTCCCCTAATGTCACTTTTTTCTATTACTATTCTTTCATTGTTACTATCATAAGACTATTCTCGATGAATTGTAAACTAAATCACTAAAGCTAACAGGTCATGTTTTTTAAAATAAAGCTAAAATATTGTCCAGTTAGAACTATCACAATCAATATAATGGCTGTAACACAAACACAGCTGGCTGTCTATGACAAACATGCCTCTATAAACAGAACATCATTACATCAGTAATGAAGTAGCAGACGTCAACAAGATAGCTGCTCTTATTTTCTCAGAGTTCCTTAGGAACAAAGTGACAAGAAGTTCAAATAAAAGCAAAACCCACTTCTCATATAGATCTCTGGAATGTTATGCTACCGTGTAGTATGTGCTTTAGTGCTATGTCCCACTGGTTATAAATAAAAGCACTTAAAATAGAGCGTGGATACTTGTACCAATGCTAAAACTGGATACAAACAAAGCAAACTTCTGTTATATACAAGCAACTTGATCTTGGTACTCCCCTGTTGGAAACTCTAAGATTCTTAAAGAGAAACTGTCTTTCAAACTGTAAATTACAGACAAGGTTCAGTGTTTCATCTCTCCAAATCAAATCTGGTGACATAAAATGTTGATTCCATAGAGATGGAGGGACAAATACAATTTTTTTTTCACTTCAAAAGGATTAAAATTGGTTTCTAGTTAACTAAACAGGTTAATTCATATACTGTCATAATTTATATGGTGCAGCAGTTTTGCTAACTGCTTAGCAAATTAGGTCAGGATGTTGTTTCATGTGCATTCTTGCAGAAATACTCCCAACCCTCTGCTCTGCTTTGGCTGCTCATTGCTACTCTCACACCATGCCATTTGTTATTCTGACATAAGTACTGGGGCATCTCCAGGTTGACCCCAATCAAGGAGCTTATCTAAATGAAAATTAACATTTCTGGAAAAAAAAAAAAAAATGCTTACTCTAAGCCCAGCTCTCCAACCCAGTTTATCATACAGATGCAAACACTTGTGCTGGCCCATAGTAGGAGGTAGTGTGAGGACAGGAATCAGTGGCAAGGAGTGAGGAGAGAGGGAGACTTGATTCTTGTGGTGACAGTGGTTGTTGAAGTCAACCCAAAGTGTATGGAAATCTACAGACTAACACTACTTAACAAACATCTACAGTAATACCAGTCTGTGCCACAAAGACTACTGTCTACCAAGTTGCTTAGTATGACTTCGTTGTTTCCTTGTGCTCTCCCTCTTGTCCATTGCACTACCCTATTTTGCTTCATATTATATTTATATTGTGAGCTCTATTAGTCGGAACAATAGGCTATGATTTCTTTCAATCAACATTTTGTATTCACCCATCAAGTGAATAGAGAGATGATCTATCTATGATGATGATGAAGTGAATAGATGATCTAGAAGACAGGTGAAAAGCCGAATAGACAATATAATTTCATGTGGATTTTCTGTGTTGTGGTGGCCCATGTCACAACTGCATAAACAGAACCTGGGCATATTATTCATATTTAAATCAGTAACAGTGGTCCTTCAGCTGACCTGCATTAAACCCTGAAAGCAACTACATCTCTAGTCTTAGTGAATACTAAACAGAAAACAGGTTGAAACCTACAGGTCCAGAAGGGCCAGGATATTTTCTGAGTGTTTAATACTTTATTATCCACTCACTGTCTACAGTTCACAAATGCAGATGTTTGTGGTCCCCTTGTCTGATTCCCTGCCCCCAGCACTGCTCATATGCACAGCTCTCTTGCTCAAATCTCTGAGTCATCATAAGGCAACTACAGAACTTCTGCTACTGAGAATCCAAGAGAATGGTCAGGAGCCTAGAAAGAGTAAAGCCCCATTTACACACATCGTGCATACACACCTTCCCTCTAGGGAGCATATGCCAATGAACTGACAGAACCGCATGTTTAAAACTATCTGGCAACACAACATTGCGCTTCTATAGTGTGTATTTTCCTTCTGTCATGTCTTCTTTGATTTTGACCGCACATAGACATGTATTTAAATAGCACTTGGAGGGAGAGCTCATGACTTGTACTACCTGTCCCCCCTTTTTTTTCCAAGAACAAGTACAAGCAGAGCCTGTAACTCTTCTCTACAAAGGAAATTGAAGAAAATAGACCAGTAAGTAAATTAGCAGATAACTGGTCCAAAACAAGCAAAAGGAGGTGATCCTTTATAGTCTGCAGTTAGTATGTGGAACCTGCCACACTGCTACGGGTGCTAAAAGTTAACAATAGGTTCAAGGGGCAACTAGACAAATTCAGTGAACAGAAGTCTAGTGCTGGTATTAAATACAAAGTTTCTGAAGTCTCTGAGCGGTAAACTGCAGGAAGCTAGGAAAGAATGGCTTCTTGTCTTCACCAGTCTCATAGTCCTTTCTAGACATTGCTTTTGGCCCCTGCTGGAGACAGGATACTGTGAGGTCTGTAGTTTACCCCTCACATATATTTTTATATATAAAATCATGTACATACCTAATCATATATGTAATTGTGTATAGGTGCCTGACTCAAAACCTTTTCTTGAACCACAGGTAGAACTGAGGAGAGGTACTAGCTTGTCTTTTGAATCCTTCACCCTGGGCAGAAAGATTCAGTAAAGGTACTCCCATATCTGTAGCTGTTTGCATAGCCCATAGCAGATTCCAACAGCTCCTGTCATAATCTGTTGCGACCTCCACATCGCAGTGGCATGTTCTCTAGGGTTTTGAGGCTGTTCAGCTTACCCTGAGAGATGAACAGCTTTCCTTTGGGTGCCTCATAAACAAGAAAAGCACAGGAACCTCTTCAAAGGACTGTTTCTTTTCTCATTCTCTGACCAGGACTTAGAATAGCTTTGGATTTAGGCCAATAATTTTAGTATTTGTAAGTATCACATAGATGTCTGCATGCCGTAACAATGTAGCTTAATAAAACTTCATTTCTGTATGAGCATTTTGTTACATAAACTTGAGTATGGTTAAAGAGTATTAAATTAGGCAACAGGAAAGTATGTCTATATACTAGAGACAAAATTACATTTGCATTGCTCCTCTGAGTAAAGCCACGATCTATCAGAGATTCATGGAATCTGATTTAGTATAGTGGTAATTTACAGTTAATGGATTCATGTTTATAAAATCACTTCACGCCTAAGAGAAAAATACACTGAAGAGATTAGCGCAAATAAGTGTAAGGATTAGAAACTGGCCTGAGCTACAATTTTTCTTTAGAATTTGAAGAACTCAAGTGTTCAGACAGCTGATCTTGATTTAGGTTCCTTTCTAATAAATATCGTCTGAAATTAAACAACAGCTTTAAAAGACACTAACATCTGAGTATAATGTATCAGAATGAAAGGGAGATCGACCATTAATTGATTAGCTCTGTAGCAGTCCATTCTTCATTAGCAAATTCCAGAGTTGAAATGTCAAAGTTCAATGGCATGAGCCCTTGGTGCTGTAGCAACAGCCTATAAACTCTGCAGCCACACTGATTTACTACAGTCATCTATCTTTCTCTATATCCAACCTTTCTTGCCTTCGCAAAACCTTATACAACTATGGCTCACAGCTAGAGAAGAACACTGATGTAAGCCTCATGATTCTGATGATGAAATTCAACTTACTTACAAGGGTAATTAACTGTAAAAAATACAGCTGAGGAAAATCTTCCCCTGTGTTCTCCAATGCCAGTTTGAAATTCAAGTCCTTTGAAGTATCTGACAGCGCAGCTCAGAATCTTTTTCTAAAAGTAGTTACCCTCTTCTGAATAGTACACACAATAATGTATGAAACATACTTTGCATACCATATCTTGACCTTTAGAGAAAAAAAGCACAAGGTGCAACTGCATGGGGGTTTCAGTGAGGTACATTTAATCCCATTTAATAGTTCTTTACTACTTGCAAGGCTTAATGCTGCTGGGACCAGGCGACCTTGTAATAAAGGCAGGAAACCTCAGGTATCTAATTTGGAATAACTGGGCAGTTCATACTTCATGGAGCTACAGTTTCAGGCTGTCTGCAGTCAGGGAAGTGACACCATCAGTACAGAATCATAGAATAGTTTGGGTTGGAAGGGACCTTTAAAGGTCATCTAGTCCTGTTAATATTTAAAAAAATAACAGTTTCACTAGTGCAAGACGATATGTTTATCTGATTAAACGAAAACTCATAAATGTCACAATTTAAGAACACTCATACAAAACTTTTTTTTCTTTTAAAAAAGTGCCACATACCATACTTTTACTAAAAAAGTTACGAACGAATGGAAGACTGTCTGCCTCCATCTCTTGTCAACAAGGAAAGCAGTCAACAATACTAGTCACTAGCTCGTATCCCCAAACCAAAGAACAAGGGCTGAAGAGGTAGGACTCTTGAGTACAGTTACACGTTTGTGAGCTCGAGCAAAATCCCAGCTGCGGAACTGCAGGGGCTGTGACTCCAGCAGACCACAGCTGAACACTGTAGGCAGTTGCAGCATGTAAAAGACTGCCTAAATCTGTGAAATGATGGGTAAACCTAACTTAGCAGCCTTTAGTAACAGCATCTCACGGAGTATTCCATTTTGCTTGCTAGAATAGGCAGATCTGTGGGAGACTGCACAGAGGGACAAGAAAAAGCCCTGGTTGAATACTGTTGACAAAAAAAAAAGGGAAAGGAGAAAGAAAACTCGAGCAATGCTGGGGAAAGATATATTTAAGTTATGCCTCAGATATGAAGAGATGTCCTATTATGGTCCTGAGACATTAGTCTTCCAATAACAGCGGAGTTGCATGTTAAAGATTAATTTCACTTCAGCTTGTAAAGCTGCCACATTTGGGAAGACATTTTAAAAGCAGAGAAACTTCACACTCTTGCTAGTATTGCTCCTCTTCAGTTTATTTTAATTGTACCTTTCTACCTTTTACCACAGTCCTTTTCATTCTTCTGGGTTTTTTTTTTTTCATAAACTGAACTCTGCTTACTGACATATGTGATAATTAACCTCATTTGTGAAATGCTTCTCCCCAAGCACCTTCTTAACTCCTTCATTTCTTTTTAAACCAACACTCATTAGAGACAATATAGTCACCTACTTTATCCATATGCAAAACCTGCCAGCAGATAATAATAAATTGCCTGGAAATAATAATATACAATAAAATTAAAATACTAGAATAAAAATTGAAAAACAATGCACTATTCTTCCCAATCCTTTGGGCTCTCTGTTTTCATGTGTAAAATGAAAGCTATTTAGGGCAGCGGTGGGCTGCACTTTACATGGTTTGAGCCTAGAAGACAGCTGTTAGTAGCAATCAACCAAAACAGAACATGCAGAAAAGGCACCTTACTTTGAAATTCCCCAGGGAATACACACAGGCGAAAAGTTGCACAAACTTTGCATGGAGATACACCAGATTCCAGCACACAGGTAACTACCTACCCAGGTAATCAGGGCTTAAAACCTCTTGCCTTATAGTTGTAAGAAATAAATGTAGAGGTTTTACTCCTCAAATCCAACAATCCCAACCAGATTATAGTTTGAGCAAAAAAAACCCATCTACCATCTCCATTTCTGATTCTGTGAAATACAGACAGTATGTTTCCTTTCCCAGAGCACATGGTACGATTTTTTCAGGATGCAGCACAGCGTTTGCCTCTCCTCCCTGTGCTATCACCACTCATCAACTGTCTTTCACCTCTGAGACAGGGAGAAGCCCAGCAGTATAATAAAATCCCCCTTCTGACAGGAATAGGCTGCTGGATTACTCCATTCTTAGCTCCTTTCTGTTATGAAAGGATCCATCTATGGCTGTTCCTTGGTTCCTGGGAATTAGCCAATATCCTATTTCATCTTTCACTCAACACCGTTTTACCACGGCTCATAATCTCCAGCGAGGAATCTTGTCAAGTGATTTTAGAAAACATAAATATGCTATCTCCAAGGAATGTCACTTATCTGACGCAACATTTTTATGGTACTTAAAATGGACTTCAGAAAATTAACAAGGCATGCTCTCTTGTTTGCAAACTGTCCTGGCTACTGATAGATAAATCATCTATTTTCAGGGATTCTCTGATTCCTCAAACCACTGAAACTTCAGAGTGTTCATACAACAAACAATGTATCAAATTAAAATATTATATTACATATATATATACATATATATTACACACAGAGAATCATATAGGTTGGAAAAGACCTTTAAGATCATTGAGTCCAACTGTTAACCTAACACTGCCAGTTCACCACTAAACCATGTCCCTAAGCACCACATCCAAACACCTTATAAATACATCCAGAGACGGTGACTCAACCACTTCCCTGGGCAGCCTGTTCCAATCCCTGACAACCCTTTCAGTAAAGTAATATTTCCTAATATCCAATCTAAACCTCCCCTGACGCAACCTGAGGCCATTTCCTCTCGTCCCATCACTCATCACTTGGGAGAAGAGACCGGCCCCCACCTTGCTACAACCTCCTTTCGGGTAGCTGTAGAGGGCGATAAGGTCTCCCCTCAGCCTCCTCTTTTCCAAACTAAACAACCCCAGTTCCCTCAGCTGCTCCTCATAAGATTTGTTTTCTAGACCAGTCACCAGCTTCGTTGCCCTTCTTTGGACACACTCCAGCACCTCCATGTCTTTCTTGTAGTGAGGGGCCCAAAACTGGACACAGTATTCAAGCTGTGGCCTCACCAGTGCTGAGTACAGGGGGACGACCACTTCCTTAGTCCTGCTGGCCACACTAGCTCTGATACAAACCAGGACGTTATTGGCGTTCTTGGCCACCTGGGCACACTGCCGGCTCATGTTTAGCCGGCTGTCAACCACCACCCCCAGGTCCTTTTCCACCAGGCAGCTCTCCAGCCACTCTTCCCCAAGCCTGTAGCGTTGCATGACGTTGTTGTGACCCAAGTGCAGGACCCGGCACTTGGCCTTGTTGAACCCCATACAGTTGGCCTCGGCCCATTGATCCAGCCTGTCCAGATCCCTCTGCTGAGCCTTCCCACCCTCAAGCAGATCAACACTCCCGCACAACTTGGTGTTGTCTGCAAACTTACTGAGGGCGCACTCGATCCCCTCGTCCAGATCATTGACAAAGATATTAAACAGAACCGGCCCCAACACTGAGCCCTGGGGAACACCCCTTGTGACCGGCCAACTACATTTCACTCCATTCACATTATATAGTGTATATAGTTGCTTTTCCACGAAGCATTCTTTCCCTTTGAACAATCAAGCAACAGAATGAAAGATGGCCACTGAAGTACAAGAACTGGAAATAGCACAGGAGGAACACAAGCTGTATGTCCAGATGTACCTGCCATAGAGAGCTTGGGTTCACTTTCCATTTCCAAGAATGCCAAATTTCCATTCACACATTTTACAGCAAGCAGTGCTAAACCTGTACAAAGAGCAGGTCACCTTCTAGCGCTACTGACCATTTTTTTAAGTAATAACATGGGTATTATATTGAGCCCAGACAATCATTACTTTCTCTGCAGAGTAAAAAGGGGAAAAAAAGAATCATGATCATTATTCTTCATTAGATTTACTAACCACCTCAGGCAATTAGTTCTGAAGACTGTTTAATTAAGCTTATAAAAATAGATCCACTCCCTATTACTTTTAAAGCATTCAATTTTCTTGCCTTTTTTTTTTTTTTGACTGAGCTTTCACAGATTACTGATGATGCAGAGGAATCCGAATATGACAGGTCCGTAGTTGGACCTTTCTGATGCAAATTCCTGATTTTACCTACCATTGTCATGAACATACTTCATGAACATGCAACTGTAATCGATATAGAGATGACGTAGATATATGGAGACTGAAAAGAATCAGTTCGACATTGCCTGTGCAAGGCACTCTAAAGTACTTCAGGCTGTGCAAGGTTAAACTGTATTTGAGAACAACTAAACCACTGCTGTCTATCTCCAGCTCTCTTCTGCTTAGTAGGAGATTTGTCTCTGTATTACACTAAAAATCTGTCTCACAATACAAACAACAAGTCTACCTAAAACCAGATGTCAGTCTTGATCTTCCAGAAATAAATAAAAAAGTGAACTTATGCTTTGGCCAGCTTTGGTGGAAAAAATCCACAACTTAAAAAAATAAATATAACAGACTGGGATGAAGCAAGGTAATTATGTCCACAAAAGCTGTCATCAAACAGGGTTTCAAATATTTAGAAACCTTCTGTTAAGGAGAAGAGCGCCACAGGTCTAGGCCACTCCACTCAGAAGACTTTGCTGGAGCAGAAGCCAGTGGAGTGGCCACTCCACCTCCTTGCTGAGCACTGGGCTTTGACTTTCATTGGTTCATTGGTACATAGGTTTCTGTACGCAGAAAAATCAGTGGATACAAGATAGTCTGATATGTAAATAATAAAGTGGAATATCAACTAGGAGAGAATGAGAAAAAAAATCCTGTCATTTTACTCTAGGAGTTTGTGCAATGCTTGAATTCCATACTGATAAAGAATATTAAGCAAATGTATCAGACAATTTTAGAAGGTATCTATTCAACCTATTCAACTGCCCAGCTTATTCGACATTAGTCAAGCTGTTCAATAGTCCAGGCTCACCTTGAATTGCTTTTTCTAGCACTAAGCAGAGAAAGCGAACCATCCTGAAGTCTAAACTTCAATTTATTATGCCAAAAATCAAAATCTCCTCACATACCACCTGCACACTGCCCAACGAAAACCCTTCTATAGACACACCTGATATCTCCACATACAAGAGAAGCAACAGAAAATGATCTCTAGTCCAAAAACCAAAGTGAAAGCATTCCAGTACTAAATACTAAAGGGCAAAAAAGTATCAAATTATCTCATTTGTGGAACCAGAAAAAGTAATCCAGATCACCTAGAGCTTTACTGAATTTAGCCAAAAGAAGCTAGTGTCTGGTGTAACTGTTACCCTCTTCTTACCTTGCTACAAATCGCATTGCAGCTTGAATCTAGAGTGGTATCTTTGGAAACACAGCCAGAACTACATTTCCTTATCCACATTTCATGTATATTGTATAAAATTTCCCATTTCCTTCTTTTTGTGACCTAAATAAAGAACTCTTGTAAGCAAAGAATGAGCTTTTCCTTTTTTCTAAAAATACTTTACATTTTACCTATAAATAAGTAATAGTGATATGAAGCATCTGGGCCAAGTTCACTGTACAAAAACTAGTTCAGCTACCCAAAAAAGTGAATAGATTCACTTAATGCTACCTTTAGTTTCAGAATGGATGAATTTCTTACTGAAGTACCTTTTGTGTCCCCTTAAAGCTGTGCAATGCCTGGCATTAACAGAAGTAAGCTAAAAATAAGGTGGGTGAACTCAGTTCTTTCTTTTTGAGGTCTGCATGCTTTTGGATATTGTGTTTTCTATTTCTCAAAACAGAAGACAATAGTGGAAAAGACTACTGGGGAGAAAGGACAGGCATTATGAGAGTCTGAGAAGAACCATGAAGAAGGGAATAGACTTCTATTATCCATTACGAGAAAATTTACACAAACAGTTAAAGAATTAAGAGCAAATTAAAAATAACTTCAAGACGGAATAAAAGGAAAAGACTAAATAAAGTAGAAACAGCAGAAACAATAAACACAAAGAGATGACTACTCAGTGTTCCTTATAAAAGCTCACTCAATTGTACCTTTCTCCTGATTAATGTATTTTGCATGGAGAACAGCACAGTGCCCCAGAATTATTCACAAATACAAAATGTAGGGACCTGGTTCTCCCGCCTTCATATACAAGTTGTACTATTTGTTCCAGTTCTCTATTCATCTGTTTCTACACTGGTCTCTAACCATGAGTCCTCAAACTTTCTGAAAAATCAGGCCAGAGATTTTAATTGAATTTGTTGTATTTCTTTTTAGTTTATTTCATTCTACAGACAGGTCAGTAATAGCAGAAGTATGCTTATATGCTGTATCAACCTCATCTTTTCCAAGAAAATCAGTGTGTTTTCATTGCTATAGCAGGGAGAAAATGAGTTTAATATGTTACATTCCCTTTCTCTGCATCATCAACCATAACAGTCTATTTATCATGGTCTAACTCTTCAGTGTTTGCATAACTTTTCATGTATACTGTACCTCTGTTGAAATTGTCGCTTACTATAATTGCTAGAGCAATCATGACAGCTTTACAATAGCAGTAATGAACTTGTTGAAAGGATTCTAAACTTATCACAAGTTGATTAGAGAACAAAACCAATCCCAAGACAGAGACCACACATTTCCTTTCACTTCTGCTGCCTCTGAGGTATAATTTTTCAAGTTTTTCACTCATTTCAATTAACAAAAAAAGAGAAGCAAACATTAAAACAAGGCAGGGAAGGGAAAAATATTTTTAAATGAGTTAAAATAGGAAATAAACAATCAAAATAAATAATATCAAATATCAAACAATATCATTGAAACAACATCAACAATATCAGTCTTCACTGGCGATTTTTCTTAAGAGAAAAAAAACCTGAATGAAGTCTGAGAGAGTCTTCTGAGTAGGACTTGCCAGACTGGCCCATAAAAAATTGGTTGAATGACCTAAAAGGGTTGTGTTATTTTTCCACAGCTGTATCAGGAAGCACTGCTGACAAGAAGGAAAATACTGTAAGAAATTTGACTTATAAACATACTTCTCATGCTGGCACCTGGATTATTTAAGGCACTCTAAAAAATGACAAGATGGCAGTCGGTTGATCCAAAGGGGAAAATGTTCTTTAAATAGGGGAGAGCATGAGAAAATTCAGGGGAAAAGTTAATAACCAGGACCTCAGGTCAGGAAATTACTCAAGAATACAAACTCAGTTTCCTGAAGCAGTCTATGATCTTGAATGTTTCTCTGCAAAACTAAAATCCATTGATGTCAGCCTGAATTTGGATCATGCACACTCCAGGAGAGTGCACTGTTGGGCCCTTTCTGGCTGCATGTCCCCCTTCTCCTTTTGCATCATTAAATCAACATTTTCCCAAAGGGGGAAAAAAAAACCCAAAACATTCTGGTCTGCTGTGTTCAAACCCTATGTTTCTTGTGTTACTTTAAGAATTCATGTGCCCTACAAAACATTTCACTGGATTTCAATGCCAGTGAAAGTACCCTATCCAAACTCATCATATCTGCATAATTCAGAGAGCAGGGAATCCTCACACTATACTGCCAAACAGCTACAGAGATACAAAGAAAAATGAAATCATCTCTTGTATTCTCCATTCCTGGAAGTACAGAGACGAGCAAGGTGGTCTAAATGTGCTTCTCCAGAATAGTGAAAGATTTACAGATCTGTTGATACACATCTTTGAGACACCACTCCCCAATAGCCATGCTGCACAAGTTTGTATGTAGGAAACCTTGTGGATAAATGGACTGAAAGAAAAGGAATGAATATACAGCTCCTGGTTGAAGCTTCAGTCCCTCTCTGGCATAACAGAACTACACCAGTTCCACTCACAGCTGTACTTCTACCATTCTGGGCCTCTGTGTGCAGCACAAAAAAGTTGATGAAACAGCAGGTGATGAAGCATTTCGGTTATTATTTTCACATGAAATCATGGACAACGTCAATGACATATAAGGAAACAATCTGAACATGTTGTTTTATTGGATTCCCAAAATTCACGTTACCTTGTACCCAGGAAAGGCTTCTTACACCTATTATCACTTCCACAAAAATACTGAAAACCCATAAGCTGACCTCCCAGCTGAGTTAGTCTTTCAGGGGGAAAAAAAAAAAACCAGAAAGTAAGCAAATTGCGATAAACAAACTTGCAGATGTCACCACCTGGAACTTGGAACTGACCTGGACATCCATAATTCATTTAGCTTTATATCTGTTAGCTGATTCTGTTTCTCTCAAAAAAGTAGCAATTTAAGCTGTTTCTGCTTCCCTCAAAACAGCAGCAACTCAAATCCAAAACCCACAGACAACAAAGGAAAAGATTCCCATTGACGTTAACACATTTGGGATAGGACCAAAGGAACTTAACGGATGAAGCAGCTTATTTGCTATGGGAACTTCTTTTTTTGTCCTGAAGTTCATTAGTGAGGAAATGAAAGGTTTCAGTGACTGCAGGCATGGACCAAAAACCTGAACATTAACTTGGGATTCTCTGCAGGCCCATCAGTGCAAAGTTTAAAAAAGTCTTAGGTGCTTTGCTCAGTGTCAAAAGGACACATTTAAATCCTGATCTTCGAGGTCACATACTAGTTGCCAAATTCCCATTTTTGTGCCTTAAAAGGAAAAATAAGTCTTGTGTTAGCATTTCATACTTGGTGTTAGCGGCCCTGAGATGTAACAATCAATTTCCGTCTGCTTTCACTTCTGGAAACAATACCATTGTGTCACCAGATCCCTGAGCAACAGTGTGCTTTTGTTTAGGCTTTGCAAAAGCAAAACTATTAGAGACTGAATAGTAAATATCATAAAATAAATTTGGAGAAAAATGCAACCTCTTACATCTGTGTAGCAGTAGGCATTGCTATGTCTAGGGTGGTTTTGTGTTGAATGCTGTCAGAAGCTAAGTAATATTCCCAAATCGCCTGTTTTGCTAGGATTAGAGAGGTATGTCCTAAATGCTGTCCTTGGTAAAGAATTAATAAACGTCCTGTGTTTTGTGAAATACCACTTCTTGTGCTCTATTTCCTGAGCTGCTGAAATTGCTTTTGTGATGGGCAGCCACAGCTCTTTGTGTAAGGCACCCATATCTGGTTATGACTGCATCCACTGAAACCTCTTTTGACACTACACCAGAATAAAAACTCATATCCATTTCACATGCACTGAATTCAATGACGTGACAAAAGTTATTTGAAAATGTTATGTATATCTAAATAAATTTCACTCATTTTACGAGAAAGGTTTTGCCCTTATGATTATTTACTGATGTAGCACCTAAACCCTCCTAATTCTTGTTTTGCTGGCTGCTTCACAGACACCCAGTAAGCCTCAGAAGAACTTAGAGGAATCTTGATCTATACCGTTATGATCACCATCTGTCATGACAACATTTTTTCAAAGATGACAAACTGGCAATCAAAACCAGCCGTCAACTGTTCACAGCTGTCACTGGGTTCTCTATATATGCCCCACCACCTCGATCCATTTTATGGCAAGGCTACGAGCCAGCATGTGTGGAAATATAGGCCTCTCATGATCGTTAATTATCTTACCTCTTTGTAGGTTTCATTTTGAGAGGTTTCACAGAACGTTCTCCCATGATAAGTTTTTACCATCTCAATTTCCAAAGTAAGCAGCTCAATGTATGGCTCAGCTCATAAAGGGCCAAATTCAAACCGCCTGCCCTACACATGACCCCTCGTGCTGGGCCCTGGTGGGATGACCTGCCTCGCCAAGACCTCCTGCGGCAGCCCCTTACCTGGGCCCTGAGATGCCCCAGGGTGAGTCAGAGCAGGGAAGACATAATCCTCTTTACAGACCTGCAATTTCCTTTAATTACATACTTCTCCTTTTATTACCGTGGAGGTGTCCTTAGTATCGTCTAACTTCAGAGAGTAAAAACTGGCTATGTAGGTGTATTCACGTGTGAGCACCTACCAACGCAACACGGGGCAACGCCCACAAGTGTGTCTCTGCTTAAATGTCTCTAAATATCTCGTCAGTCTGTTCATTAGATGGCATTATAGGCTCCTTGCTAAAACTACTATATACACACATTTTAGGCCACAGGAAATTTCTGTTCACCAGTGGATTCCACTTCATTCCTTTAGCACCTATATTTGAACCTTTTTACTTTTAGATAGGCAAAATGAGCAAGGAAGGGATGCATATGCATTTTTGTGTTAACAGAGTGTGCAGGAATCAGGATGTGAGAACTGGTGTCTGGGGAACAAGTACTGTAATTGTTCCCAACACCGAAGTCCAGACACTGGGCAATAACTTGGGAGAAATATCTAAATATGTCATCAAATTCCAGTCACAGATTTAGCGGAGCTTGGTATGATTAAGTCTATAAATTTATAAGTTTTATTTCTAAATCAATGCTTTATTTTTTAATTACAACTCAAAGAACAACAAGTTCCTTACCACCTCTTCTTTTGATTTTAATTGTTAAATGTTCTTAATAGAACTTATCAAACTAATCTTTAATCACTTTCCTTTGAACGGTTGCAGAATTTTTGAAGGACTGTTTGGATGCCAGCAACTCTGCGTAGAAGGACCAAATTAGCCTTTGGTCCTCATCCTGTTACACAAAAGTTTTCAACACACCTGAGCAGAATGCCCCAGGCATTTCCAAATACTCCCTGAAAGGACTCAGGACTATGACTCATTCATGTTTCTACTACTAATGAGATCTGGAGGGAGGTCTTTTCCCAAGCATGCTGTCTCCTGCTGTGCACAGTCTGCATTACTACACTAGATTTTCTGACTTAAGCTGCACAAGAAATCCACTAGTAAGAAACATACTGCATGTCAGTATGGTGTAGTTTTCCTCAAAAAATTTAAACATTAGTCATTCAGCACAGTAGAAAATAATCTGATGGCTTTTAATGGAGTATACTCATGTTGACACCAAAACTGACTAGGAAAATTAGATAATGTCTAATCACACCCATTATGTGTGACACAATCAGATGGGATTGAGCTGACTAAATATAGATGTACTCAATGCAGACATCTGCAACTGGGCTAGGCACCCCAAACCTCCAACACTGTTGATGGACAGAAATAAGCCCTTCCACAGCATGATTCATCACCCCAAGTAAACGCCTGAATTGAATTGCACATTAGAAGTGCCTATTTTTCTCCACTGATTACAAAATGAGCTAAGCATGCTCTGATTATAAAATGAGCTACACATGCCTAGTTAAGACACGGATACCTACATATACTTCACTAAAGTTATCTCAGAAGATTAAGACTTTTTCATGTTCTGACTCAGGTCTACACTAATTGGTCCAAGAAAGGTATCACCTCTATCCACAAACCTTATCTTGCCAACATCCTTAAATCATTCTGACTATAACAACATTGCCCCTGGAACCTGCAGCATACTAATTTTTCAGACTGTGCCCCTCTATCTATAAAGCAGAATACAGAAAATTATGCTTGAAGTCATACCAGAAATTAGATTTAAAGCATGGATCCCAGAGGTTTACGTAAGAACCAATGCACTCTGAAAAACATAGTTTTCTGATATTCAATCTAAGCTCTTGCAAAAGGTCAAATAATGCTGTGAAAATTCCCCAGGCAGTTGCATTTGTACCATGTCAGCACAAGCTAGATAAAGCCAAACATCTCTTTGGATCTGATCCAAGTGTTACTGACTTGTGTGGGAACTGGTCTGGACCTTTAATGGTCAAAAAGGGTCTGAAAAGTCCTGTGATGAGATGAAGTAATACTATCTGTTTGGAAGAGATTAATCACTATTAAAATAAGCAGCCATCTTACTTTAGTTACCACACTGTATTAGAACATCAATGTTAAAAAGAAACACACACACATACACACCCCCCAAAAAAAAAAAAAAAAAAAAAAATCCAACAGGGATAAAACTCTTACTCCATCAAAGAAACAGAAGTTTTGCCGCTTATTTTAATGAGGCTGGGATTTCACTGTATGTCTTGGCAATGACCAAAATTACAACTCTTAAAAGACAAATGTATTCTGCTTTGCTGCACTATATAAAACATAAGTCAATCCATGTAAATTTAGAAAAATTTTGCATATCACATTTTTGGTAGAGGTGTACACTTGACTTCAACCCTATAATTAAGATATAAATGTTCACAGATGAGATCCCAGATAGAGAGGATGAAGCTCATTCATTTCTCTTGCTTTCAGCTTGCCATACGGTTTTGCTCATTCTTGATCTCATATGCCAGGTGCAGTGAGTTGTTGGATCACAGGGAAGGCTAATGAGCTGCCTCTGGCACGCTGGGTCCTGAAGAGAATGATAGGCTTCAAGTGCCTGCAATACAAGTAATTTTCCAAGAAGATACAGACTCCTCCCTTTTAATGCAGGAAACAAGAGCTGAAATAATTGTTTTATGCTCAGAATGGGACACATTATGTAAGGCTATAGAGAAACAGAATGGCAGGTGCTTTCTGCTACGCGCTCCCATTGTCCTGGTCCTGTCCCTGTCCAGGCTCAGGACCTGTCTGGAGCATGCTATGGCTGCCTTCCAGCCAGCAAACTCATTTTCTTTCTTTGGAAGCCTCAAGACGTAGGAGGGAAATCTGAAGAAAATGATGAGTTCTTGGGTCTTGTTCTGATGCGGGGTTAAAGTATCGGTGGGACACACATCTGTGAACTAGGAAAAGCTCTAAGACTGTATCTGCACTAAAAAGTGAAGTGTGCTGGGGCCATTGAAGTGAATTGGTGCTGCACAGCCCATGACCCTTTATTAAACTCTGTTAGTTACCAAAACAGGGTGGCAGCATTCAGACTACCTAATGGAAATTTTCTATGGCCTGGGTTAACTCCTGAGCAGTGCGTGGGAATATTTGGGAGTGCTAGTTGACTAAGCCCAAAAACATACCAGGGACCATGCTAACAATTTAGCCATACAGACGACTGAGTTCTGCTGCCCAGGAACATTCCCTGGCATTTATTCATTTATAAGTACAGACATAGCCTAAGGACTCTAGTCACTGAGCCGAAACCCTTTGTGTGAGATGCTGTCCAGACACATAAGAAAACACAGTACCTTTGTGATCAACAGGTTTATGAGGGAGAGAAAAATATAAATTTCATTTCAATTCCCAGTACCTGTTTGCAGGTGTTTTGTGAAACTCCTGGGTACTCACAAAAAGTTGAAAAAAGGCACATTGGGTCCTGAAAGAAAAATGTGGAGAGAGCAGATGCCCAAGAATAACCCTAATAAAGTTCCTGTGTTTCCAAAACAAATCATAAACCTTGCATATCCCAGGAAACACAGCTAGCTGAATGACAAGATTTTTTTTCCCCCCATATATTTCCAAGGACAAGCAATGAAACAAAACAAAAGAGGAGGAAAGAATGCTGTGCAGTTATTGATGGATTCGAGAGAGGAGGGAGGCAAAAAAGCCTGAGGTCTCACAGCCATTACAAATGTATAAAGTTCCTAAAACCAAAAAAGTCCTTTCTACAAGAAGAAGCAGCAACTTTTTTTCCCAGTCTTCCTTTCCTTTTTAATCAATTCAGATTTACACCTATTAGAAAAAATTTACCCATCTGGTTTTTCTGGACATGATGTTTGCAATGTAAAAATATAAATATTATTTTACAATTAAAAGATAGTTGTAACCTAATAAAAGAAGGGAGGGATCTGCACTAATGCATACGTGAATCTTGTAGATTCTGTAAACACGTGGGAGTTTGAAGAATGGAAAATGAAAACAATTGAAAGAAATTGAAACTTCTCTATGTTTACAATTGTTAAATGACATGTTAAGATATTTTCTAGAAAATGAAACAAAGTGAGGAAAAGTCTCCTCAAAAGGACAGCACAGCAATTTCGTCCTAACTAATGGCCATGTCAGGATCCTTTGGGTCTTTTGAATCCTCCTATGTAGGTAATGTGCAATCTTTCACCTATTTGTGAAGGTAAGTACTGAGCTGAGTGGAAAAATAGAGCAGTAAGAAGAAACAAAGGCTTTGAAAATGTTCTTAAATGTGAAAACTGCAAGGAAAGGAATGTTTTGGTGATGACAAAAGATTGTAATCAATATGTTATTGATAAGTGACAGTTCAGTGCCTTAATTATACTCAAGGTAATGGTAGAAGAATAGATCATACACCTTTCATCACTGGAGATTCTCCTTTTTCCTCATGTAGTAGAAACAGCCACATTGAAGTTCCTGGGCAGATACATTAGTGGACATCAAAAATGACACTCTGGCATCTGTATAATCTTTGCCTGCAGACGAGTGTTCGTTTTCCTGACTTTCTAAGCTGGCCTGATGTGAACCTCCACCAATTGCAAAGCTGAGTAACCACAGCCAACCCATAAGTTCAGTCTGAGCCACCTGCCTTCCAGCTGAGCTCATAACCCAAATGCTGCAACATACCAATGGCATTTACGAGCTAAGAGGGAGTTCAGGCCAAGCCGGCATCCACATGTGAAGGACTGTGTGTATGTATCCATGCAGAGGTTCTCTGTGGGAACAGTAAGCCATCTATACTATGCATATGAAATATCTAATTTTGTAGATGGCCAAAAACATTAAGTGCATATATGCTGACAGTACCTGCAGAATTAAAATGAGAATCCCAAGTAATTTCTCATGAATATAGAACAAGAGGCTACTAATAATTTTGAAGTTAGATTCTTCAAGTTCCATGAAGTGTGACAATTTTAGCTAGGCAAGGATCTTTCCCACATTTTTTATAGCACAGAGTGGATTTTAATTGGTTATACCGAAGTATAAATCCCTGTATCCTGTCACCACAGAATCTCAGTGGTGCTTTGCAATCCTCAGGGAATGGTTTTGGGGAAGGTTCAAGAAACCTGCATTCACTTTTCTGCTGTGACTTTACTGGAGGAGGAAAAGATTCTTAACTTTCTCATTGCCTCATTCTCATGCTTTATTGCAGTGCTGCTTGTCCTTAGGTTACCATGAAACATTGGACATACTCATTCAAATCCAGCCTCATGTAATAGAAGTTATTTATATGAAAAGATGAATCCTGAACAACTTTCTGATTGAAGTTCTTTACACTTATCTGCTGAAACCAGAGTCCTAAGACAGTCAACCACAAATGCCCATGGAAATTGTAAACCAAAAAAACTACTTTTGAAATCTGTGCTTTGAAATTTAAGAAAAATTTTTAAATGGAATCAAAGTATTTCATATAGTATTTGAAAATCTCTTCTACAGGGTTTGGAAGAGGGTATTAGGTGGCTTCTCATGTTGGAGGCAATAAAAGTAGTGAAAGAACGTGAAGGGCTTTTCAAGGGTCACTATTATTCATCTAGCGAGTTTTTCTGTCCTCCAGGATCAATTAAACTTTAGACTGATGAGCCTTGTTTCTGTTACTATTTGCAGACTTTAGCTATGACCTGGCTCAACATCCCCTTTCAGAATATTTTCTAGTTTACCTGTTTTTAACAAGGGGAATATCCATACCACACACAACAGTAAGAAAACAATCTGTGTTTAACAAGCAAAAATTCCCATAAGAAACTTTTGCACAGCCTAAACATTCATGAACCTCACATGCATCTTGACCTGTGGATGATATTTCTTTCAGTCATGATCTGGCTGCTACTTAAATCTTCAGGAAATCTCATTCCATGATCCTTTGCACAGAAGCAATTTTCATTTTCTGCAAACCAGCATTTCTACATAGTTAATACAGCCAACCTCCCATTAGCAGCATATCAGCGCTCTGAGATTACGAAGATAATGAAAAACCTGTGACAACAGGCACAGTGGGGGTGTGGTGCAGAGACTTTGTGAGGGACTGAAAGAGTTAATGTGAGTTGATGTCTCAAACACTGTAACAAACTGCGAGAGGGGGTTGATTGACACCGGACAAGGGGCGCCTTGGAGGAGGCGCAGCCCCAGGCTCTGCGGTGCCTGACATCACGACTTGCCCAATGTGGTCAGGGGTCACACAGAGTTTATTCGAGGAAGGGGCTTGTGCCTGCCCGAAAGACCCCTCGCGACCACCCCCCACAATGGCACATGTGCAGAAGGTTTAGAAATTTCTGGAACAAGAACCATATAAGCTCACAGGGGGCATGACCGAAGGCGGGGCTTGGACTATAAAAGACACTACCACAAAGAGACTCGCGCGCGCCCACTACCGGAGGATCGTCACGTGTGTCATCGTCGGCGCTGGCTCATCGCAGGATCCAAGGGTGGTGATATTTCCCTATCTCTCTCTCTCTCTTTCACCTCTCCTTTATTTTCCTTTTCCTCTTCCATTATAAATATTATTAATAAGAACCCCCACCGCCAACACTTTTCCATGTTTTCAAGGTCAAGTTGCCTTCCCAAGTTCAGATTACTTCTGTGTTAAAATAAAATGTTTAATTGGTTTTTTGGTGTCGTTTCACCTTAATTTAGTCTGAGGGGGTCATCAGAACCTTGGCCACTCTCCCTCCCTCCTCTCGGGTTGGGACACGACAAACATATAGCTTGCACTACACAAAGCCAGCCTAGAGCTACCATGCTGGCTTGGTAACTGAAGTTACTGAGTCCATAGGACTCCTGCAGTGTTCCAGCACTCTGGGATACATGAGAAATTACTGACCTCAGCAATGAAGCAAATGTGGACCAGTACGTACATATCACACAGCATCCAGCTGCTATGTCTATCCAGCACAGCTGACTGGTGCCAAGATGGTCATTCTGCAGGAGCCAGTTTTGATCCATCCCGGCTCACAAGCTCCAGCTCAGTATAAGCCACAGCAGGGTAGGATACCTCCATCCAGACTGAGGTGCCCATCACTGCAGAACTACATCAATACATAGATTTAAACCTCAGCACTACAAATGCAAAAACTTCATAAGTAGTTTCAACAAACTTATAGCGAGGGTACCATATAGAGGGGTACTGTTTAAGAAATACTGTGTAGAGGAGTTAATGGAAGTAAAACATCCACTGGAAATACTGCAAACAGTAAATAAATACATAAATCATAAATACTACCTAAAACACTGTGAATAACTTGTCAATGAAATACTACCATACAACAAATTCGTAAGTATTCCTCAGGCCAATTTCTCTTTTTTGTTACTGTGTCATATTTTGATTTTATTAGAAGGATTCAAGAACACATTTATACTTCTATCGTACAACTATAAATACATTCAGGGTCTTGTCAGAGATTATTTTTTCAATGGTTATATTGTGGCTATAATATCCAGCTAAATTAAACTGTCATAGGAGATGTATTTATTAAGATTAAGTCAAAACTCAGCATTGAGTAAACTCCAGAAAGTTATGGCTCCCTCCTAACCTGCATATGAGAGTTCCTTTCCTATAAAACCAAATGGAGACAGGAGGGGTGTGGGGAAGGTGGAGGAGGGGAAAGGAAAACATGATCCTAAAGTTTCCGGGGCAGGGCTTTGGAAGTGTGCACGGACCAGTTTAGACAGAGTAAAAGAGTATCAGCTACTTCTTCAGGCTTTCCTTCTAGAATCAGCAATGGAGCAAACTTAAGTCCAATGGAAAACTTTTGGAGCAAGAAAAACCAGTATAGGAAGAGAGGTATTGAGGAATCAGACAGACCACTTGTCTCTTACCAGGAACAAACTCTCTATTTACAGCTTTCCCAGGTCAGGACTGGCTGAGTGCTTGGGGGGAAACACACACGCACACGCTCTCTCGCATACTCTCTTGCTCTCGCTCTCTCCCCCTCTCAAATTTCTCTGTTGTTTGTATCTTTCCCCTTTTTAGCTAAAGAAAGTCTGCTTTTGCAGAACAAAGAAATGTGTTCTTTTCATTGACACTAGCTGGTACAGCGTATTTCACGATTTTAGTCAACTGTTTGCATGGCAGGCCTGTGAGACTAATCCTCAGCTACGTCTACGCTAGTAGAAATATTTCAGGTCACTAATGCCAGTTGGCATCTGGCAGCCTGTGCTGGTTTTGGCTCGGATAGAGTTAGTTTTCTTCATAGTACCTAGTATGGGGCCATGTTTTGGATTTGTGCTGAAAACAGTGTTGATAATGCGGAGATGTTTTAGAATCATAGAATCATAGAATCATTAAGGTTGGAAAAGACCTCTAAGATCATCAAGTCCAACCATCAACTAACACCACCATGACTCCTAAACTAGCCCCTGGAGTGCCACGTCTACACCTTTTTTGAACGCCTCCAGGGTAGACGACTCCACCACCTCTCTGGGCAGCCTGTTCCAATGCCTAACCACTCTTTTGGTAAAGAAATTCTTCCTGATGTCCAATCTAAACCTCCCCTGACGCAACTTTAGTTCTTGCTAAGTAGTGGTTAGACTAGTCAAGGACTTTTTCAGCTTCCCATGCTCTGCCAGGTGCACAAGAAGCTGTGAGGGGACACAGCTGGGACAGCTGACCCCAGCTGACCAAAGGGATATTCCATACCATATGACGTCATGCTCAGCAATAAAAGCTGGGGGGAAGGAAGCGGGGGGACACATTCAGAGTGATGGTGTTTGTCTTCCCAAGTAACCGTTACGTGTGATGCAGCCCTGCTTTCCTGGAGATGGCTGAACACCTGCCTGCCAATGGGAAGTGGTGAATGAAATCCTTGTTTTGCTTTGCTTGCGCAGGCAGCTTTTGCTTTACCTATTAAACCGTCTTTATCTCAGCCCATGAGTTTTCTCACTTTGCTGATTCTCTCCCTGATCCCACTGCGGGGGGCGGAGTGAGCGAGCGGCTGTGTGGTGCTTAGTTGCCAGCTGGGATTAAACCACGACACAGCCCACAACTACGACCACTGTGCTCAGTTCCAGTAAACTCTCTCACTGTTGAAAACAGAGTGGCTGCATGAAAACCAACAACTGGGAACAGTTCCAGCAACACTCTTAATTCCCAAACTGTGGAGGGAATTGTTTGGGAGACTGTAGATGGCTTAGGCAAAAGGCACGCCAGGGAACTTTCCAACTTGTTACTCACAAAGAAAGAATTGGTTGAAGATATGAACGTCAACGACAGCCTTGTCTGCAGGGATTGTGAGGTTCTGCAGTTCAAAACTCTGAAAGAAGGCAGCAAGACAAACAGCAGAATTAGAGCATCGGACTTCAGGAGACCAAACATGAGCTACTTCAGAGACCTGCTTGGCAGCATCCTGTAGGAGGGCAAATAAGTCAAGGAGAACTTGTTGATCTTCAGGACACCCTCCTCAAAAGTATGAAAACAGTCCTTTGTGATGTACCAAAAGTCAAACAAGCATGGTAGAAGGCCAGCATGGATGAATAACAAAGTCCTGACTGACCACAGGTGCAAAAAGGAAGTATAGGGATAGTGGAAGAAGGAGCAAGCTATTTGAGTGTAATACAAACATATTGCCCAACCACACAGGGATGGAGTTAGGTCAACCAAAGTTCAGGTAAAGTTAAAATTACCAAAGGATGTGAAAAGCAACTAGAAAGGCTTTTACAAATACAATGGTGAAAAAGGAAGACTAAAGAGAACATGGGTCTGTTACTCAATGGGGCAGTGAACCTAGCGGCATGAATAAGTCCGAGGTACTTGGTGTTTTCTTTGCCTCGGTCTTTACTTGCAAGTTTTGTCATCAAGCCCCTCAGATCCCTGAGCCAACTATCAGAGTCTGGGGGAGTGAAGCATTATCTACATTAGAAGAACATTAAGTTGGGCCAATTGGATATACATAAGTCCAATGAACCACATCAGATACACCCAAAGTTGCTGAGGGAGCTCGCCACTACCATTGCAAGGTTGACCTCTGCTACCTTTGAAACATTTTGGCAATTGGGAAGGGTTCCTGATTATTGATGGCTAGAAAAAGGCAAGTGTCACATGCATTTTCAAAGCACGGCTTCCCCAGAGCCAGGATATGCAGAGCTGTAGGCGAATCAACCCAACCTCAGTTCATCAGGAAGGCTATGCGGCAAATTCTCCAGGAAGACATTTCCAGTACATGAAGGATAACAAGGTGACTGGGAATTGCCAGCATCAATTTACTAAAGGGCAAATCATACCTGACCAATTTGATTGCCTTTTGTGACAAGATGATGAGCTCACTGCACTGAGGGAGAGCAATGGCTGCCACTTACCTTGATTTTAGCGAGGCCTTCAACATGATCCCACAGTGGGATAGACAAATTGGCAGGATATGATTTGGAGAAGGGCATGATAACATGAGCAGAAAATTGACAGGATGTTTGAGCTCAAAGGGTAGTGATAAGTACTACAAAGTCCAACTGCACCTGGTTACCACTGGCATCTCTCCAGGAATGATACTAGTGCCAATAGAATTTAATGTATGACATGGATGATGAGACAGAGTGCACCTTTAGCAAGATGGTGGTACTGCTTGACACACTGGAGGGTAGGGCTGCTATTCAGAGGGTAGACTAGAGAAATGGGCCAAATGGAACATCATAAACTTCAACAAAGGTGACTGTATAGTCTTAGGTCTGGGATGGATTAACCCAATGCAACAAGCTGGAGAACAGCTGTAGCTGGAGGACAGCTGCTTTCTAAGCAGCTTTCCAGGAAGGATCTGAAGGTCCTCAAGGTGAAGAGGACTCAGCAATGTGCCCTTGCGGCAAAGGCAATCAACCATGTAGAACTCTGTATCAGCAGGAGTGCTTCCAGGAAGTCAAGGGAAGTGATCCTTCCCCTTTATTGGGCACTGGTGAGACTCTGTTGGGCACATCTGGAGTGCTGTGTCCAGTTCTGGACTCAACAGGACAAAAAAAAAGACATGGACATACTGGGGTGAGTCCAGCGAGTGCTCAAGGGTGCTGGATTGCAAGAAATGAAAGCAGAGATTGAGGAAACTGTGCTTGGTCGGCTTGAAGTAGAGAAAGCTGAGGTGGAGAACTTACTGCTTTCTACAAAGACCTACTGGAAGGATATAAAGATAACTGAGCCAGATTAATCTCAGAAGTGTACAGTGAAAGGACAAGATGCAATAGGCAGAAGTTCCAACACAGGAAATCAGATTTAATATAAAGAAAGAATTCTTCCCTGTGGCACAGGCTGGCCAAAGAACTTATGGAATTTCTGCTGCTGGAGGCTGAAACTGTTCAAACTCAGCTGAACAATGCCATGAGCAACATGATACAGCTAGACCTTCTCTGAGCAGGAGTTTGCCACCTGGACCTACACCGGTCCCTTTCAGCCCACACTGTTCTATGATTTGGTGACTCTATGAACAATTGAATAGTACAGATGACTGCAATCCAGTAACCAGGAATGCTTCCAGAAGCTGTTTCATTTACCGTTATAAAGGTAGCCTCCCTTTCCACCTAAAAAATGAATAATAAGTATATTTTGGAAGCACATAAACATAAGAAATAGAAACTGTTTCTAAGAGGCAACTTCTTTTGCAAATGATTGAATAGGGACCTAATCATCACAGGCAAACGTGTGGTAATAAATTATTAGAAGTCAAGAAAAAAGCTCTTGAGAAAAGATTGAGGGAACTGGATTGTTCATTCTCAATCTGTGAAGAATTCCTCTATAAAAAAAAGTTTTCAGATAGGTAATGCTTCAAAGAGGAAAGGAATTCCCTTGGACTAGGTAAGGAGTTACATCAAGAAAAACTGTAAAAGTTAAACATTTGGAAACCAGAACTCAACACTCTATTGTCTTTCACTAAACCAATTTCTTCAATTACAACAATCTTTTCCAACTTAACAAATAATTTCCTGTATGACATTATATCAAATGCTTTATTGAGTTCTGGTAAAATAACTCCATTGTCCTTCCTATTCATATACAATTAGTCTTGTACTAGCCTGCAATGCGTTTTATTTCATTTTGTCTAATTATTCTTTCCTTCAATTTTTTTTCTAAAACTTTGTGTACTGTTCTTAAAACAGGGTTAGTACATCTACCATTCACCAGTCATGAAATACCATCCCTTTTTGACAGATCTATTAAAAACTGAAATGGCAAAGGAAAGATTGCCTTTAGAACCTGAAAGCTTCTGTTAGACTTCGAAAAAATGATTGTAATATTTTCCCTATTCCTTTTATAGCATGTTTTGAATCAACTCTACCAACATGAAATTTAATTTTAAGAGACAGTCTTATAATTCTTCTTCTGAGCTTCCATCTGACTGAAATATAGCTTTTTCTTATTGATCATATTTCATAAATTCATTTCAATCATCTATCCAGTTTTGTGTTTACAAAACAGTCAAAGAGCAACAGGAAATTAATTTTATGTATTTCAGATCAAATTGCCTGAGTCTGGAAAATGAGAACCTTGTCAATAAATGGAAAGGGAAATGGTTATAATACAAGAAGGAAGTATAATGGCGAAACAAAAATAGTGGATTACAGCAGGATATATTTCAAGAAACAGTAAATAAGATCTTGGAAAAATCTCAAAAAGGAAAAGGAGTTACAAAGAATTAGGAGATGATTAAAAATAAAGCCAATATTAAGGGGACAAATATACAGTTTTCTACCGTGGAAGATAAAAAGGTTAATAGATGATCTTGACCAAACCATGGGTCTTTCTGGATACGTGAGAGGAAAGTACTGGAAACAGAAGTGACAGCTTGCTGCAAAAGAATACAAACACAAAAAGAGAATATAGAAGCAGAAAGCATGGGGGAAAAAAATGAAATTCAAATAGCTTGAAGGTGCCTGAAGAGTAGTCAGAGATTATTCCAAAAACATATTAACAGAAAGCAAGGAACCAAGACAAGTCTTGGTCCACCACTCCACCACAAGGGAGAGCTACAGTGGATGAGTCTAAGAATCCCAAACGAGTTATCTACTGCTGGCATCAGTCTTCACTGACCTTCAATTTTAAAAAAGGTAATAAAAGGATAAAGAGATCCTATCACGATTAATAGTATTAAAAAAGACAAAAGTCTAAATTAGTCAGCAAAGATTCACAATCAAAATGCAAAGATATAGACAAAAAAGGCTATGAAAGGTTTATTTTGAAACACACATTGCTCAATATGTCTCATTTTAACTGACACAATGGAGTAAAAATGGCAGAGCTGAGCCTCTCATAGGTCTTGTTCTACTTGAACATACTTAAGATGTTCAAGCTTGTTTCAAGATGAAAGAGCTTCTAATTTTAATGGACTCCCTAGCTGGGTGTTCTACATGACCCTTTGACATTTCAATACCCATATGAACATGCATTACAGAGCCTTTCTATTGTGAAGTGGGAATAAACTCACGGAAGTTCAGCTATTCCATTTAATTTGCCTGAAAGATTAATTTAAACACAACTAATGTACACATTTGAGTGTGACACCACCACTGAGATATGCTGTGCTCTGCATTTCTATACAGTTATCTAAATAACATATACATAGTATGTACAAGGCGGAAAGGGACACATGAGCTCGACTACACATTCACACTATAACTGACAGAACCAGAAACCCCTGGGGTACAGCTCACCTATTTTGCACTATTTTAGACATCTTAGAGTTTTACATTCAGGCTGATGTAAACTATGCACTAAAAATGACTATTTCTCTCTACTGATTATGCAGGGACCTTAGAATAACTCCAATGGTCTAATTTATTATATCAATGATCAAGTATATTATGTACAACATACTGCAAACTGGTTTTTTTAAGGACAGTGATGACAAAAGTGATGTCCAGTGATAATGAAAGTTCAAATCAGAGAACCACTCTTTGAAGACACCCATGATTGGTTTTATAACAATTTAGCTCTGCTAATTATTACTGTATTACCATTTAAACCACGATAACTCTCTGATATTTTCAGTCTGAATATGTGTCATTCTTCTAAGAAATTTTTTGGGACTCATCAATGTAGTACTTCAGCATCTTTGAGTAGTTCACCAAATGATATAACTAACATTGCCATATACACTTCATTCTCTTTCACCATTGTTCATAGTCAAGTTGTCTGACAACTGTTCCAGATCTGTCAAGTTTCATGCACTGAGCGTGACATTCATGCCTTGACTCCACTGTCAAGCTTCTCCCAGGCACTGGCCAATCAAGCCACTGACCTCAGAAGCCTCTTCCAAACCCAAAGTCCCTGAAATGCCAATTGTTTTCCTGATGCTTTCCAAGAGGCTCATTTAGAAATATTGTACCTGACATCTTAACTGGGGAACAAACAAACCTTTTGCCCAAGCATTATACTGGGCATATGTTGGGTCTGGGTCTTCCCAACATAAGTAAAAGGATCAAAATCAGCCTTGTGAATGAGAAGTAGGACCTATTTTAATTGAAAGGTGCCCCAGTTTCTGTGCAATGTGCAGTAAATATTGTAAACTTTAAACAAATGCCAAATGTGGAAAGATACTTTCACACAGAATATAATTAATTATTCCATTTCTAATTACTGTGTCAGGTGAGATGATGCCTTCAGGCCCTAAGCAAGAATTTTGGTCATACTGAAATGCACATTTTAGAATAAAGAAAGCACAGATAATATCTGCCTCACTAAACTCGCCCTAGGATAAGGATGTCAAGAGTATCCATTTGCCCGAAGTTGAAAAACTTTGCCTATTGTAGAAAAACAAAGACCTCTATCTGGTTCAGAAACCCCCAAAATCAAAAGTAGATCAACTCACAGTTTAGAAATCCTTAATGAAAGCCCACAGCTTGTAAGTGTACTATACACCTTGAGATGTAACTTCAAAATAGAGAATGTTTCAGTGATGGTCACACTTGAAGGTCACCATTAACTTTCCTTGAAGTTATTACACTTGTAACTGAAAAAAATACAGCTGAGTACTGAATTTCTGACAGACTAGTACTTATAGTTTTTAGATTGAGTGTACATTTTGACAAAATGCACATAAAAAAATACTGCCATGATCACACACAGGCAACTTTATCAAACCTTGAAGCTCACTTTAGCAAATTCATTTGTAACTCTCAAAATCAGAAATCTCGTAAATCCAGTGTCAGATACAAATAATCAAAGGCATTTATTTTCACAGTAGTTATAATCGCCCATACAATAAGTTCCTCATCCTAAAAGTGATGTTATAAAATGAACATTCATAATCAGAAAGACTAATCTTCATAATTTTAAAACAAATGTACTATTTGGGAGGCTTTGCATGTATGAAAAAATGGCTTTTTGAAGTTCATAATAACTTGGTCTTCAAATAAAATGTTTCTCAATTGTCTGTCCACATAAAATTTGTTCAAACACTGCTCCCTTCCCCCAAACAATACCATAAATAAGGGTGAACTCCAGATGGTGTAAGCTGTTACAAAACCACTGATCTTCTCCCAGTTATGTTGACATGCATAAACACCCCATTATTGCCATAATATTTCTCTGTGTCTCACTTAATTGCATTTATGACATTGCCTGTACCACTATCCCAAGGAATTGTTTTTGTAAATTGACAGGAACTCTAAAGATTACCATAAAGATGTCTGAACTTATAAACTGTCATTAAAGAAAGCGGAACACAGTAAAGTTATTTTTTTGTAGTTTTGCAAGTTACAAATCATCCAGTCATACTTAATTGCTAAAAATGCAAACTGTTAAGGTTCTCCAATCAAAACACAACACCCCCCACAACACACACACACACACACACACAAGGCAGTTTAATAGGTAAGAATGAAAGTCATCCAGGTAATCAGGAATCCACACAGACTTTCAGTCTACAAAACAAGATGACAACCGGTAAATATCTGGAGAAGTGCAGAAAACATATCACATGTTTTGTAACTAGAAAATAAAGTCTTGTGTAAGTACAGCAATATTTAGTCAAATCCCGTTCACCTGCAATAAATAAACTGAGGAGATGCTAGATGGTTAAATTGAGCTGAAACTTACTTCTTTATAACATAAACCACAAATTTCAGGGCTACTTCAGGAGAGCTATAAAACTGGTGTTCCCATCTTCACTGTGTGTCTTCTGTAAGAATAGCTGAAGTTCTGGCAGTAGATACTTCAATAACTTGACTACAGCCAAGATACATTCTATGTTTTTAAACACTTCCTCAGATATATTTAGGTTTGTTTTTTAGTGCTTAAGTACTCTCATTTGCTCTTCTAAATTAAATGAGTGGTCAATTTTTTCCTGTAGTCAGCAGTCCTCATTTTCAAATACTTGTTCTTCAACTAGGCATGAAACATCATAATTCTCTCCATTGACTCTGCTGTCAGTTAACACCACTACTCAGTGCTGACATGTTTAAATTATCTCAGGTAGCAAAAAGAAAGCATCTGTGTTAAATTAATTCTCATTCTAATATCTTACCGTCGATAGAACCTCTTAGCAGATAGAGTCCTACCGCTCATCTATGCCAAATCATCTTTCAATCTGTTTAAGCAAATTAACTCATAGTTGTTTTTATCCCCTTTTAAATTTGCAAAACTGACAAGTGCTTTAAGGTGTTATAAAGTGTTTTATAAAATCCACACACAGAAACAAGTTAGTTCAATGTAAGTATAATACCTCTTTGCCTATCCATCCTTCTGACGTATCATATGAGTACTGGTCACTAATGTCAAATACTGGAACTTAAATTTTTATGTCTGGAAATTTCTAACTCATTATTATCAACTCGATTAAAAGACCTATTAATGTTCAAATGAATACTATAGAAAAGTTAATTTATTGCTTCCCAGTGTAAGAAACCATAAAAGAAAAATAAAGAGCAGCATAAGTAAATGATTTAAAAGCACAGAATGCCAGAATCATGTTCAGGAATGTAATATAAAATGTACACTAGGAAAATTAAAATGGTTATTTTAATGGACACTTCGGAAGGGAGAGCCACCCTGCGGGAAGATCTCGATAGGCTGGAAGAGTGGGCTAACAAGAACCTTATGAAGTTCAACAAAGACAAGTGTAAGGTCTTGCATCTGGGAAAACATAATCCAGGAGTGCAGCACAGGCTGGGATCCATCTGGCTTGGAGAGCAGCTCTGTGGAAAGGGACCTGGGGGTCCTGGTAGACAGGAAGCTTAATATGAGTGAACAGTGTGCTGCTGTGGCCCAGAAGGCCAATAGGATGCTGGGATGCATCAACAAGGGCATCACCAGCAGAGATAAAGAAGTCATTGTCCCACTCTACTTGGTGCTTGTCAGGCCACACCTGGAATACTGCGTTCAGTTTTGGTCCCTGCTATACAAAAAAGATGTGGACAGGCTGGAGAGGGTCCAGAGAAGGGCCACAAAGATGACCAAAGGACTGGGAAGTCTGCCATATGAAGAAAGGCTGAGAGGACTGGGTTTGTTCAGCCTTGAGAAAAAAAGGCTTAGGGGAGACCTTATCACCATGTTCCAGTGTTTAAAGGGTGGCTACAAAAAAGATGGAGACTCCCTTTTTACAAGGAGTCACATGGAAAAGACGAGGGGTAATGGGTACAAGTTAGTCCTGGGGAGATTGCGGTTGGACACAAGAGGAAAATTTTTCACAATGAGAACAATCAGCCATTGGAATAATCTCCCCAGGGAAGTGGTGGATTCCCCAACACTGGACACTTGTAAGATTCGGGGGGACAGGGTGCTGGGCCATCTTGTCTAGACCGTGCTTTTGCCATGAAAGGTTGGACCAGCTGATCCTTGAGTTCCCTTCCAACCTGGTATTCTATGATTCTAATATATTTAAAATTATCTTTAAACTCTGTACAATGAAAATACCACACATGTGAAACTAGAAAAAAATATTTTTGTAGGAGCATAAGAGTAGTAAAATATCAGAATGGGTTCTTTCCATTTCCTCTTCTGTAGCTAAAGACTAAGTTCATAAAAGAAGCTCTGTGGTTTTCACTTAAGAATACACTTTAGTTCCATTAACACCATTAAGACTTAATCACAAGCCCAAGTGCTTTCTGAATTGGAGGAGTCTTAAATGTGTGTTCAACCTTGTGGATAGGCTTAGATAATTTACATTTTCATATTACTTCCACTGCTCCCTACACCTTTTGTGTACAGATGAATTCAAAAGCAAAATAAGGTTCCATAGAGCTGCGATTTAAGCATATATAATCACACTCGTCAAAACAAACTAACAGTTGTCAAGTGCTTTATAGTCCTCTCACATTTTTAAACTACTAACAATAATCCCTTCATGCTTTCCTAGTCAGGAATTAATCACTATTTTGTTCGAATGGAGCCCACATACTCACAGCCAGCCTCAGAAGAGGCAGCAGCTTCTGCAACAATGCCTGCCCCCTTGCCAGGCCTCAGGTTTTGCCTCCCCAGACACAAAAATCTGGCTGGCTGGCATCTGTGATTAAGCAGAATGAAGAAACTGGGCAAACCAGATGGACAGCTGTGGCACCCTCCATTTTAACATTTGCATTATAAAGCTACCATTGCTTTTGTCACACTGGATTTTATGGCATTCTGCCAGATTGCATCTTCAGTACTGCAGTCCCACGTTTAGTACGTTTCTCTTAAAAAAGTTCACAAGCTGCATCTCTAATGCTTCAGTTGTCAACGTCTTCACCATATGTTTATTTTCCGATATTTAAACACTATTTAACTGCTCTCCTTATTAATGTCATGACCTACCAGCAGTGGGTGAGCTCTACGTAGCACTACCTTTTCCTAGCCATAATAACCTGGGGAGTTGTACAGATAAAAGCTTTGTGTTTGGCAACTGCAACAAAGCATGAAAATATTAGCCAGTATACCCTGAAACAGAGGAAGTAAAACTGATTTCAGGCTTGCATACAAGACCCATCTGTGACAACGCTTGCTAGGACTCCAGCTTTTCCTTTCCCAACTTTATGCCTGGTCAACATAAAAACCCAGGAGTCTTCTCTTCTTTCCAGACAACAGATTTAAGCTCAAACAGTCAATATTTGTGTCTTTAGCACTGTAGGGCCTTGTTTAAAAATGCCATACTCTGACTCAACTGCTTTGCTTATGTTTGCAATCACTTGCCAAATGTGAGAGCATGGCACTTAGCCATATTATTGCAATAACAAGGGGGTGCTCGGGCACTGAGAAGACTTTCTGCTTCAGACCTTCTGTAGGCTTGTATTTAAAAGGTGTGATGCTAGGACATGCTGACTCCCCCTAAACTCATGCTCAAACTGTCCAAGCCTTTAAACGATGTCAATTGGCATTTAAAAGATATGAATTGTCATGTGGTGGCTAACATCACATTTCAAAAACTAACCCAGATAAAACAGTTCTGTATGTACAAAGTGCAGAATAAGCCTTGCTCTGCATCCCACAAGGCTGGCTACCTTGGCCACCCCTTTGATGTACCTGTGGGACAGAGATGTGATCCTGTCTTCTCCCCGTCCCTCTTGGAGTCTTTCGGTAACCCTGCTGAAGGGTATCCTGGCAGCAGCGCCATACATTTCCTTAGCTCAGAAGCTGCAATTCCCCTTGGAGGTGCCGTGTGATGGGGAGGGAGAAGAAACTCCTGACTGCCTTCACACAGTTCATACCCATGTAAGGTCCAGCCACCATCTGCTCACAGAACTCTTCAGGAGATGAGGAAGAATGTGACACTATGCTGACAGGATAACGCAAGCCTGTGCCGGTGCTGCCAAAAGCTCTGCTGAGCTCTCACTGCCTTGATTATTTAATGACAAGGGGTAATTTCCTTTAATTCCATGTAATGCCATCTATTTTCAAAAAGGGGGAAAAAGGGAATGTGTATGAGTAGATGCCTATATTACATATACGTTTATAAAAAGAGGGAAATCAAACATATATCACACAGTACAGTTTAATGAGCTCACCCCATTTGTTGAATGTATCTAAATCCAACTGTAATACAGCAATCCAAGAAACGCATGGGGAGATTCAAGCACACAGTGAAACACTGGCACAGAATTCAGACCAAACTCTCAAGGTCGCCTTTTCTTCTTTTTCCCCTGTCCTAGTGGTGTGAATTACTTCTGGCATGAGTCAGACACAATTTCCACCATCACCTTTAGCACAGTTTATTGTACAGAGTTGTAGGTCCAGGCGATAGGGTACAGTACCAGCAAAAAGGTCAGAGAAACACAAAAATTATCTCCAACAGAAGAGATGGAGAGGATTAGAAAAAGGATGATAAAAGTAATGTAAAATGCCTTAACAAGACAGCACTTCAGCTAGCTGCCTCCTGTCTTACTTGGTCAGAGAGGTGCTGCCAAAGGTAAGAAGTCTAAATAAGATACTTTCACTTTATTTTTGTAAACCTTTATTAATTTTAGCTATTCACATTTTTTATTGCTTTTCCTAAACTGAGACTACTGGGCATTTTTTAAGAAAAACATGCACAAAAATTAAGATCCTCAGTAGAATAATTCTTATCTTCTATACCACAGAGTTGACAATAAAAACTCATCAAGTTGCAAAGTATGAATTCTAGACAGTAAACAATATGACAACTAAAATCACCCCAGTATTTCCACATGCAATGCAAGTTAAAATAGAAGAGAGTGCAAGAAAATAAAAAAATGATTAATTGAATGGAGGGAAATACACCTGCATGGTTTACCCATAAAACCTATAGTGTACGACACAAACCAGTGAGCCTGTAGCGGGGATACAGCAGATCAGCATGCCCTCCAGTCAGCACTGAACTAACACTCCAACACAGGAATAAATTGTGCTTTAATCATATTTGTCAGCTTCTAGATTGTAACCAAAAACTGAGTAATTCTTTTACCCTCAGGAGATCTATTCAGTCTCTATCTATTTCTTGAAAATCTGACTATTAACATCAAATGTAGCTGAAATCAATCTAACCCACTCATCACTACCATTGACGATAATTGTCTCTGATTTTTTCAGAGAACTGCAGATATGAAATATAACAATCCTAAGATGTCATCAAATAGCATCAATTTCTAAGTATAGCCCCTAAATTCAGAGTTCTTCATGCTGAAATATTATTCAGATCCTATTCTTTTTTAAAAATATCTTTCCAGATATCCTCCTTTGTATATCACTCACTGATCTTGACCTGTCACGGGTGAGGGCTCTGAACTGCAGAAAATTGCCAATAAAATAAGGATGGGAGAAAAATATGGACTTTAACATCACAGATCCTCTATGCTGGATACAAATATCTCACATGATTGAAGGAGAACTAGAGTAATATGGTAAGTTATGAGTGGACGCACTTCAGTATAAAAGGGACTGATATGAAATGAAAGCCATGTAAACAACTGATTAGGAAAATGACAACCAACAACCTCAGGACTACTTAGAGTAAGGGAAAAAGCACTAAAGGTCTTTTAAATGTCTGAAAAGGAAATAGCAATAGGAGACCCTGTTGGAATTAGATGAGTGACTACGGTTTGGTGACAGAGAACTCCCTTCTGCAGAAGCAGCATGTACGTGTTCTGCTCAGCACCTGAGGAAGAACGGACAATAAGTTGTCCACGCTTCACAAAAAAGCAGAAGAGGATATAACTGTAATAACAACAGCAATTAACCTAGAGATAATTGTGTTTCCCATAAGACAGATATGCAATAATATATCAAATAGAATTCCAAAAAGGTGGCAGGTATGATTATTCTAGCAGTCACATTTGACTGATTAAGGACCTTAACATGTTTATCCATTTTTTCATTAATCGCACTCTGTAACACAATGAAATGCGTCCATCAGCCAACATGAATGTTGGTCTAACCAAGTATTTCTACAAAATGAAAATTTCCCAGAAAAGCTTAATTTGTAACTCAACCAATGATGAAATGCTGACACTAACTAGCAACACTATTTTTTAACAAGTTCAGAGAAAACAATAAATCTAACCCAATTTTTCCTTCTTGGAAAAAATAAAGATTTCCACAATAATTCTAGTTCCAGCACAGGAGACATTTTTTTTTTCCTCCTCTCCTTGTAGGAAAATAATGAAATGTGCCTATCTATACTCTTCCTGCGACTATGTTAGGAAGAAGTCATTTTCATTATGTAAATGTCATGTATTGCTAATTAAATGGAAGAAGCAAGGCAATACGATAAAATTTACCTTAAAAATGTTTAAAAAACAAAGCAGTATCCAACAAAAAGAACAGCTGAGTGGTGTTACCCAGAAGAAAACTGAAAACAGATAAAAAGCATGAAACTGAATTCCATGAAAACAAGGAGGGAGGAGGGTTATTTCTGTAGATGTTACCCACTATCTGCTGCAAAGGAGGTTGAAAAAATATGCATTCTGCACCAAAAAAAAAAAAAAAAAAGAGAGAATTCCACTAAAAAATCAGTGTAATACAACTTCAGGATAAAGAAGAGTCACTGCAGAAGTGCTTAGCATTTCAATGTGTGCTTACATAAAAGGAAAACATTGTAAAAAAAGTAATTACTCTGGTTTACTTTGAATAACTGTAATTACTGTTATTAAAAAGTAATTACTTTATAAGAATAAAGAAGCAATGACAATGTTTATTGTTCCCTGCTATGCACAAATAAAGTACTTGCAATCCTGACCTCAGGGGCACTTTTAGTTAAAACAGAATTAGTGGCAAGTCACACATGCAAGTCCAGCAGGAAAAGATCATTTGCCTTTCTCAGACCTAAGATGTAACAACGATTCCAATACACGTCACAATATAAAAGAGAGACCTGATTTGATAGATCAAAGGCATAAAATGAGACCTTTAACAGTTACTGTTACTTCATAACTGCAGAATATTTTCCTGTGACATTTGTAAAATTTAAAGAACCTTCTGTCCCCCACACTCCCACACCACTCAAAAGAGAGTCAAAAGCCCTGGCATCCACCGAACACCATGTTGCTTTTGATCCCACAGAATATGAGAAATCCCTGAGCTAGTATATTTGACAATATCATTAGTTGTTGCAGCTGTCCAGTTAGGTGATAATAATAGAATAAGTAACATAGGAAGACTTTTACAACCACTTGACAAAGACTGTTATTAGATCTAAATAGAATCAAGAGGTTCACTTTCACAGTGGAAAAATAAAGTTTCAAAATTTGCTGAGAAAACCTCAAGACCTTTATCTTCAAGAAGAAACCAAGGAACAGACAGAACAGTTCCGACTTGCTGACATTTTTCTGGGAGGTAGCAACGTATGGATTGAGATTTCTGTTTTGCCCGAGTTGAAACAGGTCTTGCAACTCAGTCTTTCACACCCCACAAACGTACCTTACCACTAAATAACTCACTATGGTGAAATAAAGAAATGAGAAATCTTCCTAAGGGGTATTTATTCAAACCGACACATAAACACAGGTTTTGGAGCACTGACATTGCGGTGCAATGGTAAATACCAACCGAAAACAGTTCTTTCTTAGTTCTATTTATTATCAAATTATACTGGGTTTGCAACACACTCTAGAGAAGAACTATCATTTAATTAAAACTTTTAGTTACATAGAAACATCATCCTTTATCACTTAGCACTAACATCCAGAGAATTTGGTGAATCAAAGCAGAATAACAATGTGAGAAGGCATTTTTTAGTGTGAAATCGCATGTACGCTAGCAGAGTTAAGACCCATACAGCATCAGTTCTTTGGGATGGAAGGAAACTCTTCTGCTGGATCAATAAACTAAACCAGGAGAAATGAGAATCAAAGTGGCCTTTTCATTTATCCAGTAGCATATACAGGTTCTGAAAGGCAAAAACTTTCAACAGGTATTTTTCTTGCCTGTCTGTCTAACTTCACTTACCACATTTTAACCAAATACATTAAAATGAAGGGGAGAAGGGGAGGTTGTGTTGTGTTACTTGGATCCAAACCTTAATATTGTGGAGGAGAAGAAAGCATTCATATGGTTGCTTTGCAACTCATCTGAAATGTACCACTTTGCATCACCTCCACAGAACAATTAACCACATTTTCCTAACGAAGGGAGACAGAATTGTAGTTTTGGTCACAATTGCCTTGCCTGGGCTGGTCTCTTAAGAGAACGCCATCGACCAAACACAAACACGCAGATACACTCTGAATGCTGCTGCCTGCCAAGGGAGTCACATCACATATGCATTATGGGAAAGAGAGTTTGAGATAGAGCTGAAACTGTCCTCTATACAGTCAGCCGAGGGGGGGGAGGGGAGGAACAAAAGCAGTTAATATTGAATTGACTCACGTATGATTTATAGAATCATAGAATCATTAAGGTTGGAAAAGACCTCTAAGATCATCAAGTCCAACCGTCAACCCAACACCACCATGACTCCTAAACTAGGCCCTGGAGTGCCACATCTACACATTTTTGAACGCCTCCAGGGTTGGTGACTCCACCACCTCTCTGGGGAGCCTGTTCCAATGCCTAACCACTCTTTTGGTAAAGAAATTCTTCCTGATGTCCAATCTAAACCTCTCCTGATGCAACTTGACGCCATTTCCTCTCGTCCTATCACTAGTTTCTTGGGAGAAGAGACCAACACCCGTTTAACTACGACCTCCTTTTAGGTAGTTGTAGAGAGCGATAAGGTCTCCCCTCAGCCTCCTCTTCTCCAGGCTAAACAATCCCTGTTCCCTCAGCCACTCCTCATAAGACTTGTTTTCTAGACCCTTCACCAGCTTTGTTGCCCTTCTCTGGACACGCTCCAGCACCTCAGTGTCCTTCTTGTAGTGAGGGGCCCAAAACTGAACACAGTATTCGAGGTGCGGCCTCACCAGTGCCGAGTACAGGGGCACGATCACTTCCCTACTCCTGCTGGTCACACTATCCCTGATACAAGCCAGGATGCCATTGGCCTTCTTGGCCACCTGGGCACACTGCCGGCTCATGTTCAGCCGGCTGTCGACCAGCACCCCCAGGTCCTTTTCTGCCGGGCAGCTCTCCAGCCACTCTTCCCCAAGCCTGTAGCGTTGCATGGGGTTGTTGTGACCAAAGTGCAGGACCCGGCACTTGGCCTTGTTGAACCTCATACAGTTGGCCTCGGCCCATCGATCCAGCCTGTCCAGATCCCTCTGCAGGGCCTTCCTTCCCTCGAGCAGATCGACACTCCTGCCCAGCTTGGTGTCATCTGCAAACTTGCTGAGGGTGCACTCAATCCCCTCATCCAGATCATTGATGAAGACATTGAACAAAACCGGCCCCAGAACTGAGCCCTGGGGAACACCGCTCGTGACCGGCCGCCAACTGGATTTCACTCCATTCACCACCACTCTCTGGGCTCGGCCATCCAGCCAGTTTCTTACCCAGCAAAGTGTATGCCCATCCAAGCCGTGAGCTGCCAACTTCTCCAGGAGAATGCCGTGGGAGACCGTGTCGAAGGCCTTACTAAAGTCCAGGTAGATAACATCCACAGCCTTGCCCTCATCCACTAGGCGGGTTACCCGGTCATAGAAGGAGATCAGGTTGGTCAGGCAGGACCTGCCTTTCATGAACCCATACTGGCTGGGCCTGATCCCCTGGTTGTCTTGCACCTGCCTGGTGAGCGCACTCAAGATGAGCCGCTCCATGATCTTCCCGGGCACCGAGGTCAGGCTGACTGGCCTGTAGTTCCCCAGATCCTCCTTCTGGCCCTTCTTGTAGATGGGCGTCACATTGGCAAGCCTCCAGTCATCCGGGACCTCCCCTGTTGACCAGGACTGCTGATAAAGGATGGAGAGTGGCTTGGGAAGCTCCTGCGCCAGCTCCCTCAGCACTCTCGGGTGGATTCCATCTGGCCCCATAGACTTGTGAGCATCCAGGTGGCGCAGCAGGTCGTTGACTGCTTCCTCCTGGACTGTGGGGGGTTTATACTGCTCTCCGTAAATTTAGGGTGGCTTCAACAAGCCAAAGTTAAACATTCTTATTTCATACATATTGAAACACTTTGGATCAAAAAGTAAACGGTGAACATTTCTGAGAACAACAGTGTCAAGACTTATTTGGCAAACAAAAATTAAATTGTAAGTTTTTAACCATGAAAACAGATGAAACCATGAAACAGTAACGTTTCACATGAACAGAAATTCCAAACTTAGTCAGCTTACTTTTACACAGGATTTGGGAAAATGGGAACACAGTGTTCATATGTATTCTCTGCTGGAAAAATAAAATTGTTCTGTTTTGCCAAGTCTTCAAGGTGACATCTCAGAACAAGAGAGGGGGTAAAAAAAGAAAAAAAATCCATGCACTTGCAGAGTTTCACTTACAATTTTTGCTTACTGAGAAGTTTTTTTTCCCCATGATCCTCTTGTAAGTGTTATACTACGTACTCTCTGGAGCAGCAGTAAGTGTAGAAGAGCGAGGAACAGAGAGTCATGCTCTCATGTGGAAGTAATCTCCGGGATATAAAGCTAGTCTAGTCAACATATCATTTCTCTAGATGCTGCATATGAAAAGGAGGCATGGTGGTGGTAGTTGACGGTTGGACTTGATGATCTTAGAGGTCTTTTCCAACCTTAATGATTCTATGATTCTATGATTCTATGAAAATAGTTTCACGGTCCCTCTTCCCCACTCTGTGACATCCAGTTCCAGGGCATGAGAACGTACAGCAGCTTCAGCTGGCTTTGCTGCTTTCTGGAATTGACCTTTAATTTTTAGGAAGATGTTGATTGAAGATTGGAGACAGATGGCAAAAAAGTCATTCTTATTTTGTACATCCCTAACTTTCTACATTCCTTTGAAACATTCCTTTCAGTCACATCATTTTTAGCACCTTGCCTTTTTTTTTGTAAGGAATGTAGCAGTCATAATTTGGTATTTACTGCCTCTTATGTTCTCAGAACTGATACTTTCAGGTACACGTAGCAGCAATAGATGCTTTCTTGTTCTCTTCCACCTTGTGACTCAGTCTTGAGCTGAGCAGAGCAAGAGGTAAGGTGATCCTACTCTTCAGCCAAGACTATAAAGAGATTCCCATGTTGTGCCAAATGGGATCATGCTAACTTATTCAGAACTTCAATGGGATCTCTAATAGTAAGTGACGAAATAACAGCTTGCTACATTGATGCTAACAGTTCAGAAGTTTAAAACCTCCCACCTCATAACTGAAGGTCTCAAATCATTCTTAAGGGCAAAGTCTAGTCGGTTATGCTGCTGAACTGTATCATCCCATTATTGCAAATACTGCAGTGGGTATCACTGAACACATTCTACTAACGACCCGTTGCCTATGTTCAGGAAAAACGCTGTAAGTGTAGCAAAGTGTGAACACGCCCAAGGAGCACCACAGAAAAATATGCTTACCTAGTACAACCAGGTGGGATATTATGCTGATAAAGTTGCAACAGTCTTGACTGTTTCCTGTCATCACATAGCAGGGCAGTAGAGCCCCAGCAGGCACAGAGGCAGGATCCCAACTCAACCATCCCCAGGCCCCTTATGAGCCAAGGAGCAGCAGCAGCAGCCTGCTGCCGAGTCCAGCTGCGAGCTCGCACAGAAGGATGCACTTGAATTTTCAGGCAGCATTCAGCACTCCAAATCTTGCTCCATATTTCTTAAAATAAAAAATAGCCATCCGTACTGTGCCACTGTCTGGCTGGTAATTCATATTTGGGACAACATTCCTCCTCTCCCAATATAATGTTGATATATTTACCCCTCTCCCAATATAATATTGATATATTTAAAAAAACTATTCCAGATAAAATAAATATTCAGAAATTACGTCTCACTCAAAAGAGACATTTTGCTGCTGCATCTCTCATGCAATTCTGATTCTCCAAAACTGTACTCATGTCTCTAAATGAGACTTTTATCATTGATGTCTTTCAGCCTTGAGGGGAAGAGAGAATGGCATACTACCCTATGATTAGTAGTGGGCAGGATCCTTCCCTAAACTCCAGGGACAGTTGCTAGCCACTTGGAACAAAAACCTGTATACTTGTAAATAATTTGTGAATGGACAGAATGAACAGAAATTGTTCCTGTTTTCTATGTAAACTTTATGCAAATTTTATGCAGTTAATGTTTTACAATTTTAAATAATTGCAGAGCAAAATCTTGTTTACAACTGAGGTACATTCTTGTTTACAACCGAGGTACTAGCCTGCATGCTATTTTGAGACAAAGTTACATCACCACTAACACTATTACTTTATCCATGCTGATCAACTGAAAAATCAGGAAAGAGGAATTGAAATTCTGCAAAATCTTCTGTGATGCTTATGGAATCTATCATTACGATTTATTTAAAAAATAATCAGATTTAATACTTTTGCAAATTGTAAGTGAAGCTTTTAATGAAAATGAATGATTATGCTCTAACTGCTTGGCTCAAATTTTAATTTAAGATTTGAAACAAAATTCCTTTTCTTAAAAGATAAATCTGTTAGGGTCTATATATCATGTTCTTCTTCCTGCCTCTGTTCACTAATGCAGGACACATGATGAACATGCAAAATATCCCTCTTTATTGTCTTGAAATTTTCTCTCAAATCAATTAAGTCAATCTAAATTTTGTATAGCTCAGTAGCCAAAGGTCAGAAAATCCATTGATATATACATGTCAGAATTTAGCCTTAGTCAAAGAATTACATGCAGGTTTCACTGTATATCACATATTTCTCATTTCTATAGTCTGTTCCTCAAATATGTCTCCTTTTCTTCCATATTTAAATTATCAATCATTGATAAACGCTACAACATAGACAGTGAAACACAGGACAAAATATACATTCAGGGATATTGAAGACTGAGGATAATATTCTCCACAGGCATACGAACACAAATCCCACTGAAGTTAGCGGCAGCGCATCTGTGTGTTGTGGAATAGATCCACAATATTTCAGTCACCAGCGTGATTCACCTAGTTCTGAAACAGATCTGATGAACCAGCCCCTGAAGGGGCCTGTCTCTTTCATGCACTACAGAAGGAGCCCAGACCACGAGGTCAGGCTGAATGCTTCATTTCAGACAAACCCCTCAGCCTCTCCTACATTTGTTGCCATTCCTGCCACCCCAGCAGCAGTCTGCAACTAAGGGAAAAGCCTGAAGACCACCACAGAGACAAAAGCAGGTACCAGCAGGATTTCCACCTTCCAACCTCAAATACCACATCTAATTCAAAAGCAAAAGAAGATGGTAAAGTTCTTGGCATTTTTACTAAAGGATATAGGATTTGAAAACAAACCATGGATAGATGTGGAGTTTCTGTCAATCCTACTATGCTTGACCCACAATATGCAATACCAAGGACCTGACTTAGAAGTTCAGGACTCACGAAATCTGCTTCCAAGAGACTCAGGAACATGAAGCAATCTGAAGTTGCTCATACATTACTAACACTAGGAGTGCTTCCAAGTTTCTGCACCTTCCTGTATGCATGCATGCTGTCTTTGCGGTGATACTTGGACATGAGCCATCCCTCCCACCCCCTACTTGAGTTTCAAGGAAAAGGAAATCCAGATAGGAACTGCACCATATTCCCCTCTCCCAGTGAGTCCCCCTATTTCCCCTCCTCCTCACTGTGTACCTCCACGCTTTTTCTGACCCTCTGGAGATATCAAAATTTGCATGCTGGGAGTAAGTCAGTCTTGTCACAGCCAGAGGTCAGAAAAGGCACACAGATACCCAGCAGTGCTCCTACCCCCATACCAGCACTTTCCTCACTGATTCATGGAGACGTCACAAATCCTGCACGAACTGAAGCTGGTTAATCCACAAAGGATATTCTTTCCCTTTAAGGCGTTATCAATGCTGTCACTGATAACTAGGGAAACTGCTGGTGTTCTTCAGATTTCATGTAAAAATCAATAACATAGAAACCTCAGGTCACTAAAGATCCTCAGACAGCTTTGTAAGACTAGAGGCACTAGCCTTGCTGTCTCTGTGAATCACTGACTAAATTCTTTTTCAAGTTTCCCTTCCTGTTATGTATTAAACGTTGTTGCTGATTTTAGGCTGGAAGTGGCTGTGGCGTAAGAAATCCCAGTGTATATTTTATATATCAACTTGTTAGGTAAGATCATTATTATTTTATCATACAAAGCAGTGCTGAAATTTCACTATCACATCAGTTGCTGTTTACCTACCAATGTGCTCACATCAGATGTTGCTAAATGATTAAATAGCTTTCTGACTTAATCCTCTAAAATTGTTTGCTGAAGAAAAGTGGAGAACGTTAACTTGTACCGCTTCGTACTGTAGGCAGTGTTCATTCTGCAGACCTTCTGGAGATACTGCAATTGCTGACTTTTTTGTTAGCAGCACTCTACAAAACATTTTAAATAATATAGACCATATCTTCAGAAACTTATGTTCCTCTCCCACTCTAATTTTTCCTTGTTTTATTTGTTGCTTAGATGTCAGTTCAAGATACTGCCGTTCTTCCTCCTATCTGGCATGTTGCCGTTAACGCCTTAGCCTTTCCTGGCCAGCAAGAGGCTGTTCCAGACTCTCAGCCTCACCAACCTCCATGGGACTCAGACAGTAACACAGACTGCAGCCCAAACTTTCCAGCAATTTTGATGTTGTGTGGTTTTAAGATCCTGAAGTAAGAATCCTAAAGTGAGGCCATACAAAATATCTAGTATCCTTGGGAAATTCCATCCCATCCCCACTACCTGCAAGTGAACCTGTTTTAATTGACTTTTGTTAGCATTACTGTACTTGTTAACGGTTGTTGCATTTTTCAGTTCAGACTTTCACACTTACACAGAGAGAGGAAAATGAAATAGTACATTGTAAGGGGAGAAGTAAGATTCTAAGACTCACTTGAGAAACCTATGAAAGCAGCAGTCTTCAAAAACTGTCTTGAGAAATTAATCGGAAACTTGTTCTAACAGGGAGAGGAAAAGAAGAGCTAGAAGAGAGGAAGAGTTGTTGCTGCTGTCCAGCAGCCTGCTCTTTGCATCTGGTTTTTCAGATAATTTAGTCAGAGCAGGACTTAAACATCTCAGTGGAAATTTTAGAAGTTCTGCTGAAAATATCCTCAAGTATCCCACTGCACCAGAGTTAATTTAATTTCACCTCCCTGGTACAGTGGAAAATGTTATTCCTATACAGAGCCTGAACTCTCTGAGCAACCATCGAAGTCCATGTGGTCCTATCAGGACAGAGGAAAGCAAAAGCCAAGCAGTGGGCATGGTGCAGGCGGGTCCACGAGCATACAGATTTGTCCTTCGATTCAGAGCTAAGAGGAGCTTGAGAGTTCTCAGAGCACAGGATCTCCCTTTGAGTAAGCGCCACTAGTACTATATACATTTATATTAACTTCTAAAAAGACTCCTCTCCCACATGTGCCCCAAATAAAACTTCCATAACTTTTAAATTACCATTTCAAAATCTTTCTCTACTTAATATATTTGGGTCATAGTACGTTTACTGGAGTTAACTATAAATTAATAAATCCAGCAAGAAAAAAAAAAAAAAAGAAATATATCTTCAACTCATGTATAATCCAAGAAACTTAGCAAGTGCAGATGGTAAACTAGACATTTCTAGTACATGTGATATTTTATTAATAAATTTTAAAAAACACTTGAAAATTGAAAGTAATTTTAAATTAGCTTAAGGAAATAATGCATAAAAACAAAGATTAGCAGACTGGAACTAAACTAATATAGAAAATCAATTATTGTGTTGCAAAACAGAAGGGAAAATTAGTTTACAGTCTTCGATCATGAAAAACAGTTGGTTAGGAACAATTCTGAGAGGCTCACTGTGTTTTCTGAAAGGATTATCAAAAAAAAAAAATCAATACAATGGTTCTGATCCCACATAAATCACTAAACATGGTTAGAAACTCACAGAATATGACCATAAACTATCACATACTGCAAATGCTTAGGGATAAAAAACCTACAATCCACTCTTTTAACTTATCTGGATCTTTCGCGGCACGAAGCTCCCCGCGTAGTGGGGCTTGTGAGTCGACACACATCTCTCTCAAGCTCAGCTGTTTAATGTGGGCGGATGTGGGAGCCCAGTGCTAAGTGACCAGACATATAAGACACCATCCCCATCATAAGCCCCCGCTCATGACCGTGCTCCTGCTACGCATGACTGGGCATGTGCGTGGGCACATGGGGAAGGGAGGGCACTCTCCCACACCATGATGAGCAGAGAAATGGTAATCGTGACGTTTGTGGCACAAGTCTCAATGGCACTGACTTTCTGAGCTTCACGATGCCAGTTTCCAAAGCATCCTCCCACAAGCTGCACCTCCGTTAAAAGTATTTCCTGGATTCACACTGGTGACTTGGCTGTTATGTTCTCCTGTGATGTGCCAGGTGCTGTAGAGGTGTTTAATTGACGCAACCTGTGATTTAAAACACTGCTGCTGTAAGAACCACTCTCTCTGCTGCCAAGCACCCAGCAGCTGGAAGGCTGACAGCTGGACTGTGTGCAATGCGTCTGTTTATAATGCACTCCAAGAGCCTTATAAAAAGCGCCAAGTATTGAATTATTACCACTTGGCAGGCCTAAGACGTGTACACAGAGTAGGGCTAACAAAGTTTAGCAGTCTGACCTGGCTACCTGTTCTAAAAAAGGGGAGAAAAATCACATCTAGAACAGCTGAAACATGTACACCACAGGCAAAAATCTTACAGAAGAGAAAGAAAACATAAATCACTCCTCAAAGATGAGGGAATCTTCCCTTTTGAAAGGCTTCTAAGCAATCAGTCATCATTCCTAAATTCAGTCAATGTGCATGACAGGAGAAACCCAGTCTGGGCCAGGTGGAAAATCAGCACAACCAAATACCCATTTGAACTAACACCAGTGCTGACAGAAGATGATGGGAGGCAACAGACCAGCACTGCAGTCCACCCTGTCAGTCCGCTGGGCACATACCTATTTGCTAGTTAAGCTGATCAGGATGCGTAAAAATAACATTTCAGGAGGAACCAGGATGCCTGTGGCTGCCAAGTCTTTTCAACACCTCCTCGGTCTCAGGCTAGTTGCTGTCCAGCTCTAAGTTAGACACTGCCTCCTTGCACATGGTGGGCCCCTACGTGTCATGGTGAAATCAAGGTCCTCTCTTTTCAAAGTAAGAATTCATCTGGCTCCACAGCAGTTTGCCCTTATTAGCAGCAATCAACCAGCACCTGATTAGAAATATATGAGGTCTCCTGTGCAGCTCAGAGATTACAAGCTGCCATATGGCTAAACATGAGCCAGCAGTGTGCCCAGGTGGCCAAGAAGGCCAATGGCATCCTGGCTTGTATCAGGGATAGTGTGACCAGCAGGAGTAGGGAAGTGATCGTGCCCCTGTACTCGGCACTGGTGAGGCCGCACCTCGAATACTGTGTTCAGTTTTGGGCCCCTCACTACAAGAAGGACACTGAGGTGCTGGAGCGTGTCCAGAGAAGGGCAACAAAGCTGGTGAAGGGTCTAGAAAACAAGTCTTATGAGGAGTGGCTGAGGGAACAGGGATTGTTTAGCCTGGAGAAGAGGAGGCTGAGGGGAGACCTTATCACTCTCTACAACTACCTAAAAGGAGGTTGTAGTGAAATGGGTGTTGGTCTCTTCTCCCAAGAAACTAGTGATAGGACGAGAGGAAATGGCGTCAAGTTGCATCAGGAGAGGTTTAGATTGGACATCAGGAAGAATTTCTTTACCAAAAGAGTGGTTAGGCATTGGAACAGGCTCCCCAGAGAGGTGGTGGAGTCACCAACCCTGGAGGCGTTCAAAAAAGGTATAGACGTGGCACTCCAGGGCCTAGTTTAGGAGTCATGGTGGTGTTAGTTGATGGTTGGACTTGATGATCTTAGAGGTCTTTTCCAACCTTAATGATTCTATGATTCTATTCTATGATTCTATATGCACAGCTATCAGTATACCACAACAGAGCCAAGCCTAAGTCTGTTGGAACAGCTATTTGTGCACACGTTCAGGAGGGGCGGCTGCTGCTGCTCATTTACAACTGAGGTCAATTTGTAATATGAACCTGCTAAACACCTGGGCTATCCAGCAAAACTCCCACTACCTTCAATAGACCAGGACTTAACTCAAAAGAATATGAGGTGCCATTTGTAAGAGATGGAGTTTCATTCAAGATTTGGTAACAAAGCAGTAAATTTTCACAGAAATTCTCCAGTCTGAATATTCTGTGAAATTGCTAGCACTGCATCATACAGACCTTGTGATCTGTACTCTGTTTTCTGGGGTATTTTGAAATCCAACTTGCATCAACCGTGATCTTTTGGTTCATGATCCTTCTTTCCACCAGCATGGGAAGGCCTCACAGATACTAAATAATTTTACAGAACCCTCAGTTCTTTAATCTCTTCAGTAAGGTAAATACCGACATCAAAACCAGTATTTAATCAATTTCTAAGGGCAAAAAAGAACTCCAGTCACATTCATCTGAGCTGGCAGTGGGCAAGGTTGGTTTTGCTTTTAATTAATGATGTATAAGGGAGAACATTAACAGCAGTATGACTAAGGGCACTACTGAAGGAATGTGAGCGAAGAGGCGGGCATCACATCTACTTTTTGGTGATTCACAATTACTGTTATTATTACTGTTTGTCATTTTTATTTCATCATTATTATTCCACATTAAAAGAAGGTGGCCCATCCACAACAAAGGTTTCACCCAGCAAATCCACATCCACAACACTGCCATTTTGTTCAAATTAGTAACTTTTTGTAAACAAAAGGAAATTACAGTCAACTCTTGCAGAAAACAAGCTATCCACACTTCCCACATAGCTTTGAGAACACACCTAAAAAGACAGTTCTTGATATGCAGTTCCTCTTCTACTCCACTTACTTGGGGTTCTTGTATCCAATCTCACATTTCATTCCTAGTGCCAAAGCTTGCTTTTTGTTTGGTTTTTTATTAATATTGACAAATGTTTATTTAGATATATTAGGTTGGGGAGCACAATAGAGCTGTGCTGTCAACTGTACTAATGGTGCGAAAAAGTGTAGTTGTATAGAAACTGATATAGAAAATAAATCCAGACTTTAATTAGTCATCTTCACATTATATTCCATAACTCCTATTTCGCTAAAAATAGTATAGCTGATTATGTATTTAAGTTGGCACTGCTAAACAAATAATAACCATTCTATTGCAAGACAAAAATGTTAAACCATTCTAGAGAAAACTACATGTAATTTAATTATCCCTAAGCTTTTTGTCCACATTTAATTATAAAAACTTACATTTAAATACTGCTTATCAACGCAAATCCTTTAAGCCTCCTGCTGAGTAGGGTCTGTGTACAAGTGTCTACACTGGCAAATATGTGCACAAACATGTATGTAAGACTCATTTTGTGCACTTTAAGATTGAAGTCCTTTGCTAACAGGGCAACAGGGATGACCCCAGTAACTACAGCCCTGTCAGTCTCACTTCTGTGTCTGGCAAAGTTATGGAGATTATTCTGGGTGTTATGGAAAAACACCTGAAAGACAATGCAGTCATTGGTCCCAGCCAGCACGGGTTCACGAGGGGAAAGTCCTGCTTAACAAACTTAATTTCTTTCTATGACAAGGTTACTCACCTAGTGGACCAAGGGAAGCCAGTCAGTGTAATCTTTCTGGATTTCAATAAAGCTTTCGATACTGTCTCTCACAGTATCCTCCTGGACAAAATGACCCAGCATGCAGCTGGATAAACACATAATGCAATGGGTGAGCAATTGGCTGATGGGTTGGGCTCAAAGGGTTATAGTAACTGGGGTTACATCGGGCTGGCGGCCAGTCACTAGCGGGGTTCCGCAGGGATCCACCTTAGGGCCGGTACTCCTTAACGTCTTCATAAATGACTTGGATGCAGGACTTGAAGGAATACTAATTAAGTTTGCTGATGACACAAAACTGGGAGGAGCTGTTGACACTCTTGAGGGCAGAGAGGCCCTGCAGAGAGATCTGGACAAATTAGAGAGCTGGGCAGTCACCAACGATATGAAGTTTAACGAGGGCAAGTGCCGGATTTTGCACCTGGGACATGGCAACCCTGGATGTATGTACAGACTGGAGAACAAGAGGCTGGAGAGCAGCCCCGCAGAGAGGGATCTGGAGGTTCTGGTCGACGGCAAGTTGAACATGAGCCAACAGCGTGCACTGGCAGCCAAGAGGGCCAACCGTGTCCTGGGGTTCATCAAGCACTGCATTGCTAGCCGGTCGAGGGAGGCGATTGTCCCACTCTACTCTGCATTGGTGCGCCCTCATCTTGAGTACTGTGTGCAGTTTTGGGCACCACAGTATATCAAGGATACAAAGCTACTAGAGAGTATCCAGAGGAGGGCCACAAAGATGGTGAAGGGTTTAGAGGAGAAGCCGTATGAGGAGCGGCTAAAGTCACTTGGTCTGTTCAGCCTGGAGAAGAGGAGACCCAGGGGAGACCTCATCGTGGTCTACAGCTTCCTCACAAGGGGAAGAGGAGGGGCAGGTGCTGATCTCTTCTCTCTGGCGACCAATGACAGGACCCGAGGGAATGGCAGGAAAATGTGCCAGGGGAGGTTTAGGTTGGATATTAGGAAAAGGTTCTTCACCCAGAGGGTGGTGGAGCACTGGAACAGGCTCCCCAGGGAGGTAGTCACGGCACCAAGCCTGATAATATTCAAGAAGCATTTGGGCAACACCCTCAGACACATGGTGTGAATTTTGGGGTTGTCCTATGCAGGGACAGGAGTTGGACTTGATGATCCTTGCGGGTCCCTTCTAACTCAGGACATTCTATGATTCTATGATTATAAGTCATTGCCTTGCACTGCTTCACAGTTTGAGGTATGAAACCAAGTTATAAAGAATTTGATTAATACAGTTTAACTGCCAAAATTTTCTTTTGCTCATTTTTGCAGAGCTGGAAAGTCTAAACACAGCATGATGAGGCAGACCCACCAGGCCAAGTCACCTTTATTTGGCGATACTGATAGCTGGCAGGAATTCTTCAAGTAGACAGTTATTACAACCTTCAGCTTCTGTGGTGGCAAATGCTGCGGGGAGGGTGTTTGACAAAGAACACATTTGTTATTAACATTTACAGTGAAAAGTATGCCATATATATCCCACGCGTTTCTTAATCACTACTCCACCTTCCTCATGCAAATTTAAGAAATGACTTATATCTACATGGAAAGCTTCCAGTTTTATAAAATCAAGTCCCACAGGGAGGTGACTTTCACTTGTTCGGTAACTACAGAAGAATGATCCACAAATATACCCTTTTCTTAAGAATGGGTATAAATAAACCTACAGAAATACTGCAATGGGTCCAGCAAAATCGACTATGAAGTATTAGCATAGGAAACCATTCAGGTAATGTAGCTGACCAAGGGAAGTTCACTGTTAAATTAGTGAGCATACGCAGTGAATACAAAAGTGCCTAACAACTAAACCCAACAAATCCCACAGGTCTTCACCAAAAACGAACATACGTCATTCAATTCACCTTTGAGAGGTAATTTTTGGGCTGTGTACTGGTTTCTGCATAAGCTCACGTTTTTTTCAAACAGCTTCAAAGTATAAAATGATCTGGTAGAAAACTCCATCTACAGAATACTGAGGGATGTGCCAGCACGGAGCATGTTGAAGACCACCAAACCAGCACCTATCCCTGGCCGGTATCAAGCACTTTATGGACTGAGCTGCATGGGTAAGCTAGAGCAGTACTCACTAGCAACAGACCTCAGCTCTCCAAGGTGAAATAAATACTGTCGGTCAGCTTTGCCGCTCTTTTAAAAGAAATCTTTATTGAATGTCTTACCCAAAAAACCTGCAGTTATGGTCTCTTTTTTCTTCATTTCTGATGAGGCAGGAAACATCAGACGACGTGACTGATTTTTTTTTTAATAATTAACCTGTCAGACTAAAAAAATCAAAATAAATATATTTCCTTTTGATTTAAAACAAAATATTTATTTGTTATTCTTCATTCAGATAAAAAAATGTATTTAGGGGAAAAAAAAAGCAGAACTCAACATTAAGCACATCTTTAGTTGAAAGTGAAGCATTGTCTTCTAGATACTTGTAGGAAATGCAGAGGGAACTAAAAGCTGGATTTTCTGGTGCTTGGTAATAATCGTGATGCTCTTTTACCCAAGACTTCGGGGATTTAATTCAGTCACCCAGACTATGAGAGATCCAGACATGATTTTGTTTCCTGTGCCCAGTAGGAAGTAGATCCATTAGTCCTAATTCATAGGAAAGTGTTCCATCCACTAGGCTATAAAAGGAAATGACACCCCTCTATACTAACTCTTCCACCTTTTTGCTGTCAACAAAATTATTGCAACATTTTTTCAGAGGATGTAGCATCTCAGCAAAGAGACTAGCAATCTGAAACACAGCTGCCACATTGCACAGTACTCCCTGAAGAGATTATGTCTAATGAAGAGTCTGGAAGATAATTTTACAGGTCATTTCAAGCAAGTTAGTTGAGGCTAGAGATAAAAATGATGTTATGGCAATAGCACAAACTGTTATATTGCAGGCAGGAAAGAAATTATTAAACACATTATTTAACAAAGAAAGTGTTTTAAAGTATGTATAGGGTTTGATAGTGCCGAGAAACATTTGATAGGAAAACCACAAAAGCTGAGGAATAATCTACGCCTCAAGGCAGCATTGCACATCAGAACCCTTTTCTCCCCTGTTTTCATCTGATAATTTGTGCGCCTCATTTACTTCACAACTGGCGTTTTATTATTATCTGACATTTATAATTATCCTTCCTCACGTGTATAAGAAAACATATTTATTTTTCATGATGCAAAATATTTGAAAGTATAAATAAGCAATATAACCAGATGTCTGACTGAATTAGTGTATTCTCACTAGCTTAGTATGCCGACAATCTGTTCTTCAATAACATTTTTTCAGCAGGGAAGTTTACATACAAGTACTATCACTTTCAAATCCTACTGCACATCAGCAGTCAGATTTGTGGTTAGACCTTAAAATGCACTTTGCATCCTCTTTTAAACTACAAAACCGGGCTGTTTGCCAATTAAATACTTGCACAAGAGGGTAAAAAACTATATCCATATTTTTGTATTTCAGAAGGCAATCTTCTGACACGTATGTCGCACTGTATTTTTTGATACATTAGGGGCGAGACTTGATGACTAGATGGAATAAGACTACTAGAAAGAAAGTGTTTACTTGCATATCATTTCTAATATACAATTATTAAATTCTTAAAAAGTAGCTTCATCTTTTGGAAATCATTTAATTACAAATTCTGCAGATAGCCTGAAGTGTGTTTTTCCTACCAAAGGTTCTGAATTCAAAAGAAAAGCAAGATTTTTCAGCACAAAATCCCATCAGGATTTTGTTTTGCACCATACCACAAATAAAGGTAAGAGTCTTCTATCCACTTCCTGCCAAAAGACTCTCTGACCCTACTTGGCCTGGCTGCTGAGACCAAGGTAACTTGCTGAAGTCTTGTTTGCAACAAAAGTAGCAGCTACCTCGGACACAATAAAGCTGTTCTGCAGAAACAGGGGTACTGAATTCACACTCATTCGATATGATGTACATTGTTAAGCACGAGTACTGAAACTCAGAAGCCTCAAATATATGAGTAAGTCTGTCAGGTCTCTTGCTACTCACAGACTCAGTTAACATTGACAAGTCAGTATTTCAAATGTTTTTCCAATTTACAGGTAATTTAATATTTAAGCACACTGTACTGTCTGTATATGTACTATCTGCCTAAACATAACAGAATAACCCAATCAGCACTGCTGAACTCATTGACACAACACCAAGCCAGCTGGGTTCATCACTGCCAATTATTCTGATTTTTAATGTGACCACGCTATTTTACAATTAACAAATCATCTGAAAAATCATCAGGGGGACGGGGGGAAGGGAAACTCAGTGTCTTTTATTAAATGGACAATTATTTGCTGTTATAAAGCAACTGTATATCAAGGCTCAAGTGTAACACCACTGAACTAAAGTAGTAGTTCGATGGATTAGGGCTTTAGCTACAAATACAAGAAACAGTTCTCTTAAAATGTTTTTTTTATTATCCAGCCACTACACCACTTAAACGCAGTCACAAAACAACACAAGAAAAACATGTTCTACAAACAACACACGCAATAACGTCAGCATTAGCACTAAATCACCACTTTAGGAAAACTATTCCTTGGTATCAGACTACTTTTCAAGCGATAGTCACATGCCATATGTTAGTATAACACACTAACATAGTAAGTGTGTTACCCTCTCAGTAATGTTTAAAAGGAGGTACACTTCAGCTTTTTTTGGACAACAGCTGTACTCTGCATTACTGTTCTGCATTAATCACCATCACACAAGATGTTCTTGGGGCATTTTTGCACGTGCAAATGATGCCTATCATTTTCCACTTAGTTTGAAAAAAATACCCTTAGCACTTGGATATACCAAGAAATACTCTAAGTGAAATGTAAGTAGCTTTAGTTAAAACATTTTAATACATCAACTGATGTAATCTGGAGGGTTATTTTCCTGTGTTCGTATTTGAGCACAGGCATACCATTCGATCTCAAGGGACACGTAGCTCTATCTCAATGGACAGACCCACAGACCCTATGATTTAGACTCGTAATTGAACAGCCACCAAAGATTCATATAAGGACTTCAAGGAACAATATGACACCTGACAGCACGACCAGCTCCCTGAGCTGCCACATTTCTGGGGAAGTAGCTAAAGAATAAACACTGACAAACCATGTATGGACAGACTTGATAAGGCATGCACACTGAGTCCAAGTGGATTCACAGCACATGCAATACTGATTTTACATAATTTATCTGTCAGGGTAATACATGCCTTTCATCAGCAGCATCCTCAGGATCTCCAGAGACCTTATGACTCTACAGATACAAGGTAAGATTCATATAATACTGTCTACCGTAATAACATCAGGAAATACTGGTCATTTGAGGGTTTTCAAATAAAGTAGAGAAAAGTATTCTTACTGCACGTAGATGACAAAGATTATAAACAGTATATCCCAAACATGGGCCATCTGATTATGTTCTTGGCCATACGAAGGCCACTAGTAAAACTAATGACTTCTGGCTGAAGACAGATCTGCAAAACGTACCTAAAACATGATGTAGGTGGAATTCAGGCAGGAAAATTCAGAACCTGTGCTTAGTAATCCCCATACCCTGGAGGAGCCTATACTCACTGCATTCACCCCTGCCAGCCAAGGAAGTCCTTGCAGTAGTTGCATGTAGGCACTGTCTATGGGTGCCTGTGAAGTGGCTCCTTTCCACACCCAGAGAAGCCCCAAAGGACAGCTTCCACGTGCCTAACATGCATGTAAAAAACAAGTGCTGCCCACTAATGCACCCTTTTTAGTAGCAATTATATAAATTTGAGAAGGGGCACATTCCTCAAATTTATACACACCACGGGTATCAGGTAGGTTCTGTCTAGTCTCTCAAAGACTGGTGGAAACACCTTCCATCAGGGAGGGACTCCAGGGTCCTGGACCTACCTGTACCACAGAATCAGTCATCCAAGGCCTTGACATGACATAACCGGAGATAAGTTCCTGCATTTAGTGGTATCCTAGTTCTACAAAGCAATCCGATTAGGATGTAGGCTTTCCTGATTGCCTCTCATCATCTCACAGTGGCTATCTCCACACTTGTGTGCTGGACCAAGAGCCGCTAGCACAGGCTTATACCGCTGAATTGAAAATATCAGCACCCCACAGACCTTGCAGATTTTAAGAGATGCTTTGAATCACTTAAGCAAGATATATCCTCTCATAGCTGCACAACCATTCTGAATGAGTACACAGCAAAGGAACTTCAGAATTGCCATATTCAAAGCTGAAGTCCACTAGTCAGAACCAATCTCTGATAACCATCATGAGGTTCTTCTTCAGAAAGCATTCATTAGACAGATGCATTCATATATTTTGAGATAGGGTTTAAGTCCTATGTGCAATAATGTATGCTCTTACAGCTACATGAGCATACTGAATTAGTACTCTACAAAGACACTTAGGAATAGCAATACAGCAGTGAATTCTGAAAACTCCGGTTGTTCTTAGCTGGGTTTATAAATAATCAAACACTGTGAGTGTTGCCAGCTTCATGGCTGTTATTCCTTTCCTATACCCAGGTAGTTGGCAAGTGGCTGGTAAGTCGCTCATAGATAAAACAGCAAAAATTAGGAGATGTTGATAACCGGATTTTACCAGTTAAGCAATAAAATACAATTCGTACAAAAGAAAGTACACATCTTCTGGTAATCACCTGAGATTTTAGGACTCCTCTTGCATTGCTTAATACCCATTTTCCACCTCTGTGGGATACCTTCTCTGGAGAAGCATTAACAAGTGGTAATTACAGAAGTCATGCTGACAACACATAACCAGAGGGACACTGTCAACCCTGAATGTCAACTGACCTGGATGTTAAAAATTGCGGTTCCTGGAACCTTTATTATTTATGTTTAGTTTAGTTTTTATTGCATATGTTCTTACACCCTACTTGAAACGATAACTAGCCGGCAAAACTTAGAGAATGAAATTACAGGAGGCTACACGATTTTGACAAAATGCAGTAATGAAAGGATTATGGTTTTATGAGCACGCCTGTAATGTGCACTCTCTCTGCAGGAGCCACTGATCGTAGGAGTTAAAATTTCTGTAACTATATTAAACCCACTAGACACCGTTAGTTTTAAGTAAAACCGATGTCGCCCGCACCACTCCTCACAGCAAACTGAAGCTATCTATCCTTCGCCTCCCTTATAGCGGGGCAGGTATCACGCTCCGCGCCTAGTAAGGAGACCTCTGCCAGCTGGGCACGGGGGTGCTAAGGCTGCTCCTCCGTCTTCCGCAAACCCCACGCTCCTCCACCGGGGCAGACGAGGAAAGATGACCAAGTCCCCACCGCGGCTGCCCACCAGCGAGTCCCGCCACGGGCTCTGCCCCAGCCGGAGCGCGGCGGGCGGGCAGCGGCACCTCC
>WAAD01031074.1:172742-208568 GCA_013389945.1 Fregata magnificens
CGCAGCGCCCCGCCACAGCGGAGCTGCCCGACGGCGGCCGCCGCGGGGACCCGCCCGCCGCGGTGGCACCGTCTCACCTGCGCTGTCACGGTGCGGCCTTCTGAGTCGGGGTGTGCGCACCTGCGCTCCAAAACAGCCCCCAGAAGAGGGGCTGTATTCTCAAGACAACCTCGGCGGGGACAGCGCTCGCCTTCAACCACTTTGTATTCAGCCTGGCCCACGGCGATCCGAAAAAATCACGCAAAACTCTCTCCCAGGAATCTGGCAGGACCGTAAGCGTGCGGCTGGCGGCTAACTCCCGCTGTTAGGAAGCAGGAGCGGGTCTTCTTCCTTTATTGTAGCGTGGAAATAGAGCGTGTGCTCTGCTTCTGTTCTTTTACAAACGCTGTTCATCTGTTTCACAGCAGAACTTGTTTTTATCACCTCTAATAATTTAAGATAAGAGCAGGGGGGAAATATCACCTTTCTTAGCAAAAAACCCAATAGCTTTGCAGTAATAGCACTTTGGCAAAACTCAGTCCACCTGTATTTCTCAGTTCTGCTTCACTGGTAGCACTTTGTCTGATTATATTCTTATTTTACTTATGTAAACTGTAATAACTTAAATATACTAAAACAATTGCAAACTTTTTTAGGAAAAAATGGAAGGCACTGAAGAAATAACGTATGAGCTATAGGCATCTTTCACATTAAACATAATAGACTTACTGTTTCATAAGGGAATAGTTATAACTAAATGTTGTAAATGTACAGCTAAAATGCGTGCATCCAAATAAAACCTCTCCCTCATCCTTAGCCATGTTCACATATTTAAAGTATTGCCAGTGTCTGTATATGAATAGCGCACAGCCCTTTTCTCTTCCGGCATGCACACCTTCCCCTAATTTGGTGATATGCTGAGAAACTAACTGAGCAAACCCCAGCACAATGCTTTGCACAGCGTGCAGGCAGGCTGGCATTGCCTTGTGCTCTCCACCAGCCTTTGCCAGACCGTGGTTTTAATGACTGCCTGAGCCACTGGGACTCGTTTCACCTACTGAACTGCAAGAGGAGGAGGTATAGGAAGAGATCCACAGCTCGCTGAAGTTATGACAGCATTGACGTGGTCTTTAGAGGAGGTTCAGAAATACCTGAGGTAATTCCAAATTACCAAAGGTAATTCCAAATTGGTCAAAGTTTCTGAAATTTCTTTTGTCCTCATAGTTAGGGCTCTTAAAATTAGACTGTAATGGATTTTAGAAATCTTCCTTTCTTTGTAAAACATTTTTTTCTGTTAAAGAGTATTTTATTTTAAGTAAGAGGTTTAGTAGCAATGATACCATGTGTATTTTATAGTTGTCATGCTAATTCTTATTTCATATTACTATGAAAACAGATATTATAAAGTTATATGCAGGCTTTGCATTTGAGAAATATGCTGTTGATAGTACCTCACATTTTTATGTAGGAAAATTTTTTGCCAGTAACAGAGTACTCTGTGATGGGGGGAATGTTAATGTGTTCCACTGCTCTTGTCCATAACCATTTCACTTCACTTGTCCTACTCTGTTACAAAGGTATAATGCTTCTCCACTTGGGTTTTTTTGTGTATTCCTAAAATATTTGCAGATATTTTTTATTTCAACTGCTCTATTTGATACTAGACTGGTGTCTCAAAATCCTCTCTTCTAGGTCCCTTTATTTTTTTCTCTGTTCTTTCTTGCTCACCCTCTGGTGTATTTACTTCTTTTTTAAAACCAATAGCATCCTACTTTACTGATGGGTTATCAGATCCTTTGATTTCTGAGCCTGCTCAGCCACTTTCTTGGTTTTCTTCTGCTGCTTCCTTCAATCTTCTTCTTACTGTTTGAATCCCCCTAGGATTATTTCCCATCTTCCCCATGATACTTGTGCATCTCTCTCAGCTTCCAGGTGACATTTCCCATTTTCTCAGGTGCTTCCCTTCCTACATCCCAAGTCTTCCTTGGTCTTCATTCTCATTTCAGCCTTGTAAGCTCTGGTGTCATCACAGGCACTCTTACTTTCTCACCTATCCCAAATCTTCCACGTATTCTGAAGCCACACTCGTAAGATGCAGTGATTGACTCCTGCGTTTTCTTTCAGATCATATCACAACAGTGGCACTAATGAAAAGTGAAATAAGATAATATGGTGTTTTCATTTGTGCATGCTGTAGAAATGATACACCGTGAGAATATCAACCAACTTTGACAGGGAAACCTACATCAGTATTTTTAGTGACTGCTTACTGAAAGTTAACCACAAACAGCTGCTTCTGAGTATTTGATAGCTCAGAAACATGGTAGCATTGTCAACTTTTCCAGTTCTTGGTCATCTGAGTACAAGCTTTTTGATGATTTCAGATTAACAGCGCGTGATGGTCATGGTCATTAGTTCTGTGATACAGGTTGGTTGGTTTGGCCCTTTGTTTCGTAGCACTGCTGTCAAAATGAACTATAAAAAGGAATCTTTACAGAGAGACAACTGAATAGGCACTGGACAATACATTTTCTCTAGAACAGAGAAAGTACCTATTATCTTGGGAACAGCGAAAAAACCCCTTGTATTTATATTGTCTTTTTGTATTCACTCCCAGGATAAATAAAATACCTATGCTTTTCTGTCCCTGCATGCTTTTCAAGTACAAATTTCCTCTAGGAAACCACCTCAGTATGGTGCAGTTTTGTTTCACTTCATCAAGGGCTGGTAAGACTTGCTAAGTTAAACAGTTGTGTGATTTTCAGAAACATTGGGCAGATCAAGTCATAGGAACAAAAAATGTTTATCATCTTTGAAAGAGAAAAAGATGCTGAGCTGAAAGTCTGAGTCTTTACAACTTGACCTAAAAAAAAAAAGAGTCTCTTTCAATGTACTGTAGCAACTGTCTAGTCTCCATTGACTGGTTGCAGAGTGAAAACATGCAGTGCTATGGGAGTGGGTCATACTTCTACTGGAGGTTAGATAAGTGCACACCTTCTGAGATCAGTGGATGTTCCAAGAGTCACAAGATGATGGAAACCCTGTCCACAGCTGGTATGTCCTGTTGCATTTATAGTCCTTTAGATGCACTTGTATCTGAACTGTTCAGGATATAGGAGTGAACTTGCACCTATTTCCTTCTCTGAGTAATAGTCTAGGGATGATGATCCATTCTGTAACTATCTGAAAGCTAGTGAGGTTACAGAGAATTACTTTGGATGGCAAGATGCTGGGATGAAGAAGCCAGGAGTGGTCCTTTCCTTCTGGGAGAGACAAGAAAAGAGATTCCTATCAGAGAGTGTGACTTTAACTATTCATTATACTTCCTGCAGATATTTCCAATACCAAAATGAAATTTAAATATTATTCTGGCTTTGCTAATGACTTGGTGTTTCTGTTGCAAAGATAAACAACATATCCTATTTTTTAATGAATTACCCATTATTGATATTTATGCAGTGTTTCATTAAACATTTAAATTGCAAATCAAATTACAATGAAATTGCTGTATATGTTCTAGAACAAGTTATCAGATCTTCACTGCAGTCTTTCCCATCCAGATATATATTTTAAATCAGTGAATACAGAACTAGACAAAAGAGCTATTTTTTCTGAGTCTTTATCTGACTTGTACACATATTAACCTTTCCTTCTTTTGGAATAAAAAATCTATAACCCTGACAGATGATACAAAAATTGCAATATTTCCCTGCTTAATATTTCCTTTAAGTGCACCTTTTTTATTACATAATCTGAAAATACATCTGTCTTCCCAGATAAAAAGAACTGATGTATTTAGTGTGAAGTGGAAGTGTTAGTTTAGAGCTGGCTTAATTGGTTTTATTACAGACAGCAAGTTACAAACTATTCCATCATCATTCACTCAATCAAAAATAGTTACTTAGATATTTCACTCAGAAAGATGAAAAACAGAAATGAAAAGCTGCTATTCCCAACACAGGGGAAAGGATGAGAGATGGAGTGAACTTGTCTGACAAGTGACAGGCACATCGCTTAATGCACTACTAGAAGTCACTTGGGTACCATGGCAATGAAAGCTGCAAAAGAAGCCATGCAGAATAGCACAGTACCATGATTCAGCCTCACCGAATAACTTACACAAAGGTTATCTCTATACAGCAAAATATAGGTGCAATTGTATTGCTCACTTGCAGACTAATCTAAACCTGGTTAGGAACAAAAGGAAGTGGCAACATCAACCTGTACTTGTAGCCCGGAAATTTTCAAGGATTCATAGAACAATGTTTAGTTGCTCATGTTTGACCAAAGCCTTGTTATGTGAGCTGCTTAGATTGCACTAACAAAGGTACTCCAGCAGACGCCACAGTCATAGTTTCCTGGCTCTCTGTTCTGCACTGGGAATACTGTCAAAGATACACTTGTATAAACCAGGAAAGGGGCAAGTCAGTGTAATTGTGCCATGGCTAAGCAGTGTCACTGCTGTGGGTGTGAGCGTCACTTGGAAAGAAAAGAAGTATGCTCTACAGCAAAGGAACGCTAGTTTCTTGGAGGTGTGAAAGATGTGTAACCTGCCTGCTGGAGTTCCTTCCTACTGCGTAGTACAGGACTCAAGACTTGCTTTTATAAAGCCAGCAAAGTGAGCCATTGCTACTCAGTAGTTTTGTTAGTTCTCTCCATAAAAAATGAAATAACCATTATCAACTACTATTTCTAATCACAACTAGTCTCTGCCTTTGTGTAAATGTGAATGAGGACAGAATCATGTTGTGCCACCAGGAGACCTTCTCTATGTCTAAAAATCTTCCCTAGTATAGTCTCTTCTGGCCATGATCCAGCCTGCTGCTTCACATTCGGCTCTCATACCTGTACTGCTTCCCACAGAATGCTGCCTGGATACATTTATGAAACCAAAGTGCAAATTTTAATCAGTGACAGAAATTACAGCTGGGCCTTTTTTCTGCAAAGGAGAGCTTGATGAGGAGGTGGGCTCCAATGGCTAGTGGATATTGACACCCAAATGAGAGCACGAGGACTCGATCACAGAAACAGTAGAAATGTTTTCAAAAGCTGCTCAAAAAGTCTTGGCTAAGGAGACTCTGGGGTGTTCAGGGGCCGGAGATACCAAAAGACTTTTGCACTGTAAGAGAGAGGGGAGAGAAGTAGGGTCTGCAATGAGAAGGGATTAATTTAAGGATGAGTTCCTACACAGACATTTATACTTAGGCCTCTAGTTTGTGGGGAGGCAGAGATTTCTAAAAGCATCATTATTGCTGGACTGCCAGGTATACTCCTACCACTGTCACTTAGACATGTGTACACACACACGACTTACAGGATCCCACTCAGCCATTATCCTTTTTTTTGCAGTCAGAAACACAATTCTTCTCTACGCACTTTCACACAAGGTCTGTCATGCTACGTTTGTCTTGGTTTACATGGTATAATTAACTATTGTCAATTAGTTTTAAAAATCTGAAATGCACTAACACCCACCTGTACTGTATCTACACTGTGAAAGTCAGTGCAACTGAAATATTGTCATTAAATCCATTGGAGTTTCATTACACATAATTTTGTGGGTTTTGGATAAATACTATGTTTCCAACCCAGTAGTCTGAGGCATGCTGCTCAAAGATAAAGGACAATACTAGTCATCAAGCCCCTATGTCCATTACAGATAATAAGATACTCCTTCTGTATTATAAATGAGTGGGAGGATATTTGAAGTCAGAACTAGATAGAATTAAGTGGAAAATATCTTGCTAGTTTCCAAGGAAGTGGAAGAGTATTAACCTTCCGAAAAGAGTGTATATGTAAAGGGATGTTGGACCAGAGATCATGTATGTTGTGGAAAGCAAGAGTAATCTGACAGAAATCAACAGAATTACAGCATTATTAAATCAGTATAAGTGATCAAAATTAGATATTTTTCCTTTGTCTACCTTCTGTCATTACATAAAGAAATAAAATATTTTCAATAACCCTATATCCTTTTAATGACTAACATAAAAGCTTTTCTATGTGGGTTCCACGTTCACTCAAGATACTCTATTAACTTCTGTGTCCTGCCCAAGTGGTTCAAGCATCTCCACTTGTCACCTAATTTTATCAAAGAAGTAAAGAAAGTGATACATTGAAGCCTTTCAAGTAAATACTTTACAGAATCAGTATGTGGTACTCATCTTGGAGATTTTACCAAAGTATAAAAGATAAACAAGTATCATAAATAGTGACAAATAAATTAGAGCTTTAGCAAAAAGAGGTTCTTAAAAATTCAAATAACTATTGCTGACACTTAACCCTTACTGGCGAAGAATTGTGTTTGTACAAACGAGTTGTTTAGCTTGACATGATCACATACTACCATGAAAATGACGTGGTTCATAACAGTTGCAACATTTTCTATTTCCTTTTCATTTTAATTTAAGTGATCTTTATAAGTTGAAGGTGTGAAGCTTCTAATAATGAGAAAAGGATGGTCATTTTTTTCTGGTGAGTACTAGAAATCTTGACTTAGCCCTGTTGGTTTAACATTCAGGTTTGTCTCTATGTCATATTAAGAGATGACACCAGTAGTTACTCTAGTTCTCAAACCAAATATCATGCATAGGGATATTATTTTATGATTTTTGGAGGGGCGTTCCCCATGCTTATTAATGATACTCGAATAATAGTTATCAGTTATCTGCCCAGCATAACACTAGCAATTTTCTGCCTTCTTTGAGAAACAGATAAAGACACAAAATGTGAAAAATATGTTGACAGGAGACCAATAGAAAAGATTTGTTGTATTTAAAAGCAGACCAACTGTAGTGAGTACCTCCTGAACGTGTCTCACTGCTGTGTCGACTTTATCGTTTAGAGATTCTGACATGACGGATATTAGTGTTGCAATGCTGCCTTCAAGACAGAATTTATAATTGTTGATATCCCACTGATTTCATCCTGCTGTATTAAAATAATAACTCAGAACACTTTATCTGTCAAAGAAGTCTTTTCTAAGTTATCCACAAATGATCTCTTATTTATGTTTTCTCTGAATTACATATGTATGTGCATCGTGTTCCTTTATAGTAAATCAGTTTCTACCCTAAGTTTCTTGTAAGCAATGCTCTAAGAAATAAAATAATCCAGTCTGGAATTATATTCCATTTCACATTTCTGTTTCTTTTGCTACAAGTAGATGCTGCACCATCTTATTCAGTGATTTCAGTAGTAGAGTAGAGGGCTTTAATGCTTCTCGGCATTAATTTTTTGAGGGGATTCCACCTTCTAAAATATAAGATGCTGGGGTTTTTTTCTTGTAATTCTAAGGTCTGAGAGCATCACTGTTACAGAGAAAGCACAATGCAGTATCGACTGGCATCAAGCTGAGAATGTCTTTGAACTCAGACGCATCCTTTTATTTGTTTGTTGATGCTATATGTCTGCCAAATATCAGAGAGACTTTCCCTGCTGGCTCCTGCAGGCAGGCCTGTATTTTATATATTTGCAGTGTAGCTCTGTCACCCTATCTTCTCTGTGTTCTTGCTGCAGATGGTTGGCCTGACCTGTTTTGTTTGGAAATCAGGGAAAAGTGAGTTAGGAAAAGAATGTTGTGTTGCATGAAGGGATGTGCCACCTAAACCAGCTCCACCTGAGGACCACGGGCTTTCCTCCGTTATGTGGTGCACCATCAGCCTTCCCATCTGAGTGACTCTCTGGTTCCTCTACATTAATGTCTTCCATTATTTGGCATTCACATATTTCTAGATTAGTAAGGGGTTTTTTGCATAACTGTTTTGAGAAAAAAATCATGTCTGTAATCACACATCAGTGATTACATGTGCCTGAGGTTGTTCAAGAAAATACAGTTACTATCCTTTACTCACTGTTATTATTTTCCTTTTTTTTTTAAAGTTCCCCCATGCATTCATAAAGAAGAAATAATTTCATAAAACTTGGATAATTATTTGTTTATGGTAACTTTAGGAAAAAAAACCCAAAAACAGATTTCTGGGATGAAGTTTGTTTACATACATTAATTGTTGAATTCTATGAACTAAATTATAAAATGATATATAGTATATATAATATAGCCATATATATATCCTGAGGAAGAAAACACGGCTAATATAGAAAATGTAGTGGGTTTGTCACAAAAAAGTTGACAAGCTCTACCCAACATTCTGGATAAGGTCAAGTTTTGTATAAATATATTCTGCTTATATACGTCCTCCATCCAACAGTTTGAGCTGTGGTGGCATCTGCCAGGACATGCTTTGACAACCAGTTCTACCCATCATTACTTCAGACCTCAATGAGCAGCCACTCTGTGTCCTGCCACCGGATGGGACAGTCAGGTGTTTAATTACATTTTGCCTGTAGTTTATGAAACTTAAATTGCATGTGGCATCAATGTGCGAACTAGCAACTGTGATATGGAGCACAGAAGGTTTTCATGTCATTCCTTCCCTTCAGTTTTATGTCGTAACTTTTCTGTTCATGATCTCTTTTGGGAAATTGCTCACTTGCCATAGTAATTAACCAAAGAAGGCAGGCTCTTATTCACCTCATTTATTCTTAGAGTGCTAAGCTTGCTTTCTAAAACCCAGATAAATACAAACTCTGGAATATGAGTTATTAAGATGTATTAGATGCTACTGGTCTCTACACAAGCGTTGGACTGTTACAATATTGGGTTTGGGAAAAAATGGCATGACTTCAGGATAGAAAACATGCAGCGTTTCTGGAGATTTTGTTTGCTTGGAGTCATCATGGCTGTTTGGAATATTCCTCTGCTCCTGGGATGACAGATCTAGCAATCAGTGCACCTCTGGGAGGGAAACTCGTATGCCTTATTCCATGAGCGCCAGCCTCACTGTTTTGGGCATCCCTGAGACGGCGTAAGTGCTAGTGAATGGGCACTGCAGGGCTGCCAGATGGTGAAAGCTCAATGTTTGTAATCAGAGAACATTGCTAATCTGACAGCTGAATTTTTAGTTAAATGCATTAATACCAATTTTCACTAAGCAAAACGATATTAACTCTGACTCCAGAAATGCTTCTGAGACATAATTCACTGGACCTTTAGGAAAAAAAAAAAAGGAGATATCATTTTATGTTTGCCTTATTTTGCACTGTCTTTAGGCATCTAGTACTGTCAGATGCAGAACACTAGGTTTGACAGATTACTTGGTCATCAAACATGATCATTCTTGAAACGTTAGATTATTATCTCCTTCAGAGGTTACATCACTGACATACTTATGCAAGATGCTTATTAGTTGTGTCTGGCTATGCCACCACAGTGTCACAAAATACTTTATACTGTTGTTGATTACACAATTTTAGTAATTCACAGGTGTCACAGGCCTCTGGTTTGACTACACCACAATGCATAACATTTGCCTACTACTTTTACATCATGGCACTTCAGGAATGATGGTCACTCAGCTTGTGAAATTTCTTTGATCCAGGCCAAACCACTTAGTTAAAAAAATTACAATGACTGGTACTCCTTTGTTAGATACAATGAAGCTACTTCCACTGTTGAAGTGTGTTATATATCCTACACCAGTATTATTAGCTTAATTGATGGATAGATTTAAGCTTGCTACTTCTAGTTTTGGTATAACTATGATGTTGTAAGCAATGGTAAAGTCTAATGGTTTGAGGATTTTCTTCTGTAATATTTCCAAGAAGTAAGGGCAGAGCCCATAAAACAGGCTGTGCTTTAACATAGACTTTTCATTTCCACTTCAGAATACAAGACATGTCTTTTTGACTGGATCACTACTGTTTTGTAGTCAGGAATTTTGCTTTGAGAAATTTGCTATTACTTGTTATGTGAAAATTCTGATAGCATGGAAGGATTTAGATAACACCATAACATAGAACTAAAAAATTTAAGCCACATACAAAATTGTTGCGGTCCATGGAAAGCTACAAGAAATTTATTCATTAAACACAGCATCATGTAAGTAAAATCAATTTCAATCTAGAAAAGTTAAAATATGAAACAGATCATGGCACATCTGCAGTTTCTCTAAAGAAAACTTTCCTTCTGATGGACTTTACAAAATACATCGCAGTGTTCATCTCCCTAATCCTTTACCAGACTATCTGCAGTATCAATGAAGTGATACTAGCTGGGTATAGAAGAGGAAAGGTATGTTTGGAGACAGAGGTACATCATCCTTGGGCTTTCAAGAATATCATATGAGTGGGAAGTAATTTTCACATACCTTTAGATGTTTACAACATAGACATGTAGCTATTTAGGCTTCTTCTATAGGTAATTGTCTATCTATTTAGGTTAAGACCAATTGCAAGCTGCAGACAGAAATTTTCCCCTACCGTTCTTCAGGGAAGCCTAGATAATTACCCCAGAAGTAGATGTTTTTACACTGCAAATGTGTAAAAATTCTGCTCCACAGCTCAGCATTCACCTATTACCTTTTAGGCCCCCACGCAATAGTCGTCACATAAAACTTAGACCATGTTTTAGGAATAGATGCATGTATGTCCCGTGAAGTTATGATACACAAAACTGGGAAATGTGTTAAACAGGAATATTTGTCTCCGGACTCCCCTTTTGCAAATGGCAATGATGAGATATTATCTGTATTTCATGCCATGGTCACTTAACCCTCAAAAGAAAAAAAAAAAAAAAGCAGTTCTAGGATTTAGTAGAGACTCTTTTTAATGTAAAATTAGGCCACTAAAGGAGTCGGATGTGGTTAGGGCAGAGGGACAGACACAGCAGCTCTAAGGAATATTATTTTCACCTTCTGATTAAAAATATTCATTAAGAATTGGAGAAAATCTAAGTCTTTAGAGGGTTTTTTTACCATTTTCTTACGACAACAGGTATGCTGTAAGAACTGTTTCCAAAATACTGATCTCTTACATTTGGTAGCAATAATTAATAAAATAGCAATATTAAAATCTGGTTGGATACTTTTTTTTCAGGCTTTGCAAAATGTCCGCATGGTTGATGAATTTGTAAACAGTGCTAGCGAAGAAATAAAATGTGAAAATGAATGCGTTGAATTGTTATGCTCATTTCCTTTTCAATAAATATGCAGGGATCTTCTTTTATCCCCTGAGACCAGATGTACCACATGTAATGAGATTCTGCAAAGTATCAATAGGCACAAACACCACAAAAGGAATCTGGGGTATTCAGTGCATTCCTGACAAGTAGGATTAATGAGGAATGGATAAATATGTATGTAAAAAGCAAGACTGGATTGAAAGTTAAGTCTTATGGACATGATCAATGTTTAAAAGAGTACTGATGTTCAATGCATTGAAGAAATTCTCCCAGAGAAATTTTCTCTGGGAAAGAAAAGTTTATAAAAGTCATTTTGAATAAACCAGGCCTACTGAGAGACAAGATAAAGTTATTCACTCAGTGTTTCCAGGTAAAGTTTAACAGATTTTTGATTGTTTAGTCAGCAAGTCTCTGTGTTTTCTTCACCAAGCTGAAGTTGCAAGACAAGTTGCAGTTGCAAAACATCTTGTCCCAGACTTCACAGTTCTCAGCTTCTCGCCAGTCTGCGGATTCTTCAGTGCTTAAGAAAACAGGCTGCAAAAAATACATTAAATGTATGCAAACTACAGCAGTGATCTACTGCACACAGCTATACACACATCAGATATGTGGAACAGTTTGTTCCGCACAGTTCCTGTCAATTCTGAGATGTTTTTTTACTGAATTAGATTTTATTGAGATCCAATGGGAGTACATTTGCAATAAAAACTCTGTAACTGTCCTGCACAGATTCTGTTAAATTCCATGCCACCTATATGGAGCCACAGTCGTATGATATATTTTTAATCCTGTCTGGGTCCTCCAAACTACACCATGGATTAATCTCCTCTTTTGGATTAGAAACATCCTGCTCATTGTTATAAATAAATCAACCATGGTATTTTTAATTCTGCATGGTGTCTTTGAAAATATGACTAACAGAATATTCTGCTGGTCTCCACAGGATCATTTTGGTAGGTCTCTCCTAGCTGGCAAAAATGTGTATAACAAGGACAAACCAAAAATCTTACCTGAAAAAAATAACACCCACAAAACTATCCATATAGTGTCAAGTAGGCAACACCCTTCGTTTTACTTCATAATATTGATTAATAACAATAAACTCATACAAAAAGGGATACATTTATTCTGTCAAAGCAATTTGTGTCCCTAGCAAACAATTCTAAGGAAAAGTCAGAAAGGATATTGAAGAATTAAAAAAATACATAAATGCTGAATCTTATCCAAGAAGCACAAGCTAACTTGCTTAATGTTAATTATATCCTGACTAAAGCTGATGAAACTTTTCACACAAAACTCTTCTCTTCTTCTTCTCAATTTTCAGCAGATCCACTGTCTCCAAAATGTTCAGATATTACTTGACAGTTGGTTTTTTTTCTTGGAAAGCAATTAAATCCCCAACTGAAAAACAACCATTCTTGATCACTTCAAAATGTACCCCCTTGATTTTTTTTTGTGATTAACTTACTTCACTTTTTGTAATTACAATTGAAAATTTGAATTCAGAATGAAGTACTTTAAACACTCTCAGAGGGAAATACTTCAAAGAGCTAAATAAACCTGGGTTTTTTCCCATCAGTTAGGCACTGGAACATTTTTATCTTTTCAGACAGTGACAGTTAGTTTGAACTATTTGAATTACTGATAAATAAGCAAATTAATGATTATCACCCTCCATAGATAGTCCACCAGAAAACTAATTATTGATATGAAATTCTGATCCTACTGGAATCCATGGAAATTGTGCCATCAGCGGACTACAACAGAACCAAGAGTTTATCTATCTTGGCTATTAGCAGGATTGGGACAAAAGCTTTAAGCAAATCTCAGCTGTCTGGATGAGATAGATCAGCATCTTTGTGTTATTAATAGTTCATAATAATACCAAAACCACTCCCACAACTATGAGCCAGCCCAGTGGACTTCCATTTTATTGATTTGGCCTTGCTTACTGGGAACTGTTGAAAATTACTTTGAAAATTATCGTTGTATGAATTAAGTTATTTGTGCTTGCAATATTATATTCTGTAATATCATGAATGTTCAATGGATGCTTTCAGAATCATCATTTATAAATCTAACCATGTTATAAAGCCAACAAATTCCAGAGGACCTAATGGGCTTCTATAGCATGAGATTTTATACCTAGTAATACCTGAAATCCCGAGGGTTTTTTCAGGTCTATGTAGGCAACCTTGTTCACTATGCTGGCACTATGTACATCAATAGAGCTAAGTACGTGATCTTTGCCAGACTGAAGGTCTTTGGAATTGCTCCCCAAACCCCCTATTTAGTAATGGGTTGTATCCATTTTCTGTGCTAAGGGACATACAGCAGATAAATGTTTGTAGGTCATTTCAGCTATGATATATTTCTGAGAGTCTATGTTGTTGCATTGGAAATGAACATATGAGCTATAGGGCTGGGAACGGGAAATCTCTGCAAAAGTGGATCCTCGAGTTCTGTCCCATTCTGTTTTTGACTGAAACACTGAGATTTCTAAGAAGTGCTGAGGTTGCCAAGACCACAATAGCATTCTAGAGAGGATTTTCCAGGCAACAGTTTGCTTCAGAAGTTTGTTTTCACTGGAGACAATAAATTGTTGTGGCTTAACTGATTTTTTAAATAAATTCTTAGATAAAATTCCCATGGTACTGCTGTCGGAACCACAAGACTGCTGTTATTTGTCTCTGAGCAAAGTGTTGCATACTGAAAATTGCTATTTAGAAACTTGACTCTTAAAGAATCTGCTCCTGTTCACTCATCATCTCTTGGGATCATGTTACTTCCATGAGAGTTCTCACTGAAAAAAAGCTTCTAGTCCTCTGGGCTGCAAAGACAGACTTGAAAATAAGAATCGACTTCATATTCCTCTTGGAATTAATGTTAAAATTAACTTTCAGGTTTTAATGTTAAAATGTAAGTTTGGCTTCAAGCAGAGCAGGAGTTGGTTCCAGTTGTAAGGGGAAAATAAATGCAGTAGATCTCCAGTTTGGAGACAACAGTTCTGGGAAGTTCCCTCTGTGTGTGTCCTCCATTCTTACCCACTGATGCAGCAAAGAAAGGGCCTTTCTAAGCCCTTTCAACAGTACTCCAGCAGAAGCTCTTTTTTCACATAGGTTAAAATTAACACTGAATTCCACTCAGTTATGATGTGTTGCGTTCAAAGTGAGAATACTTCTTCAAAACCATATCTTGCAACTGAGAAGAGCTGAGATGCTCTTTTGACAGGTTTTGGGATTTAAATCAGAAGAGCTGGATCTCCAGACGTGGAATTGAGAAGCCTTAAACTTGGTCTTTGGCAAATCAGTCATAATAGATTTAGAAAATCTATACAGTTTACCAGTAGTAAATACAATTATACTGTTACATTTAAAACTGTATGTTAAGCAACATACAAAGCCATCCTGCTGAGAACAGGTAGCGGCTGCTCAAGGACAGAAGAAAGTATAGATTTCCAAACACAGAGATATTGCTACATTACTTAGGATGCAAGTGGGAAATATAAGAACAATACACAATGTAATATTGTGTTTGGGATGCTTTATGTTTCTGACAACTGGATAGTCCAAAATTCATATGTTCCAAACTCTGCTTTTAGCAATACTAGTAAATATTTTTTCCTACACTCTTGACTTTTGTCCTGATTAAAACAGAACTTTAATAATATAGCCCAGAACTACTTTCTAGGGGAACTGAGGGAGCAGCAGCCTCCACAATTAACTCTGGCCGGTGTCACCAATGCTCTCGTGCCACAGCTGCGAGGCTGCACAGTTTCCCCCAGGGCCTTGTCTTCTCTTGAGTAACTGAGAGCAAAATTCACCTGTTCTAGAAAATGGATACAACCCATATAAGCCATAAGCAGCAAGTGGATCAAAAGTCCAAAACAAGTTTGTCCCCAAGCCAAGGAATCAGCAGAGCTGTTACAGCTATGGGATACATTCCTATAGTTATGATTGTTTTGTGAACACACTTTTACTTGCTTGCTGTCTTGTAACAGTTACCTGAAGAACCCTAATAGGACAGGTGTAACAGCTTTAGTCCTGACCCTTTGCCTGGACACTAACAAAAAGTGCTAAACTCGCATTTTCTGCTGACGTGCCTTCTTTGTGTTTCTGGGACATTTCTGTGTTGGGAGTGCCCGCTCCCAGTCCATCTGCTCTGCGCCCCAGTGGCAAGGACAGGTACCTGATGGCATTACAGTAGCTTAAAGGTATCCCCAGTGACAGGTACTAGCTAAATCTCATCACATCAAAGATTTCTAACACAGCTATTGATTCTTTTGAATACTATATAACCTGGTGAAATCCATTTAAACAATTTATATCATTTGTTGCCTCTCTGTTCTCACCACTCAAAATTATTCTTTGGGATTTGGTTGGATGTCCAGGTCTCTTCCCTGTACTTGGTTTTTTTTTTTTTTTTTTTCCAGATGTATGTAGCGTGAGTGCTTGCTGCCTTATTTGTCTTGCAACCAGCAACCAGTACTCTCTGGCAAAAAGTATTTCATACCACAGAAAGCCAAGTCAGATTTTGTCACATTTTTTAAGTGATCAGGCTCGTCAGTTGATCGAAATCCTCCCTAGGTGATTCAGCACATGGTCCTGTTCCTTACGTACTTGTCAACAATCTCAAGCTTCATTTGGAAATATACTGTATTTCCAGATAGCTCTATTCGATTTGCAGTAGGTTTGAATTGGCTGCTCACTATTGCACCCATGCCTACCATACCCCAGACAATTTCCTTGCTATCTCCAAAGACAAGACCGTAAAAGACAATGTTAAAAATTGGTTGTGCAACTGGCTGGGAATTTTTTTGTAAAACACAGAGAAGTTTACCTATTGTAACTAAATTAGCTTTTTTGATTGGAAAGTAAAATTTTTTCAAAATGAAAGAAAACAAAAAGGAGAAAAATACGAAAGAATATGTGAAACACTCAAACAAAAGTCCCTGTTCTAAACAAGGGGTATGAGTCTTGTTTTCAGCCAGGAGATGTAAAACTGTTTTCATTCACTTTTTTTCATGGAAAACTTTAAAAAATTTCCTCCTGAAGCAAACAAGAAAGTGTTGGAAAACTTGAAAATCCTCAGAAGGCAAGAAAACTACTTCTATCCATCTTTAATATAGAAAAGGATAAGAGCACTGGCTCATAAAATCAAACTGAAATTTGCAAGCTATAAAAATTCTCCAAATGGACATAATGGATTTTGATAATGCTGAATCATAACCATAATCTACCCACGTTATTGCAGCAAAAAGGACTATAAATATTAAAAAAACATGAATCAAATTTAGCTGTGTAAACTCCAGATGCCAAAATTATAACATCAGGAGGCAGGTGCGACAGGAAGTAGAGTTTGTATGGAAAAGATGGAGAAGAATCAACATTTTTGTTAACAATATATCATCACTGACACTTGTGTAGCATGTTAAATGCTATGGTTCTGTTTGTTCCAACTGATTCCATTCTTGCACATTAGCAGGACTTACTTACCTGTTGATCTTTTTCTTTTTCTTTTCCCAATATGAAGGAAATTATTATTCTGTCATCCAGCCAGGTTACAGCTATTATGTATGACAATATCTGTTTGTATGGATATTCATTTGGGTTATAGAAGACAAGGAGCTTGCAAGCTGGAGAGCAAAAAGAACCAAAAGATGAGAGCATCTTGTCATCTGTATCTACAAAAGTATTTTCACATCCATCTACTCTGTGACAGGGAAAACGTGAAGGGTACTGAGTGCACAGGTAACAGTGCAGGCTTTGGAATAGGCTGTGAATCTAAGCTGGTGTCCCTTGGTATTTTGATGCTATCTATAAGGAAACTCATTATCTTGTCATCATCATCAGTATCTATGTTAGCTTGGTTAAATCTAGCTGAGACGCTATGATCCCATAACCCAGCTGCAGTATAGATATACTTTAGCAAGGTGTTTCATGAAGTCACCTTTCCCAGATTTCTTTTCTCTCTATTTTAAATCTGATCTCACTGCCACTATAGTCACAGCTCCTTCCCTCTTCTCCTGCTGCTCCTTGCTTACATTTCTCATTTCAGTTTTAGATTTACTGTGTTGCTAAGCTCTTCTTCGCTGAAACAATTGCCCCTTGTGAGAAAAATCAGTATGATACTCACGGAATTTGGATGACACATGTCAGGAATTCTCTTTTGTACCTTGTCTCCCTCCCAGATAAATAGATCCTGGACAGATTTTCAGAAGTGGTGAACTGACTTAGACATTCAAGTCACAATTTCAAAAACAATGTAGGCATTTTTGAGCCTGTCAAACTGAAGGTGGGATAAACTTCTGTGCATAGACCAATGCATGAAAGCACCCTGATCTCCTAAGGAACATGTACGGATCAGACATCTCTTTGATGAGAGAGTAATAAAGAACTACAGCCATTAGCTTTAAGTTATTCATTTCAGGTACCAATAATGGTACAGTTACAGGCTCATTTGCCTTGCTGCTTGGCTTCTGAAACTGTACCTTAGATGCTTTTGAAAGTTTTATCTGAACTACATTCCCATTTGGAATTGAAACTTCCACCTGGAAAACCTTCTCTTGTAGCAGTTCTTCCTGAAGCGAAGGGGTGAGTTGAACAGGCGTATGGCAGCTCTCCAAGCTGTTCTGGTGGTAGCATTGGTTTTCATATGATTCATTTGAACACCAACACCTTCCTGCCTTGTGACTATAAATAATGCACTCATCTGGAGAATGACAAGTCATGACAAGGCTAGTGACAGGCTGAATCAAAAGAGAAAAAGGTCATCTCTACAACATTAAGATTCAGGTGTAAGTATTGTAATTGCCTCAGTACAAAGAGATCTGCCCATGGATCTCTGATTACCGTATTTATCCTTCTTTTTCATGGGATGCACAGGATCTCATTTACCACCCTAGCAGCAGAGGTATTACATTATTCATTCAGGGGAGTTATAGAAAGGATTCCCGTTCTCATCTTCAGTCCCTCTGAAGCCATTTATTTGGACTTCACAAAAGGAGCTCAGTAACAGATGAAACACAGTCTACTGTGTTGAACACTGGCTTGGGACCTATTGGCACCTGACTTGGGAACTGTTCCTAATTCTGCCATTAATTGCTGTGCGATGTTAAATCATTTTGTTTCTCCATGCCTTAAATTATCCTTCTGTATGACACAGACAACACTCTCAGGCACGCCAAAAACAAATGCTGAAAAAAAACTAACTGCGTTTTTTCATCTTGTTAAAGGAAAGAAAGGAGGTACCAAAATTGATCTGAATAAGAACCCTTAGAAATTTAAAATACTGCTAGCTATTTCATTGTATCATTTAGGCAGAAACCACTGGCAGTTCTGAGGCTGTGACAAAAGCCTAGAAATGTAGGTGGTATTACGTGGCATCGTACCATTTCCCAAGCTTATTGACTGTTTTTTACTAGGCTATTAGATGTTACTTCTGGTATACAGTAGAGAGTGAACCCATTCAACAGTCCTAATTAAGTGAGTTCATGATACATGATATTTAAATAAGGCAGTCTAAGTTCCTGATTAATCATCCATTAGCAGTAAGTCACCATTATGCAATCTGTTTCTGAAGATATTGAAACACAGTATTAAGCAGTTATTATGCACTCCTTCCTCAATGTTTTATGAGTCTGTTCCAGTGTTTTATGACACTGACTTAGTGCTGCATCACAGTTTACAAACACACATTAAAGCTGTCATGTTAAACCCTTAATTCTTAATTACCATTAAGGTATTAGAACAGCCTGTCCAAGCTTTAATCTCCCTGTGAAATACTTAGATCTGAGAAGTTTTAATAACTTTGTTTCTCCTCTCTTAATCATCAAACCCTAAACAAAAGATATTGATTTTCACCTAAACCTTCAGCTACTGCAAAATCCTCACAGATTGCTCCAGTGTGGCCCTCACTTAACAAAGCTTCCACTAAAAGTTTCCTTTGAGAGTTTGGGCTGAGTGAAGGCTGAGCAAAGATCTCAGGTCTTGCCCCAGAGGACTTAATACCTCCTGTATAACACACAACAAGTTTTGCTGGGCATGGCTTTCTATTGTTAAATCTGAATAATTCAACCATCTGTGTTAAATAATTAATTTGGGGGAATGGGGGAATTAGCATTTCAGAGACGTCTTGTATAAAAAATTTTCAAGTCTAGTGTGCTATTATGTTTAACTTTCATCACATACAATTACTTGCTTGATTTTATATCCATGTTTTTGTACTTTACAGTCCCATTTTCACACAATCCAAATAATAAAACTGCCCAGAGTCCCACACTCCTTGTTTTGATATATGATAAAAGCACAATTGCTGAACTTCCCCCATCAGTTTCTACAGATTCCAGTATGTATTTTTTCTTTCATGACAGCCTTACAAATTACTTTAGCTAAGGACTTTAATTACTACATGAACACCAATTAATTAATGAATCTTCGAAGCAACTTCAGAAGACAGGAATGAATTATGGACAAATGAAGACACAGAAGGATTTTGATTTGCTAAATTTCAACAGCAAATGAGGAGCAGAATGAAGAACAGCACTGTCTGCATCAAGACTCCTAGTTGTCTTTCCAACTGACCCAAATACATTTTCTCTGAGTCTGTTATGAATACTCACTCTTTCCCTGTTCCTTCCATTTCATGACTTACCACTATTTTCCACGCAGTATTAAAATCTTTCCTGTAAGATATAAGTCTTTGCCTGAAAAGCCTCTCAAAGGCAGCAGTCCCCAATTGTATGTAAGCACATTCCTGCTGGGCTTCCTGAAACCCATCCCAGTGATAATCTCTTTCATGATAAATTCCTAACAAAATATTAACAAACATGCCAGGACTCATTCTCCTACAAAGAGCCCTTCCCACCACTTCAGTAATGTAAAACTGTTTGAAAGGGACTGTAAACATCATTTACATCCTGCATTTGCATTGCCAAAGCCCAGTTAGTGGGGCAAATGAGAGCAAGGCTAACTAGGTATGGAATAAAAATGCACTTTTAATTGGACTCTGGCAAGATAACTGCTTGAAAACCTGCAAGGGTAACACTTTGAGTGACCATGGTGGAAATGGCAAGCTTTCTAAGAGAATTCTATGCAGGTCTGGATTGCATTTATTTAGCTAGCTTATGCTTCATGCCTATTTAGCAACCCTTTGGCAGTATAATCAACAACTTTTACACCTTTCAGTCTTTGTTGATGTCAGCTGGAGTTTCCCTAAGAAGAGCCTATATTATTTCTGAGCTATTTTTTGTGTGACTCCACCTCCCTGCTCCCTCTGAAGTTTCCACAGTGGAAGGTTGGAACTGATCTGAGAGATGCTTCCTTTACCAGTGTAGTGATAAATGCCCATAGCAAGTTTACTAACAGCAGATACAGGTACTTGCTATCACATTTATAATTATGCTAATTAAAATAATAAGCAACACATTTCAGTCAATTTTCAATCTATTTTCCCTAAATCTGAGAGTCAAGGAATCTATGAAAAATGCAGTTGTCTACATAGCAAAAAGATAATTAAACAAATACACTGAAAAAAGATTGAATTGCCCGTTCACAGCTGTTTAGGCTGTGGAGCCAAGAAAGCTGTTACACACAAGCACTTTTGCTAGTGCGATGCAGTGTAGTCCATATGCATGTATTGGAATCGTTCTTTAGATGAGCAATCAATGCTTTAAAATATCTAGATAAAACTAGTTCCTTAAAATTATCACAGTTAAATTCAGGAGACCTACTCTGGTTAGCAATTAAATTCTGTTTACCAACTAAAAAAAAGTTCTTAAACCAAAACAAAATAATCAGGCCAAAGCCATGCAAAATTAACTCAGTTGCTAATCAACTCATCAGCATCTCTTCATCTTCTCAGGGTTGAGGAATAGCACAAATTTAGCTTTGGGGAATGAGGCTCCAACCATATGAGAGCCATATTTGGCCTACTGAAGTGAAGGCCTCAGAATTAATCCAACTAAAGTAGTGAAGTATTGAATCAGATTCTAAGGTTCATATTCTGCTTTATTCCATGTCCAGATGGTCGTGCAGCAGGCATCCACTATATGAACATGATCCGAAGAAAAGAAAAGGGGGATCAAGCCAACATTTTGCTCTTTGCTTCATTTTGACCTTTCCACAGACCTGCGAAGACATCTAAATCCACCACAAATCCAGGGCTCTGGGTGTTTTGAAGTCATTAATCTGCAGAGACCCTGGAGACAACTCATCATTCCTGTTTCCCTACTAGAATCACAGAAAAAAACCCAGAAGAGTTGAGCTACTTCTTTGTGAGTCTATTTTCCTGGTTCCTCTGAAAGTTTTCCAGGAAAAAGCTGGCATTCAAACTGCCAACAGGTTGGATGAGGGTCTAATAAAGAGACACTTGTTCCCTGTGCATGTGGGGCCAGCTGGGATTCAACAGCATCATCACAGACCCCAGAGGTGCAGGGAAAACCCTGAGGGAATTCATCTAAACAGAACTATGTTTCATTTGTTCCTCTTCTGGGCTCCCACATAGGAATAAATAGCAGAAAAGCATGAGGTTTGGATCATTACTCTTTCAAAATTTTCTTGCAAATAGGTATCAGTGTATTCAGTAGTCAGCTTTTGAAAAACAGAAACACTGCTCATCTGATGCTGTATGTGTGACTTGCACAAACTAAGCATCTGATTTAGAGAAAAGCTGAATTTTCCAGTTGGGCTGTCTGAGATTGTAAGAAGAATGGCTTATCAAATTTTATACTAATTCACAATAATACTGTGTACTTAGAATTTAAAAATCTTACCTTTCTAAAGGCTGTTGCACATAGAGTCTTTCAGATTTGTCTTTGTGACTTTGAAGTGTTGCTGTTACCAACTGTCCACCCCATCCAAGTCTAATATACTGGCAAAAATCATAGAATCATAGAATGTTTTGGGTTGGAAGGGATTTTAAAGGTCATCTAGTCCAACCCCCCTGCAATGAGCAGCGACATCTTCAACTAGATCAGGTTGCTCAGAGCCCCATCCAGCCTGACCTTGAATGTTTCCAGGGATGGGGCATCTACCACCTCTCTGGGCAACCTGTGCCAGTGTTTCACCATCCTCATCATAAAAAATGTCTTCCTTATATCTAGTCTGAATCTACCCTCTTTTATTTAAAACCTTGTCCTATCGCAATAGGCCCTGCTAAAAAGTTTGTTCCCATCTTTCTTATAAGCCCCCTTTAAGTACTGCAAGGNTCTGAAGCTGAATTATGCTCAAATGCAGCACAATGAGAGCAGTCAGCACCATTGGGTGGGGCTTTGAGGGGGCTGAGATGGTTTTAAAAGTCCTAGGTCAGTCTCTTAATGGTAACAGGCTTTAGAGGTCTACCTGTTCAGGGTGCTGCTGAGCATGCTTAGGAGATTTGCTGTTCAGAACACATATGTCACTTAACTTTATGTCTGTCCTGTTTCAGATGTCTGTACAGAGGTTGACTTGAATAATGATTCAAATCTCAAATCTGGATATCTAAATTTCTACTCAGTCCATCCCAAGCAGGATAGTATACCATTTCAATGTGGACTTGATTTTCATGTCAACCAAAGAATTCTGATTCACAGCATCCATCTTTAAAATAAATAAATTATCTAATGTGTAGCTGCTGAAAGAAGAATAAACCATAAGTTAACAACTTCAATGTTTTGGATACAAAATCATTTTTTTATTTGGAGGTGTAAAGGTGAAGGTACTACTTTTTTGTTGCAGTCATACAGGGGGGGTTAAAATAGATCACAGTGTATGTTCTAGTTATTTTGTTTCAAAAATTCAGACCGTAATCAGATAATACTGTGTATTGGGTCTGGCTGAGATGGAGTTACTTATTTTCTTCATAGCAGCCTGAATGGTACTGTGTTTTGGATTTGTGATTAAAACAGTGTTGATGATAACACACCAGTGTTTTGGCTATGGCTGAGCAGTACCTGCCACAGAGTCAAGATCTTCTCTTTTTCCCACTCTCCCCGGCAGTGAGGAGGCTGGGGGTGGAAAGAAGCTGGGAGGTGACACAGCTGGGACAGCTGACCTCAGCTGACCAAAGTGGTATTCCATGCTATGTAACATGCTCAGCAATAAAAACTGAGGGGAGGGGGCTTTGTGGGAGGTAGCCATTACTTGGAGACTGACTGGGCATCAATCTACTAGTGGTAGGTGGTGAGTGATTACCTTTGCATCACTTGGGTTTTGTTTATTTGTTTGCCTTTTTCCTCTTTCTATCACTTTTTAAACTGTCTTTACCTTGACTCACGAGTTTTCTTGCTTTTGCTCTTCCTATTCTCTCCCCTGTCCCATTAAGGGTGGGGAGTGAGAGAGCAGCTGGGTGGGGCTTAGCTGCTAGCCAGGGTGAACCCACCACACACCATCACATTATAAGAATCTCACACTGCTACAGACAAAACCTACTGATAACTGAAGATAAAGGATATAAAAAAATAATTGAAATACAGCAATTGATCAAAATGTCAACCTATCTTATCTATGTAATCTAAAGGTGTGAGTAGGTATGAACAGGACCTGAAATATATAAAACCAAGTATTAAGATTAAATAATACCAAGACATATGAAGATTAATAATACATAGATCAGAATAACGAAGTCGTAATAGGAACAAAGAATCAGTGCATTTTATCAAGAAGCACTGTGTTGATCTACTGAAAGAAAAGCAGATATTGGTGCCAATTAACTTTTGGTCAATAAGCCTAGAAAGCAGCAGGTTGTAAATGTCCCATATTACTGAGGTTTATAAAGTAATGCTGCGAGATCTGCACACATCCTTCTCCCCCATCCTGCTTTTTTCTGAAGGATGCTGCAGCCTCTGCTAAAACAGATCAAGCTATGAGCACTTTGCAGAAAACAATGTGCAAGAGGACTCAGATATAAAGTAAACATCTGTCCAAATTTTTAATGCAATGGCTTGTTCAATAAAAGCTGCAGCCAATCTCACCTTTCATGGAAGGTGACTACCTTAGTTTGAACACCACATTGTAGTCTTTCAAAATGGCAATGAGTGTTGTTAAAAATAATTTCAAACTCAAGAGCAGAGGTCTGATCCCGTTACAGTTCCTCAAGTCAATAATGCTTTTGCTCATTAAATGAGATTGGTTTTGTAAGAAATACTTTCCTTTCCTATTCAAAGTATACAAAAACATTGCCACCTCTTAAGTACTTCTAAGATGCTACCTTTTTAAAAGCAACCAGCGTGTTGAGAAAGTTCTCCTGTACAGAACAGCAACATCCTTTTTATGTCATGTGGAAGACAATTTGAAGGCAGTGTACTAGTTGCCCTGTACACTTGGCAGCATTGGTCATCAAGCACGAGAAACTAATTTGAGAGACTTCTTAGTTCTAGATGTGAAAAGGCTGAGGAAGAACCTCTGAGCTTTGTCCACATGTTTATCTGAATGTCTGTGCACACAAACCCATGGACATGCACAGGCTTAGCTAAACACTACCAATTCCTCAATGCTTAATTGGACACTGTAAATTTGTTTTATTAAAGGAACTTTAAAATTCATTTTGCTAAGAAAGAACCTTTAAATAGTAAATCTTAAAGCTTCATTAAAGTATTTCTGATTTCTTCTTTGGATGGCCTAAGAGCTGTAGTCAGGCACACAAGAATTAAGATTGCTCTGTTTCCATTACTTTTTCACAGCTCCTTTCCTCTCCCGTATTACTTCTGTTGTTGACATTAGACAACTTGCACAGACCAGATAGTTGAAGCTGGATGAAGTGAATCCCAACCCAAGACAGATAATAGCAATTGTTGCCTGGCTGGATATCCACTATCCAGTGTAAAACTACTTCTTAAAAGGGGAATCCCTCTTCCAGACAGACTTATTTCTCCTCTAATGGGATATACCTCAATGCTTCCTTATCATCTCCCTGGTCTCTGGCAGAAAGGGCTGCACTGGTCAGAGCTGCACATGGTCTTCACAGCAGCAGGAACAGAGAACTCCCTTACTTGGCTGATGCAGAAACTCAGCCCTGTTTTTTTAGCTTACAGACTTGAGGATGATCCACCAACAGAACAGCATCAACTCAAGCACTGAGAGATAAGAACACATTTGTTTCCATTGATTTTATGCAACAATTCAGCTTTCCGATGACAATATTTTACAAAAGTCTGATTTAGCTAACTATTCTTTATCTTTGCTCATTTTCCAACTTGATGAAGCATTCAGTGCCTTAGAATAATTTTCAGCAGATTTCTTGAAACTATTTCATGCTCAGTGCTTTTTTGCAGATCTGCTACTGGCCTGAAACGTTTATAGTTGTGTGATGTGGATGAGCATTTTTGGTGTTGTTAAAATCTTTTATTGAAAGAAGCAAATTCAGAAATTTCATCTTCACCATTTGTTACTATTTTTTATATTATTTTACACAAGCAAACCATCTTTCAAAATTAGGTGAGACTTACAGATCATTTGATCATCATTTGAGATGCAAAACATGCAATCCATACAAATCTGGTTTGGGCTTGTGTATAGTTCAGCATTTTGGGGGAGAAAAGATTTCTGGTAAAGTTACAGTAAAATTTTTATGTACAACATTGCAGATATTCCTATGAAAATATTAATAAAACTTGAAAAAGCTTTGATTTTTTTTTAAAAGATGATCATTACATGAAAAAATAATGTGAAAAAATCATCTGACTCCATCTGAGCTTTATTCTATATCCACTTTTAAGAAAGGATTACAAGGAAATATTTCTAAGCATGTCAAGTACTTATGAGGTCCAGATTATCTACAGTCTATAACCAAGAATGGAGAAAGATCAAAGTGCCGTGATTTACCCATGATTAATCAGGAATGTCTCTGACAGACGTATCCTTCCTCCTTCTGGTTGTAGTGGTGCCTTGAAAGAGTAGCAGGCTACACTTGCACTTCAGTTAATCATGTGGTATTTTGGAAAATTCAAACATAATATTTCCTTTTTATACAAACATTCCCAAAATGAGATGTTTCACAAGCTGACAGAGACTTCATTACGTTTGAATTTGTTTTTCTAGTGCTTCATGAAGTGCTTTTTCATCTGACAATTTAAAATGCATCCCACAGATAGAAATGTGCAGGCCGTAATACACATAAAGGGAACAGAGCCTTTAAACAACTTTTTTGCCTGTAAAGGAAAAGAACAGCAGCTGAGAGATATAAATCAAGTTGTTGATCATGGAAATACCACAGTGAAAGGTAAAACTAACAAGAATAAAGAAATGTATGAGGCTGCTTCTATGCATCACCAGACTCTGTTTGCTTGAAAACCAGACAATAAACAATCTTTTCATAGAGTAAGATGAAAGGCTGTTGCTTTGTGCATTTTATGAGCCAAATTAACTGTGCCTGTACTCCTATCTAAATCATTAAGTTGCAGAGTGCCATAAAATAAAGAAAATTTATAATATAAAAAAATATGGCGGGCATTAGTAAAAACTCAGTGTAAATTGATTGCTATTTGCTGCTTGTTTAGGTTGATTTCCCAGAGCCACACCTCAGGGGAAAAAAAAAAAAATCATTTGGTAACATGTACTTAAAGTTTTACCTGCATAAACTTCTGTAATTACCCTTTCTACAGAGAAGGAAACACAGATGACTGAGTGCTATGCCAAAAGCCAGAAAAATGACTCAGAATCCCATTTGGGCTATTTGTGTGGCTCAGAGTGAGTCTCATAATCTCTGGGGATTTCAGGCATTCTACCTGCAAACCCAGAGATACTAATACTCATCTATCCTGGAAATATCATAATACTCCAATTCTGGTTTATTTTCCTTGGCTTGGATTTAATAAACTGAATATGATATAATGTTTAGAAAGGACTAGAGGCAAAAGTCTTTATCCTCAATGACAGTATGTGCTCCATACGATATACAAGTGACTTAAAATGTACAACTCTATGAATAATGCCTCTTTAGTTCAGTGCCCAAACGAAGAGAAAAAAAAAGAACAACAGCTGGAAGTTGATATGAAATGGGACTATTTTAACACTTCTTTAAAACTCCAGAAAACTTCATTTCAGATTAACCCAAAATCTTTCATTCTTCTGAGAACACTTGATTCCTGTTCAATTTATGCAAAGAAGTCACCCTGTCCTACAGTGTGCCACATCCCACCCAGAGAGGGTGGGCTGAGCCGAGCTGAGAGTGCCCCACTCATGTCTGTGGCAGTTCTGACAGGGAAATATTTCATTAAAACATTTTGGCAAAGAGCTAAGGAAATGGTTGCACAAAGAAATGAACTTAGGCCTGAAACAAGACAATATTTATTCAATGGGACTTTATCAGGTACATCACGGTACAATTTTGTTTTCCATTCAGAGGAGCAGAGTTTGCCTTTAAAAAAAGGCAAATTGACATGAAAGTGCTCAAGTCTGCAATGACATCTGAAAAGTGGAGATTAACTTCCCTGAGGAAAAGCCAGCTTTGTATAACTACACAGCCCCCGATACCAAAGCATACTTTGAAACTCTGCTAGTTGGCAATAAAAACTGTTTAGAAGCATTAGCAGTTCTCCTGCCCTGCCTGCCTACAGTTCCCTCACTGTGCATCACTTGCCCCATCTCCACTGTGCTGGCCTTTTTTACGTTTGCGGAGACTGACCTGAATGAAGGGACAGGACAAGTCCCATCCCCACATTCCAGGCCACATGCAGGGCCAGCAAAACAAAATGATTCCTACTTTTGCTCTGTTTTCTGTAAATACACCTGGATGGAGGAGCCCAAGGCTATTTCATTTCACATCTGCGTCACATGTCATTACCAGCCACTTTTGTGATGAATTTTCTTGGATTTCTGCCGAGCACATTTCCAAGACAACCATTCCAAAACTCCCCAACACTACATAAATCAGCAAATGCCTAATGAAGGTTTAAAAACATTATTATTATAGTTTAGTGAAACTGAGCAGCTATTATAAATCTGTGCCTGTCGAAGTTCAGTGTTTCATCTTCAGGTGTGAAGAAAGGGTCATGTACATACATGCATAACTTTTTTCCAATACTTTCAGTTGAAAAACCCTTTATGACCTTTTCTGCACAAAAATGATTTCTTAAAAAGTCTCTGTGGAATCTCATTTGATCATTAGGGGGTACCTGAAAAGTGATAGTACACACTCATACATGACTATTCAAAATGCAATAATTAATGCTTTCCTGATTTTTAGCAAAATCAGGCTAAAATGACTGTCATTTCTGCCCTTCTTCAAAGCTGAGCCAGGAAGTCTGCTTTACAGCGTCTGTCAGGTAACTGGACACTGCTGATCATTTACAGTGGTTTTGCCACATGTCTGGACTTTCTTGTTTGGATGCAGACAATCAAAGTTACAAATCCAATTCTGGGCATGAAACATCTGTGTCACCTAACTCTATGCTGTTTCATGAAAGGGGATGAACTACTCACTGTCTCCAAGCAGAAGAGTTTCCCTCCCTCATCTCAGCTCCACATTCCTCCATCTCCTTGACCTTCTGCTTGCCTATTGCTGGCTCTGGCAACTTGTGCAAACCCCTCTGTGGGCTGATTCAACTCAACAGCCTGGCAGAAAACTAACCCATGTATAGATTTCTGTTGGGTGAATGAACTGAATCTTGCATCTTGTCTTGTGCAATAGTAGTAAAACACCATCTACATCAGAAATTACTATAGCAGAACAGGGAAGACCTTTCCCTAAGAGTCAGGCTGAGTAAAAAACCAGTTATGATCCTATTTTTTAGAACTTGTTCATAAGTCTTAGAACGAAAGCAAATCCCTGTGTTTTCCCTGAAATGTTCAGTTCTTACTGTGAAGCATGAGTGACATTTCAGAAGACAGGGGACTTTCTTGGTTCACTCAGTTCCTGCATGGCAGATTGCTCCCATCGCTAATTCTTAACATTCACCTCCTAGATCCAAGAGACACAGCTTTCACTTAATCCTGTACTCCAGTGGCTTTGGCATGTTTCCTGACATTCTGCTACATTCCTTTCTAAAGTGCCTCCTCTGTATTTGGTTTCCTGTCCTAACTAGTGCTAGCAACACCTTGTGGCTTAGCATCATCTCTGAATTTTATTGAAGTGCTATTGACTACATCTTTCAGATTAAAAATGACTCTTGAATTTGATAATACTCACTCCTTCTCAAGCATCTCCTAATAACTTTTTAATTGTTGCTCATTATAACAATTTATTTTCAGGCTTTCATTCACTTCACGCAAGCCTGACAAAATGTTGTAGCTAAATTTGCTATTCATCAAATTACAGTTTCTATTATCAATATAAATTTGTGTCTAACCCCTCAAATAGTTTTGATTCTCATATAAAATTAGTGTCCAAATTCACAGAGCTCCTGCACAAAGGTAGTGGGATCTAGTCCTAATTTAAAACATCTAAAATTAGATGTGTATATGTAGGTGTCTACCTTTGAGCTGCGTGTCTCTGGATTGCTGCCATTGCAATCAGCTGCAATGTGGTCATCATGCCCACAAGAGACCCGGAGAGCTCTGAGATCTTTCTCAAAGTTGTTCACTCAGTGCTATGTAGAGCCATTTGAAATAGTTCATTATGTCATTTCTGGCCTCCAGCTGTCACTCCAGAAGGATACAACTCTCCTGTTGGACCTGTGTTATATCTGCCAGTCTCCTACTAATATGAAGGATGCAGCACTGAATTCCTCTGTAAAGACAAATTAATTACTCTCCAGGCTCCATTGGCTCCCTGTTGGCTCAAGATCCTGTTGATATGAATATAGACACCTAGCTCACATGTTGGCACCTAAATTAAGGTGTCAGACTCACTTCTGTGTGATGCTGCCCTTTTATTATCCTACAATTAAAGGTTGTAGTGCACATTCAGAATATGGGAGACCTAGGTTCAATTCCTCTTCTGTATTTAAGAAATTTTACATCTTCTGTCACTTATGTACATCTCATCATCAGCCACTTGGGTATTAATTTCAATTTCTCTGCTGGAATGGTTCAGATTTTTTATAAAATGCTCAGTGAGTACAGGGGGAATAAAAGGCCAATGATACTTTACCCCACTAGTTCAGACCTTGGAGAAGTGAGATGCTTGGATTCCAGTGCCTAGTTAAGTGCTCCAGTGAATGCTTAACTGTTCTCAGACAGTGGAATAATGTCAACAAAAAGCACAGAAATGTGAGTCTCATAATAACTTTGACTCTTTGACCACTTTCATAGGAGAAGGAAGATACTTTTAAGAATACCTTGGTAAATGAGTTAAAATCAATCCTACATTTTTAACTTCCTGACTGATTATTATGAGCAACTGGGCTAAACAGGAACATATCCCTTTTCGGTGGTTTCTTTTTTTTTTTTTTTTATTTGAGTGAGGCAATTGGAATTGAATCAAATACACTTTGTTTTAAATTTTGCTGAAAAAATGAAATATCAAATGATTACACAGCTCTGATTTTCATACCTATACTTGTTCTACAAGATTTTATGCTATTATTTCAGATTAAAAATTCTGATTCCAAAGAAATCCATTGTCAGAGATGGGTATGTTAAAATATTGGTGTTTAATAGAAAACATATTCTAGCAAGATATGATCTTCACTGTGCTTTTTATACTCAGTCTAAAAATGTGCCAAATAATTACTCTGCACATGCAGTTTAAGCCAGTATTTAAGGGGTGCTGAAAGAGAAGATAAACTTTTTGGTTTTACTATATAATGTTTATCCTCATCAGTATAGGACTAGCTCTTAAAGACTTCAAAAAATAGCAATTTTCGTCTACCTGGTATCTTTTAAGAGAGAAAGAATTAACCACCATAAGTAATGATTCTGCTGTTACCCAAATGCAGAAAAGAGCAGTTCCAACACTCAAGGGATTTAACACTGTTAAAATGAAAAAGAACATCTGTTTTCATAAGGATAATATTCATAAGTGTATATTCTAAGAAACAAAAGGTACCTGGAGCCTCAAACTGAATAATTTCAAAAAGAAACTACCAGATATGCTCAGCCATTCTTCTGAACAGGACTTGTATGAACTATGATTAATAACATAATTTACAAATATAGAATTCCCAAATTATATGTATCATTATTACAAACACGTGTGGGGTAATGTGAGCTTAAAGTGGTCATACTATTAATTGCTAATGTCTTTCAAAAGCATGTGTGTATCTAATGATGTCAAACAAGCAATTTTCAAAACTAGTTTAGGTATTTAAATGCTTTCAGAGGATTATAACAATTCCGCAACTTGCCTATTCCTCTTTTTAGGAACTTAAGATGGCCTTGGGCAGTAATCTAGCCTTGAAGACTCTAGAAGAAGGAGAGTACTACAACTGCTCATATAGATTTGTGGGTAAATTCTTCTCAGACATTGTGCCTCTCACAGCAGGAATAAATTGATCTAACTTGCCCCTGGTGGGAGAACTGTTTGAAAAAAGTTCAAGATAAAATTACATTTAAAATTAAATTTCAAATTGAAATGCATGATCAAAATTTTTCTATTTTCCACCACTTTAGTCTGATAATGGCAAAATGTTACTTCTTGATGTGGTGAAGAGCTCCTAAAACATACAGTTTTATATAGTTTTATAAGTCAACCCCAGGGTCAGCCCAGTGACCCGTCTGTGCACACAATGTTTAATACGAACCTGCAGGACTGGCTCTTGGCATTGAGGGTGCACCAGTTCTCTGTGAGGCACTGGCCTGTACATTTTAACAGAGAGATCATAGCCTAATTAATTCTTAAGGTACAGTTGAACAAAGTATCTGCCTTCTTTAACTTCCCTCTTATTCTTAAAAAGCTTTATATATTTTTGCAGAGGGATAAAGCTACACACTTGTCTCGGTCCCCATCTCCATCCCCTTCCAACAGTGGTTCTGAGCAGTGCTCACCTTCACGGAGGCCAGTCCCTACTCATCGCTCTGTTCTGTGCCAGGGAACACGTCTGCCATTTTACAATGTCTCTGTGTCTGTTCATCTTATTGCAAACTCAGCTTGGAGTGTTCGTGGATCCACCTGAAAAATCACAGTAGTTGCAAATGCAGATTAGCCACACAATTATCCAATCTCATGGTGTATGTAATTATTTTAAGGTAATTTATGTGTTTCTGCCATTTTTAAGTGCTCTGGAAATAAAGTAGATATATCTATGTATCTATCTAGATACATAGATGTCTAGACAGATAGATAGATACATGTTTTCTTTATGTGTTATTAACATCTATTAGTGAGGAAAATTACCAAGAAAAGCACATTCATGGCAAGAAAACCTAGAATCATTATGAAGATTCTTAAAAGAGAAGTCAATGTGACTTTCTATAAATTGTCCTCTGCGTTAGTCTCAGAACATACAAACAATAATTAATACATTCCTGAGTGTGCCAGGCCTATTTACTTAAAAGAGTCTCATAGTCTAATCATGGGTCACAAAAAGACCTTTTCTTCAGTATTGACTGTACTTGACATTATTGGAATGAATGGTGAGGTCCTGAACCACATCAAGGCAGTAAGTGTTATACATACAGAAAATACACGTCTGTCCCATGATACTGATCATTACTGACCCTATTGCAACACGGAGAACAAACAAAAAATATTCCTATATTGCCAAATCTTTCAAAGTCACTTAATAGATTTGAAACAGTATTTTTCAATCAGGGTTATAGTTTTTAACTTTTTTTTTTTTTCTGAATTCCTCTTCTCAACAATATTTACTCTGCCTAAAATGAGAAATGACAAGTTTTGTTTTCCATGAGAATGGAAAAATTTCTCTGTATTACAAATCAGAAATTAAGACACTCATTTAAGTAAGTAGGAATTGAGCTGTAACGTGATACATCACATTTTTGCATGCTTGCAAAAATTGCCTACAAAGATTTGCATGTCAGTAACATAACCTTCCAAGACCTTATTTTCTACTGAAAATATTCCAATTAACTCCTAGAGCTGCTCACGTTTCATGCACCCCAATGCTTTTGAATCACTTTTTTCTTATTAGTGTCAGTTGTGCCATTTCATAGATTTTAAAACCATATATCATGGAAATTTAATTTGATTTCTAGGTAACTTTTGACACACTATTTCACTCAATAATTCTTGCACCCACTTTAGCAGTTCATGCTTAAATTAAGCATGTCTTCAAATACATTTAGTCTCAATTTAAAAATTCCAAGTGATGAAGCATTGATCACATTCTTGGCAATCTGTTGTAAAACAGTTATATACCAATCTTTCCATTGCTCAATCTTTTCTGACTTAAATTGCTAGACTCTGTAGCTCACAAGTACTTTGTGAGATTAAAAGCATTTTCTAATTTAAGTATCTTTAGCATATGTAAATTATTATTGGCCACAGTAAATTTTTTTCCTCTTCTTCTGTTTTACAAGAGAATTACCTTGAAAACCAGAATGTGTTTATCAAAGCTGAGATTTCTTGAGTATGACCAGAGACGCTTCAGTGTTGATTGCTACAGGCTGGTATGTGTTGCTGTGGCAGTCCACGAATAGGGATCTGTTTTTCAGAGCTCACTTTTGCAGGCATTTCAGAGTTTCTGTTTTGTCAATCCACAATCCACAACACACAAATTTCATATCTACGTTACTCTACTGTACAATATTCAAAACTTTTACGCAGAACCCACTTGAATTTTGTATGTCAAAGTGTGGTTCTTCTAACCCAGCATTAGTTTGCAGTATCCCAAATATGTGTGAAACAAAATTTTTAGGTGCAATGGCGTTTGAATGAAAATCTATTGATTAAAAAAAAAAAAAGTCAAGAATAATGAAAGCACTGAGTCTAGAAGAGTATCCATCACTTATAATATTCCTTCTTTTTTCCTATTACCTACCTTTAATCTCCATGAGAGCAGCTGTTCAAATGCCTCGTACACCAGCAGTCAGGGAGCTTTTAAAAAACCTTGGTGCCAAGATATAGCTGCTTGCTAAGAAAAAGCCTGTTTTTTGTCACCACCTATGTAAGGCTGAGGTTAGTAAATCCCCAAAATCCTACTGTAATAAATATGAAGACCAGCTGGTATATCTATGTTCAACTAAAAATCGAATCAGTCCATGCTGATATGCTTCCTTTGTGCTATTCCAGAAGTGCCATGGTCATAACGAAGGAGGGGTATTATTCTGCTTTATCTTGAGCTCAGTGCAGGGGCGATACTGTTACAGGCTTCTGGGCTAAGGAAGGATCACATCTAGTAGTTATGTCTTTACATGTCTGTAGAGACACACTCTGAAACAAACTAAAGGGTTTTCCCAATCCCAGAAGGCTTCTCATAGGAAGTCTGTAACAGAGCACAAAGTTGAATCCAGGACAGTGAAGTCCCAGACTTGCTCAACATTCAGGCAAGCATTCTTCCTTTAATGGGATGTAAGTGCAAATTATGTAATGTAGGTTGGTTAAATACATCTTAATTTACTCACAGAAATGTTGGTTGGAATGAATCTCTGAAGGCCAGAGTCCATTCTTCTACTCACAATGGGACTAGCACCAAGACTAGATCAGGTCAACAATGGCTTTATCTGCTTTATTTTGTCTATTTTCTCTCACCTTGATTAAAAAATTTAAAAAAAAAAAAAAAAAGTAGTAGAAAACATTGGTTTGGGGTTTTTTTTTCATCTTACATTTTTCTTGATTTTGGAAATTCCAACATATTCTTAAATTAGAGAAAGGCCAAAACATATTTCAGACATCCCCAAGAAGTTCCTGATATTTCTGCTTTTTGGTGATATCCAAAATCCAATCTCAGTTCTTGGTTGTAAGGTCATATGTCAGATTTTCTCATACTTACATTACCTAAGTGATCATCAGTTCTAGTTAGTTCTTTTAGCATTAAATCATCTAAATAATACTGTATTTTGAAATATATTCTGTTATATATAGATCATATAAATCTAGTAATATGTATCTAGTAGCTAGATACTTACGAGACATTGGAAGCACTAAGTGTAACATTGCAAGGCCAGATGTAACTCTGCCAGTCATGCAACTGTTTTTCCAAAGTAATTGTGACTATATTATAATGCTACTCCTTCCTCCTTGCAGACCCATTAATTTCATATTATTTTTTTAATTCTGTGTCAGGACAAATATTACGTACTTTTTACCCATTTCAACAATAGATGGGCAGTGTTACTATTGATTTCTTGCCTATGCATGCTTCTCCTATGCTGGTTGCATATTTGCTGTAGCCTTACTATCCTCAAAACAAGAATATTTACTAGAATTGATGCTATAAAGTGTTATAGCATCTCAGATAAAATGTTCTAAACAAATCTTTGCATTCCCACAGCTCTATTTCAAAAAGTTGCCACAAGAACAACCAGAAATCTTGATGATAAAACATAATTTTGGCACCTTTAACAGAAAGTGCGTAGCATAATATCCCACAAGGGTAAGATTTTTTAGGAGACCAGTGTGAATGAGGATCCCAAATCCCATTTGGACTTTCAATAGAAAAATCACCTACTTTTCAGCTGAGCTAACTTGAAATATTTCTGGTCCCAAAAGGAATCACTGAGCTTCTCATGAGCTAGTGGACCCTGCCAGGATGGACATGTAACTTGCAGTATCCCACTAATCCGCTTAACATTAGCTCAAGTTCCCCTGCAGTATTACTATACACAAAGCTTCAAAAAACCCACTCTAAAGCCTCAGTAAAGAGCTATGCATTTTTGCATTCAGTTGCATTAACATGAAAATGCAGAATTAAGAAGTGTTTTGTGTGCTCCTTTGTCTACAGCCATTGCAAGTGAAGGCAGTTGAAACACACTGTTGACACTCCTGAGGGCAGAGAGGCCCTGCAGAGAGATCTGGACAAATTAGAGAGCTGGACAATCACCAACGATATGAAGTTTAACGAGGGCAAGTGC
>WAAD01031074.1:208675-250756 GCA_013389945.1 Fregata magnificens
AAGTCACTTGGTCTGTTCAGCCTGGAGAAGAGGAGACCCAGGGGAGACCTCATCGTGGTCTACAGCTTCCTCACAAGGGGAAGAGGAGAGGCAGGTGCTGATCTCTTCTCTCTGGCGACCAATGACAGGACCCGAGGGAATGGCAGGAAAATATGCCAGGGGAGGTTTAGGTTGGATATTAGGAAAAGGTTCTTCACCCAGAAGGTGGTGGAGCACTGGAACAGGCTCCCCAGGGAGGTAGTCACGGCACCAAGCCTGATAATATTCAAGAAGCATTTGGGCAACACCCTCAGACACATGGTGTGAATTTTGGGGTTGTCCTATACAGGGTCAGGAGTTGGACTCGATGATCCTTGTGGGTCCCTTGCAACTCAGGACATTCTATGATTCTATGATTCTATGACTCCAGCTTTAGAGTGAGATACTGAGAGCTGAGTTCAGCAGCCCTGGGACTATAAATGGCATCAGCAGCCACCCGCCATTTCATAAATATGCATTGTTTCTCAAAAAGCAGCTAAGCTGCTGCTTGAATGCTGAGTCCTGCACCTGAGACACAGTAAGGAGATGGTATGGATCCTGGGTTACTCTTTTCGTGAAGGGGTTAATTTCCACCAGCAAAATGGAGATTTGAAACATTTAGCTTCATGCCTTCCATCTAGCTTTTCACTATTTGAGGAATAATCCAATGCAAAATCCTAAAGATCTTGTTATCTCAGGATATTTGTTCTCGTCTGTTCCTAACCTTTCTCTTGGCAAACAGTAGGAGTAATCTTATGGGACAAAATTCTCTGCTATTACAGCAAGGGCACTACATCGAAAGGTTGCTAGGGCATCAGCACATGATAATTTGGCCTTTTTGTCATTTCTTCTAAGCTTAATGAAAATGGCAACATTAACCCTCCTTACTTGAGGCATTTAACTTTGTGCCTGTGTACTGTGTGGAGCAGGGAGTGAGGGAGGCTCCCAACGTGGCTGTTCTCAATCGCTCTCTAAAGGCTACCTTTACTACAAAGGGACTCTGGGTGCCAACATAGGCATCCAAGTTAAAGGTCTAAAATTATCTCATAGCCCCGGTATATCCAATTTTTCTGCACTTCATAATGTCAGGCTGTGTGCGACATTGTGATCAGAGCCACACCACACAAAGCTGCTCAGAGCTGCAGCCATCGGCTGCACATAGCCTATCGCTCATGGAAAATTCTGCTGCCTTGGTAAAATATAATGACCTATAATTGTGTTTGTGGAGGACTGTAATTAGCGATAATCCAAAGCTGGGAAATTGTGTAGGTGAATTACAATATATAGAATTATAAGGCCTGTTCTTTCTGCCATTTGATTTTGTAGGAACAGAGCTACAGAGTAGTTGCAGCTCCACTCCTCACACCCCACTGAGTGGGGTAGAAATTGAATCTTACTCCATCTCCAATTGGGAATTGTTGCTGCTCAGCAAGCACAAAACCTGCAGGGGTGAAGAACGTCATAACCCAAGAATAACTTAAAGCTAGGATGTTTCCAGGGACAAAAGAGGCCTGAATTCACGTGGCTACAAGAGGGAATTAAATGCGAGGATGCCACATTCTGAGCAAGTGCTAAGATATTGCACAGGAACAACAGCATAATACTGAAGACTCAGTTTTAAAAGAAGTAACTGTTCCTGCTTCTGCTTTAGAAAGAAAGAAGAGGTGCCATCCCTGCAGAAGGATTCAGAGAGGAGTGTCACGTGGAGAGAAGCACTTATCTGCCACCCTGCATGAGGCATCTCAGCCCTGGGGAGAAATGACATTTAATACGTATCCCATTTTCAGTGTTTCCCCGCAGGCTGACCTTAGGTGACTTCCCAGTCAGTGCACTGTGTTTTAGCTGCTCTCAGCTTCGGGCACTGTCTGTTTTGGGGCACTGCTTTTCCTTCCCAGGTGCTTTATGGGGACATTAAGCATATAGGCAGGTATGGGGGATTTCACTAGAACAGTGAAGCACCTGAACGTTCGATTGCACCAGCACCAGAAAAAATCCTAGTATTTTCCCATCTCATGGTGGAGAATACCATTGTGAGAGTCAGAGCATTAAACATTGTGAGGTGCTCAGAAAGCATAATGATTAGGGGCTGTAGAAGAGCACCAAGGTATGCTCAGTTGCAACTCATTTGATTTAGAAGCATCTGAACTGGCCTATGCCTGAAGTTACTACAGCAGCAGTTTTCTGTGTCAATGCTTAGCACCAGAGAATTCAGATTAAAGTTAAATGAGCAGAGAACACTGTGGCAGTTTTCTTCTCCTAGATGTTTAATATTTTTTAATTGTGCATATCAAGCAATAACTTATATTTGATTTTTTTTATTCATCAATTGCTTTTCACTAGGTCTTAGTTTCAATTACAGCCTTCTAAATATGGTTCTGTGTCACAGCAGTGTTACAGACTGAAAGCAAAAGTTTCCTTGTTTGGGAAAAAATAATATTGTATAACTGACAATTACTCCTCAGGCATAAGGCACAGAGACCTATTAACTTTTTCAGTGGAGTTAAAGTGTTGGTCATTTCAATGAATAATTGGAGATATACTGGAGATCTATAGAGAACATGAATTCCTATGATTGAAACCTTGGACTTCCTCAGGCTATGAAATGCTTATATGAAGGAACACTATTATTATGAATATACATGCTTGAATTGCAAATTCTCAGGGTGTAATCTCAGAGTTTGGTATGCATATATGAGATAGGGATACAAGAACACATATGACTTTATTGCTTCAATAAACAGATGATGAAAGTAGTGATTTACTTTTCATGGTATTTTTGTCTCTTAGCAACCTCAATTGTTTCACCACAGTGCTTTTATGTTTGAGTTATGCATCAATTTACAGTACTTGAAAGTGGGTATTACTATAATCTTTCAGGTTATAAACTGTTCTTTTGGGCTACAAGCTAATCACAAGAGAGGCTGCCACTTTCTGTATCTTTGAAATGTTAGATCTCATCTAAATGTTTTAAAATGTTATCAGATTAAATAATTCTCTTATTGGAGTATTAACAGGGCTGGATAACCTGAGAGACATCTTTCCTGGAGAATTTAGTCTCAGAGCTTGAGCCTGCATAAATGAAAACACATTCTTAACTTTCACATATTCTTTGTGCATCACCTTTGGATCTGAATTACATATTTTGAGCAAACATATGTTTCTTGGTTCTATTTATTTGACACAGACACTGACTACTTCTCTGCTTTGGCTTTCTATACAAGCTCTTTTCTTTGGAGATTTTTTATTATTTTACTTTAGGAAGATTAACCTGACATAGCCTAAAAGTTGTACCAGTTGTATAGGAAGCTCAACCATTAATTTTCTCATGGGATGTTATAGTAATCAGCTCCATCATAAAAACTGCAAGAGAAGGAAAAAGAAAAGACAGTGCTGGTAAAGATTCAGGTTTACACTGGTGTCCTCTTCAAAGGACACAGGCTCAGATAAAATCCATGAAAATATACCAGAAACATGAGAACTTTGATACATTTCTTAATATTTCTTCTCTCCTCATTTTAAAATCATCAGTTTTTAAGTGTGTAAATTATTAAAATAATACAGAAATAATATGGAAACAGTTATCTTGGAACAAGTATGGTCTTGCTAAACTGGGAACCAGAAAAGATTGTAATACAAACAATTTGAGTAATTGAAAATGGAACATTTCTGACTCCAGTAATTAGGTTCAGATCACTGAGAAAATATTCTTTCCTTTTCTCCTACATCCATAGTTACACTTCTTCACATGTTTCAGTAACAAAGGCTTATGAAAGGTTAAATAAGGACACTGTTCTCAGGGTAAGTGCTCTGGTATCTAAACTAGACATTCAGCTAATTCCACCTATAACAATACAAGTTGACAACAAGGGATTAAAAAAAGGATAATAAACATTTGGGTAAATAAGAAACACAGACACATTAAAATATAAAAGTCTTTGCATTTATCACATGAAGAAAATAAAGCCCCCCTTTTTGTTTCTTTTCAAATTTTACATCTGTTACTTGATGATACAATATATGGACTATTTTCATTATATTATGCATTAACACATCCACTATATTGCACTACTTTGGACCGCTTTCTCTTGGGCTGGAAAACTTCACAGAATTACAGAACCCCACAATCACAGACTGGTTGCGGTGGGAAGACACCTCTGGACATAGTGTCATCCAACACCCTGCTCAGAGCAGGGTCAGCTACAGCAGGCTGCCCAGGGCCATGTGCAGCTGAATTTTTAATATCTCCAAGGATGGAAACTCCACAGCCTCTCTGGGCAACTTGTTGTTTCATTGTCTGACCACCCCAAGCATAAACAATTTTTTTCTTATGTTTAAATAGAATTTCTTGTATAAAAATTTGTGCCCATTACCTCTTGTCCTCTCACTGGACACCACTGAGAAGGGTCTGGCTCTGCCTTCTTTACTATCCCCCATCAGATATTTATACACACAGATACAAGCCCCCTGAGCCTTCTTTTCTCCAGGCTGAACAGTCCCAGCTCTCCCAGGCTCTCCTTATATGTGCTCTCTGAACTTACTCCAGTATGTCCACATCTCTCTTGTACTGGGGAGCCCAGCACTAGATGCAACATTCCAGAAGTGTCTCACTAGGGCTGAGCAGAGCAGGAGGATCACCTCCATTGACCTGCTGGCCACACTCTGCCTGATGCAGCCCAGGAGGCCGGTGGCCTTCTTTGCCTCAAGGGCACATTGCTAGCTCATGTTCATCTTGCTGTTGACCAAGACCTACAGGTCCTTTCCTACAAAGTAGCTTTACAGCCAGTTGGCCCCAGCCTGTCCTGGTGCCTGGAGTTATTCCTCCCCAGGGGCAGGACTTGGCATATTCCCTTTTGTTAAACTTCACGAGATTCCTGTTGGCCCATTTCTCCAGCCGTCTGAATGGCAGCACACTCATCTGGTTTATCAGTCACTCCTTCCAGTTTTGTATCATCTGCAAACATGCTGAGAGTCCATTCCCCTCATAGAACCAAGCCAGTCATCTCATCATAGAAGGCTGTCAGGTTGAACAGTCATGATTTCCCCTTTATAAATCCATTGTCCTTCTCACGTCCTTAATTGTCTCCTTCTTGTCCTCTGGAAACCGTTTCTGATAAGATGTCTCAGTAGTGGAACATTTTGTCAAAGGGAACTGCAAACTTGCCACCCCTGGATATAGCTGAATGTAGTTCTGAATCATAGCACTAAAATAATAATGAAACTGAAGACTGAGACACATCATGTCACAGTTCAGATTGATGGCCTGTCACAGATGTTCTTGCACCTCAGGTGGGAGGTACTTATGCAGTTCTCCTGGTGCATGGACTGATCATAAGCACTTCACCACTAGTGCAGAGGACTTGATACAAAAAACATGGCTGTGAATATGAAAACAAATAAGCTGTTTATTACTGTAAATGCATAGAAGTCATTTCATCATGGGAGGTTGGTTGTTTTGCAAATTGAGAATATAGTTACAATTTATTATCTAAACTCCTTCAGTCAGGAACTGTGTTTTCTTATTTATCTCAATACACACTTTTTCAAAAAACTCAAAAAGAGTTGTTGCTGGCTAAAATAATTCATTTAGGCAGTAATATGGAAAATGGAATAATTTTTTTACAGAAGCGACTTCAGGTTACATTAATGAACAGAATTTTTATTAAGATTTATAAAAGACTGTTTTGGATTGTTTAGAAGCTGCTTTTCAAAGGAAGTATTGACAAACCATAGCACATAGGATGAAAAGTGTCAACTGCCTGTGAAAAGATTACAGCTTATAGAAGAAGGACTGCAGTAAGGAAAAAAATCTGCTATTGTAAATTTCGACAGGCCTGTAGGAAAGAAAATAGAATTTGGTTTTCAGCCACTGCTTTCACATAAGAACAGCAAGGCTTAGACTGCTGATGAGGCACAGCTATCAATAAGTGATTAGGGTTAGAAACATTGAGGTAGTTCTTTTCTAGTCAATAGAATCAGTACAAAGATAAGAATAGCATGTAATCAAATAAAGAAACCTGTTAAAATAGCCTAAGCAGCATGTTTGTTTAGTTGGAAACAAAACCTGCAAAGAGCAAAAGAAAACGAAGATAAGTGAAAACAGAGTGAACTGTCCTGGATAGAAAGAAGACAAATCTAAGCAGAAAGAAGAACAAATGCAAAAAGAAATGTCATTTTTGGAAAATCATAATCAAGCTGTAGCACTCCATTAAACAAATTTGTTCAGAAAAATACCATGAATACATGACAGCATAGATGGAGATGTACAGAGAGTGAGTCCTTTGGCCCACTCTTTGGTCTCCAATAGTTGTCAGTAGTGGAACATAAGGGAAGAGAATAAGAACAAAACAAGCTTGTTGTGGAATTAAATGTTCTTGATAATGAACTATCAGGAACTTTCTGATATGTTGTACTTAAATATGAAACAATGTATTTAGTAGCCCCAAATGGATTCTGACCCATATTTTTGTCAGTCACTTTATAAGCTAATATAAAATGTTATCATGCACAATATTACAGGGCAAGCTGTTCCAAAGCTTAGCTCTATACTGGATGAAGAACTACTTTTGTTCATTTGTTTAGAACTTGCTTCCTAATAGTTTCACTTGGTGCCCTCTAGTTCTTGTATTAGAAGAGTTAGTGATTATTGATTGCCTATATGTTCTCTGCTCCACTCATGAGTCTGTATTTCTTCTGTAGTCTCTACTTCCAAGCTCAAAACCTTAGTCTGTATTATCATTCCTTGTACAGACGTCATTCCTATCTCTAGAACATCACTCTCACCTTTTCAGTTCCATTCTGCTATGTCATTCTGGAAACAGAAAGGACCAGGACTCAAATAGTTCTCAGGTTGTAGGTATATTATATCATTAAGCAATGGTATTAAATTTTTATTGTAATTTCAATAACTCCTAATATCCTATTTTCTTTTTCACCATTGTTGAGCTTTGAAATGATGTTTTCATGGGAGTATATATTTTAAAGCTAAAGTGTCACTCCTGAGTGGCAAGATTTAGCTTGGCTTCTGACACCGTATGTGGGACATTAAGACAATATCTCCCTAAGTTTATTGCTTTGCCCTCGTCGGCACTGAATTTAATCTGCCATGGTATCTCCTAGTCATTCATTCAACTGTTTTTCATAGTTGGCCCTCACCTTCCTTTCTCTGATTCAATGAGTACCACCAACTAACTTGTTCACTTTACACCCTCTTCTCCACATCATTTAGTTAATAGCTGCAGGTCCCAATACTCTCTGAAAACTCTGCTGAGTCCATTTTTCTCTGGGTTTAAACCTTTTAATCCATCATATGCTCTGTGAAAAATATCTCACACGTCTTTTTCCTTCCTACAGAAAACTTGAAGAACCTCTGGGGAGGGTTGCTAGTGATTGCCTTTTGGAATAGACCAAGTCAAATAAATCTCCCTTGTCCACATACATGCTGACTTCTCCAAAGAAGTCCAACAGAAAAATGAGGCCATACTGTTCCTTACAAAATCTGAGGAGTTCCCTCTTCCACAGGCTACTGTATTTATCCATGCCCACTAATTCTATTCTTTATTTGATAGGTCCCTGGGTGTCCCGTGAAGTCTTAAAACATGATGGATTATCAGCTACTTTCTAGACTTATAATATCATAATTGTTTTAAGTTAACGGTTGAACACCATAGTTATATAATTCAGATATTTCATCTAAGCATCCTTCTAGATCTCTTGGACATGTAACATCTAGCATTGGTGATTAGTTACTGTTCATTTTGTCTACTTTCTCCATAAGTTCAGCCAACACCTTGATATGAAACACATCTTCTGTCATATTGTCCACAGAGAATGGCAAAATTTTGAGCTGCTTGGCCAGGAATATGAATGCTAAGAAAAACATTCTTTTCCTGTTTCAGCTGTATCGTCTTTGTGCACTTTTTTAACACACTGATCATCTATTGATGTGAGATTGAGAGATGTGTTCTTTACATCTCTCATAAAGTTGTTCCAAAGCTCACTGTTTGATTCATTGTACATCTCTATTTAGCCATATTTTCCCTCATCTGGACACAAATTTAAATTTTTGAAAGATGTCTTCTTGCGTTTAATAACAACTCTTATCTTACAGTTTAGCCATATGAAAAAATCTTCCTAATTTCAGGACCACCTTCAGTTATGCATCATTGATTTTTCATATTCTGTATTATGCAGCTGGCAGCATATTTTCTATTAGCTTTAATACAAAATTAGTTTGTCAGCTCATCCCTCAATTCTGAAGCACCCAAATGCTGTGAAACCAAACATTATTTTTAATCAAGCATGTGAAGGTACATGACTTTGATGGAAAGACTGCAGCACTGGTTCTCTTGGATTGAGAACAAGGGCAGATTGACTTTATTAGCTAGAAATAGCAGAGATATACTTTGCTTACTGATGACAATTCAAGAAAATACATTAACACATATTCACTGAAGTCAGCTAGTGTCTTAAGCCAGAGCTATATAGCTCCTCTTCACAAATTTGATTAAAAAATAATTGCTTAGTCAGCTGATCTGCAAACACATATTTTGACTGGTTAATGAGGCAACATGAAGGCATGAGCCCTCATATTGTCCATTTAGACATGGGCAAAGTACACACAATCCTTGGCTCTTCAGCTGGCCAAAGAAATTCTTTCAAGAGCTATGTAGCCAACCTGTAACAGGAGATGTAAGCCTGCTACAGAGGTAAAGCAGTTCTGTGATGTCATAACCATCAGGAAGTTTGTACCAAAATGAATCAAGCTATTTGAGCAAGAAGGACATATGTTGAAGTTACAGATTCCTTTAAAATCCACCTAAGGTCTGGACTAGTAGTGAAATAAGAGGGAGTAGCAACTGTACTACCTATATGAAATAAAAATGGGAGGGAAAGTGCTGGAAAAAACCTGAAACATGGTTATGTGCAAATACTTGTGTGGAGGGGAGGGAAACATTAAGAAAGAATGTGCTAGCAAATGGAAAAATTTAGAACATGGCATAATATATTACATAATATTACTAGAAGTACACAACCAGAATAATCTGACATTTCTTGTTTAAATAAATTATTTTCTAGACAAAAGAAACATTGTAGTTTTGATTTATCCAGAACTCGAAATAAGTATTTGATAGACAATAAATGAAAAAAAAAAATTATTTAAGTTGGAAAAAATGAGGTTTGCTGTAAGAACTGAAGAAGAGAGAAAAGACTGAGAGACAGCAACTGGAGTTGTTACTGATTAAGTCACCTTAGGAATGGCCTTGGGAATACTTTTTAATATTTTCACCTTAGCTTAAAAATTTTGCCCTTGAAATTTCCTGATGAGAAAGTTAGATGACATTATTAATCAGAAAAAGGCCTGATATAGGAAAACCAGGTGCTTTGAAGACAAGGGTATTAGGAATGGTATGAAATGTTGCTCTAGAACATCCAAATCATGAATAGGAGGATTAATAAATGTGATTTTTACTGCATCAGGGGAATTCAGATGGAATTTGACAAGTAGGAGAGATCTAAGTGTCTAAATCAAATCTTGGCATGAAGGGGAGTCACCAGTCTTTATAAGCATGACAGAAGAAATACAATTCTAGACTATAGCAAAGTGTTTCCTGTAGAGAAACAGAAGTACTGATAACTGAGTCATCACAGGTTCAATTCAGTTGCCTAAACTCAAGCAGTCATTTGCAATGCACTGACGTTTCTGAGACATCTTCATGAGGATGACATATTTAATAGCAGACTATGCCTGGCCTATGAATGGCAATGGGAAGCTGAATAAGACATCTCCTATTGCACTTGTCACAGATGTTTAGGCAACTGAAATGTACCCTGGGATTTGTATCTGGTTAGGTTCATTGACTATAATAGTGAAAAGACAATGGAGTCCAACAGAAGAACGTGTGTCTTCAACTTGATCTTCCATAAGAATCAGTTTCTTTAGGCCTACAGCTTTTCAAGCAATTAATTTTATTCCTGTGCAACAAGGAGTTTTACTTTCCTCAAAGTAAAACTTTCTTCTAAAAGCAAAGAAACAATGTTTAATGTGTCCCATCAAAATATTTTTGGCTGTACTTAAGTGAAACTACATCTTCTTAGGGGCACTCTCCATCCCATTAGGAAGTGAAAGCATTTAAAGCTCATGAATGTTGCTTTGATGTTTGTTTTAATAAATGGAGATATGCTGAGATGAACTGAAATATAGTTTATATTGTGCTTTATGAGCTGGTTACAGCTACACTGAAAGCTTCACCCAGACTTTTGCAAGAGCATGGGAAAGAGAATAGAAATCTCCTAAGCTTTTCCAAGACTTAACTTTCCAAATGCCAGTACATGCTCATACTCAACCACAACAGACGTAGGCTGTCTATTTGCACGCCCAAATGAAGACTGCTCTCATCACGATATCTGTCTTTCCCTTTGTCAATTCTTTTCACATCCAAAATATGAAACTCAGTGAATTTATATTGTTGTGTTTCTAATATTGTTTCTTAGAAGGAGATGAAAACCAGAACATCCACTGGACAGCCAGCTTTTCATTTAGATACGTGCTGATGTTTGGCACTCCAAGTCAGCCTTATTTAGATGTCTTCTAGAGGAAGGGCAGCCTGTATTGGCTATTTTAGGCCTTTGATGACACATCTACTAAGGTCAGAAATATTTTTCAGTGCCAGAGAATCTCATGCTTGCTATACATGAGGCCAGTGAGGTGGAAAGAAAAGACAGACAGTACCCATATTCGGTAAACATGTTGTTTCATAAATTTGACTGTTTGCTTTGGAGCAGCTGCTATACTTCCTCCTGTTTTCAAACCTAGTAGAGTATCATCCTGCTAAAGGTCAACTGACTGCAGCCGGCCTGTGAAAATGCCACTGCTTGTTCCAATATATAAGCAATTTCTCCCCAGTTTTTAACTCACTTTTGCCAGAGCTAGCCCAAATCTGCGTATGAGTTCATGAGCTCCCTCCAGACTCCTGCTGCTTCTGGAGAAAACATTCCTCACCCTAAGGATCACTTTATAATTCTGAGAATGTTGAAAATGAAAATATGGAAGACAAGAAAAAAGGTTGTAAAAGTATTGTTTGCAATATGAACCTAATGCCCCAAATTAACAATGAAATCTGGTCACCACAAAATTTACAGAGCCACCACAAACTTCTAGTGTTTTAGCAGAACTTCCAGAAGAGGAGATACACAAGCTGGTGAGAGAAAAAGCACTACCATTCTTTCCATGAAGTTCACAGATCTTTATAGCCCAGCTCTTGCCTTTGACTGATTCAATTTGAATTGCCATCGTTTTTCACTTATTATTAATGGTCTTGTTTTTGTGATCATGCATCAAAGCAACCAGAAGAAAAGCTTACTGTGCTGGAGACTATATAAAAAGAAAGCCCAAAAGGCTATGGAAGGATGCTGACATCAAGAAAGTGAACAGAACGGAGGCTGAAGACAGAGATGCCAAGAGGGAAAGGAAAGTCTAGCTATTAGCTGCAGAAAATCCTCTATATGTTCAAAGACCCCTTTGATGACTCCCGCATCTACTTCCACCAGCTGATGTTACTCGCCAATTTAGCTTCATGACAAAACCCCAGCCAAACAAAACCCAAAAACTCCACCACACTCTGATAGGCAATGGTGAATGGGGACAAGAAAGGGTTTCCCCAAGCAAGAAAAGGGCTCCCTTGTGCAGTTATTTGTTGGAGGAAGTCTGGAAGTAATTGCATTTCAATTGGATATAGTCTTACTGGAACAGGGAATAGCAAATGTAGCAAATTAAATAAATAAAATCAAACTACTTTTTAATTACTGTCTTACAATCTCAATAAGGAATTCACAGTTAGATTAGGGTGTTTCAGGCAATTACATTAAAGACTTCCCAATTCAGAAGAGAATCCATTTGGCACTTGAAAAGCAATATTGCCTTTGCAGTGCAAAATGTAACCTGCATCTGGTTTTGTTTTGACTTTTTTGACTTTTTTTTTTTTCAAGAGGAAGGGAGTAGGGAAGGAAGTGTTAGATCCTACATCAGTACTTCCTAGTGCAGGTTTCAACCCATGGCACATGGCAAAGAAGTAACTGTGTGAATGCAGAACCCATTTTTTCTACACCACCAGTCATTATTATAGCTGTATCTGCTCTGTGTCGTGACAAAAACTATCTGTCCTGACAAAAACTGGAAAAAATCCAGGCAGGATATGACAAAATGCATGTAATGTTTTCACACATTCACTTTTTAGTTTATAAATACAGCTTAGACTGAGTGGAGTAGAAGAGGAGCATTCTTGATAAATGACAGCCTAGGATACTTAGAACTGGCTAAAGCAGCCTCAGAGGAAGTGGCTGCTCCATTTGAGAAGTTGTGGAAGATAGAGAAAGACAGCAAACACAACATCTGCCCTTAAAAAGGAAGAGTTAAGGGATTATAAACTAATCCACTTAGTTTATCATAAAAATTCTGCTAAAAATAGTTAAATAAGCACGTAAGTGAAGACATACAAACACAAACTTGATATGAACAAACACTGTAAAACCAGCAAGGCTTTTCCCATGACTGCGTAACAGGCAGAAGCAATTGTTTTGACACAAGGCCTTGATGTGCTTGTCAAATATTGCATAGCATTTCATAAGCAAAACAAGGATTAGCCTTCCTTTTTCTAAAACATGGTAAAACTACCATGGGTTGGACATAACATTAGTTAGAAAACTTCATTCAGATAGTAGTTATATGTTGTTGATTATCAAAATGGAAGGATGTACTATTCAGAAGGGATATGTCCTGGATCCAGTACTATTCAATAACCTCATTTACCACCTGGGTGACTGAAGAGAAAGTACATGCTATTAAATTTGCAGATAACAAGAGGCTGAGAAAAAAAGACTGCCTTGGGGACAAAATTGCAATACAAAATGAGCTACTGTGGGGGCTCTGGAAAACAAGGACAAAATTTAACAGGGATATGTACAAGGTATTTATTTAAGGATATTGAATTTTACAAATGCCTAGGGAAACAATTAATTAGAAATATTTTGTTAGAAACTTAAGAAGTCATGGGATATCACAAGCTGAAAAGCAGTTAGGAACACCTTACTGTTAAAAAGAGTGTATGCATTAGAATATGGCCTGCAAGACACATGAAGCAATCCTTACTCTCTGTACCCCACTGGTAAAGCCTTTGCTCTAATACTGTGCCCAGTTCTGGAAACTGAACTTTGAGGAAAACCACTGAATGCTAGGGATAGTTCAGAGAATAAAACTATAAATGGTTTATTAAACAGGAAAGAAAAAATTGCTTTTCATGTCCATGCCCAATGATTCCAGTAGTAACAGGCTTGAAAGGTTCATGTTAGACAAGCTGGATATTCTATGATATGTGATTCTATGATTCTATGAAAACAAAAAGTTATCCCAGTATAGGGCCCAAGAAGAGACTAGGTGTGCCCCGCGCTACTTGTCTTTCTTATAATCAATTAACATAGATAGAGGTGAACTAAATGGAATAATTGCACAGCAGACAATTATTCACATGTCAATTAATCCCTTACATAATGCTAGAATAATTTTCTACTACCATAGCAAAAGGCTGCAGCGTTCTTGGGACAAGACTAACCAGAGTGACAACACAAGCAGACTAGTTCTACTAGCAAATAACATAAACCTTTGAATTGCCAGACCAAGAAAATAAAGTTATTCTCATGAATCATGGTGAGTCTATGTCAGAAGAGAAATTAAAAATCTTTAGTAGCATTTAAAATTGTCTGCATCCGTTTTGCTCTCCTCTGCAGAAGTTAAATGGAAAGCTAGGCTCCAGTATTACTGCCAGAGCACACCGGCTATTCCTCACGCTATACAGATGGCAAGTGGCACCTTAAAAATACACCCAAAATACAATAAAGAACTAAAAAGGCCAAATGTACAGCTGGGCTCGCTCACTATGCCAGTTCCTATTGGCAAAGGTCTGACTGGCATTTTGAGAGCAGGAAGAAAACAGACATTTTAGATCTGAACTGCAGCTGTCTTACAGAGCTGAAAACATAAAAAAAAATTGTAAAAGTCATTCTTCCTCCATTAAACCACTTGATTTAAATTTGTCCACAAGTACAGTTCTTGTAACACAGAACTCTGGGTAATCTTCATCTCTGGGAATGAAAACACGGATGATTTTCTCAGTTGTGAACTTGCATCACTAGGACCTGACTTTGAGATGAAAATAATCTTTTTTAAACCAACACAGGCAAAAATGCAAAGAGGCCCAGGTAGCTCAGCTGAAACTGAAGCTTCCTGGATTGGAAATATTTATAATATTTTATACCATGGAATTAGGGTCCATGAGATTCTCTTGTACATCTCTATTCCCAGTGCCTTGCCTCCTGCATAGTCACCTGTATCAGTGAGGTGTATGTCTGTGTTCAAGCATTTTTTCTGGATCAATACAGCAACTTTTTTTTTTTTTTTTCACAGACTGCCTACTTTCTAGAACTTTTATTGATATTGTTTCATAGTTGCTACATTAAACCAGAATGGCTAGTAGTTTATAAATTGTAATTAAAGTCATACCTGTAGTGTGACAAGCCAATATCAGCTCTTTATTAAAAGGATTTAGTTTAATTAAGAATGAATATCATTCCTTCACTGTGCAAAATTCTCTAAGCATGTAATTGGTAACCCCTGGATTTTTTCATTGAAATAAACTGCAGGTATGCTACATAAGCAATGCAAATCGCTTTTACCACACATGAAATTTTTTTTTTTAACATGTTAAGCTTCGCTTGCCTCATTACTTAATCATCCTGGTGAAACTGCATTCATCAGGAGAGCAGCATTTAAGGTACTGCTGTGACCCCAGCAAGAGCACATTCACGGTGCAGAAGAAATCCTCCAGTTGGCATTAACAGGATTTTGTACAATGCGCAGCAGTGTCAGCCCATCCCCTTTGCTGAGGAGGACAGGGCCATGACATGGGCGAGAGACACAGTCATTCCCTCCGTGCCACCCAACATACATGCTGTGCTCGGCTGCCAGAAGGGGCTCAGGGGCAGCCAGGGCAAACCCCACACTGGGGGCACTTTTGCAGGCACTGCTTACCTCCTCTACACCATCTCTCTGCTGCCTCCCTCCGACAGACACCACGTGCATATTCAGGAATTAGGGTAAAGAGAAATGCAGAGACAGCATGAGATGGAGAGAGATGAGTGGCGTGTCTAGCATGTTCCTTTACAGGTAGGGCTCTGTCCAGCTGGTGTGTTTTCTGGTAAGGCTACACCAGGAAGGGTGAATAGTAATCTAGATTATTTTTTAAAATTTATTTTTGGGGGTGGGGTGTCATTCCTACAAGTTTTCTCCCCAGCCTGTTTTCCTCCAGCCATCCAGCTCCTGAGGTATTAAAGATACTTGACCACTTCTTTAACGTGGTTGTTTATCTGAGGCAAGACTAAAACACAGACTTTCCTCTCAGAGTTTTTACAATCCACACATGACATTTGCATATTCTTTTTAGAATGGTAGAGAAAAGTATTAAAAGTCTCTGTCCTGTAAGTTTTAAACAGGATACCTGTATTGGCTGACATACGGAGATAAAATATTTTATTATGTTGTGCTAAGTGCCTGATTTTTTTTCTATGAGGTATCTGGGGAAATTAGAACCCAAATTTTGTCCAATGACCAGATGGTAAAGGCAGAATTCATTTTCCTAACCATGGGTACCTAGTGCCATTTGAGGTGCTCTAGCAATATCAAAAAACCTCCACAAAGGACTGGCAGATTGATGCAGAGCCCACTACAAATCCATACCTTGCTGGTACAGCTGCTGGAGGCCAGGCAAAATAAGCCATTGCACCTACAATGGCATTAAACAGTCATGATTAGGCAAATGTATCCTGCCCAATGTGTATCTGCTTTGGGTATTATTGCAGACATTCACGTGGGGTTTGCAGCTGTGAAACATGACCTGTAAGTAATCCATGTCTCACTGGAGATGATAGCTAGATGTTTATATATGAGTAACCAACTTAAACTCCAAATCTCTGTTGACTCTAATAGGAGCTTAGACAACTTCTGCATAAGCAAACATTTACAGACTTCTTAACTGAGGTATTTTAATTGCAGCCTGAATCCCACCCTCAATGGCTGTGTTGCTATAGGGCAATGGTAGCGTTCCTAGAGGTCTTACCTTGGGTTATTAAGCTTTTCATCTTTAGTCTGTACAGGTTTCTGTCCTGTCTACTGGACTGTCCTCATTATCTTCCTCAGTCACTTTAATGCCCTGCCAGTGGCTGCACTTTAGATGAAACTAAGAGCTTCACCTTTATCTAACCTACCTTTTTCCCCAGCACTGTTACAGAACAGATTCTTTCCCAGCTGGTATTTAACTGTATAATCACATCCTCTATTGTAAGATCAGTGCTAAGCAGCCCACCTTTTAGCTGTTTATCTTCTTTGTAGTGCTAATATCATTGTTTCTGGCACAACATTTGCATGTTCACCTTTCTTTAGCCAACACAAAGTTCACAAATGTTGTGTGTGCTTTCAGGCTGCTACTTTGTCTTTTGCTGCAGCATAACTTTTTGCCTCTAGGACTAATTCTTTTGAATTAAGGGCACTGCTTCAATCCCCCAGTCCACACTGTGCACACTGCTGTCATTTGCAAAGCCCAGCCAAATAATATAATCCATTGCTGATATTACCTTCTCTCCTTTCCAATCTGGCCTCCCTACCCAAAAAATGCTAAACTAATCCTGGAGCTATACATGACAAGTACATGCTGGCTCTGAGCTCTTTTTTGTCTTGGGATATTTTTCTTCTATTTCATGTTGTCCATTATACCTACAGTGTCAGAGTCCTCTCCACACCCCATCAGCTTCTGTCTGAAGGGAGGGGTGAGGGTGTCTTAATTTTTTTTGGCAAATTCTAATGACTCTGAAGGGTTAATTTTATTTCCTAGTGTGAGTCTGCACATCTGCCTCTCCTGTTGGCATCCAAAACAAATCTAATTATTTAACCACAACACTGTACTGATGACTGAGAGCTGTTAAAAATAATTGTTAAAAATCCACCACCAGAAGCGTAGCTACCCTCAGACTTCTTGCTTTCATGCTGCAACCCACTGGTTGCAGATTCAGAGTGAGGTGTGAGTAAATCTTCTCCACATTTCATGAATGTCAAAGCTAGCAGAGCTTTTATCCTCACCAGCCTTTCTCTCAGGCTGTTGTTTTCATCACCATAAAACTGACTCCCTATTATTTGTTATTGAGCAATTTTAGAAAGGCATTTCACTGCAGGAGCATGACTCATTTCCATCTAAAATAATGTATCCTGAACATATCTCAAGGTATTATGTTGCAAAAAACTTCCAGGCTGTTGATTCCACAAAGTACAGACAGAACTGCTTAAAAGCCTTACCGTGGCAGGGTCGCACACCCTGTGAAATTTAGCACAGGTATCATCTTGTTTACACTTCTTTAGTGCTGGTACAGTTATAAGAGTTGAACTTCACCTACCAGTGATTATGTATCAGTTAATAGCAGAGTTAACGATCTAACCATTTAACAATGGTGTTCTGATTAACCTCCATGAAGGTGTTTGCCACTCTCCCATGACTATACATCAAATTCCTAATTCTGATGCTCTGACAAAGATGTAGTAGATGATGTGTCATTCCCTCTCATCCCCCATTTAGTATGCAAGCCCTGGTCCCCAAACAGCCATCTGTTTGCAAAAAGCATCTCTATGTTGAGGCATCATGTTGCCAGTTTGTGCAGTGAGTACAGGAGGCAATAATTTGCTACAAGATGATCACAGTGAAGTCTCATTAAAATACGTTTCTCATATTTATAACACAATATAGTGACAGAGATTAAAAATCACATTTTAAACCCCCTTGGATATTTCACTCAGTCTAGGGCAGGTGATGCACATCTAAGACAACTATATTAGTGTAAATGAAGCAATTCACCATCAGCAATACTGGTTCCTTTCCCTCTTCCTCTGTTAGTTACAGAATATTTGACATTTTTATAGAGTTTAATCCAAAATGAACCAGAAAAATCAGTAAGCAGTTTTAAAAACTGAGTCTTGTGAAGATAATGGTCCAGGCCCTGATGGTATCCACCACTCTAGATGGACATGTGCATGAGTCCATCTAACACTTCACTGAATCAATAATGCTTTATGGAACAGTAGTTCAGCCCCTCCTTACTTCAAACGGTGGTGTCAGTTCAGCTTACTTGACTATTTGTGGTTCAGTTAGCCCCACTATAACAAGTTATACCAGGAGCAAAATCAAAAGACAAACATTTAGAGAAATAATATCATCTTTTTCTCTGACTGAAATTAAGAATTTGTATTTCATTTACTGTGATTATAGTCCTTCCTGGTTTCTTTTCCTGTGAGCAAGCCTTATGCCCTAACAAGATTTATCTGGTTTTTGACTATTTTTTGTCTGCTTGTCTGTTTTTTGACTGTCATGAGAGTCTTCTGAAATTAGCAGTTTTCTCAGTATTAACAACAGCTTTACTAGTGTGCAAAGTATCAGCCATAGTGCCTGTATGAAGCGGTCCAAACATTTTCCCAATATGGCATAAATCATATCATAGTGTAAATATTTCAGCAGCCAGCATAGAAATGAGGAGACCCCAGTGCTATTAAAACAATACATGCATTTAAATATTTTAGTATCACTTACACAGTCAGAATTAAAAAAAAAAAAAATAATCACAAAAAACAATTTATAAAGGCCTTCTGTTGAAAATGTGATGGTACAACCATCACCGGCTCTTCTGCCACTAGCATCTCTTGGAAAGATGATGGTTGTCCAGGCTTCCAGATAGGTTGAAGGTATCCACATCCTTTGATTCTCAGCTTCATAAAGTGCAGCAATTCCCTTATAACCTCCCCATAAGATGACTCCCATCACTTTCTAACAGTTTATGCATTTCCTGTTTGCTTCTGGGGGCAAACTCTGTAGAACAAGAAGCTTCCTCAATTAACTTGATAATCACAAAGTTGTGCAGCTGCTGTGTTTTCTAATAGTTTTGTAACAAGAAATGAGGCCATGATAAACACAATTACCCAACCCTTAGCCCAACAGCTTTTTTTTTCCCTTTCATCTTTACTGCAGGAACTCATGTTTTGCCTCTCCAGACATGGACTTTGTTTCCAGCTGAGATACATGACATGCTAACAGCTTCCTTAGAGTTGGTGTCTATTTGAAAGATTAAAAGGCTTCTGGTCCTTCTCTGGGGCTTTTCAGAAGTCAGTTCTTAAGAAAAATTGCGCTCTGCTTCCTATGTCAAAGCAGCATCTCAGAGCTTCAGACATCTGCAGGAAGCACTGCTTTGCATCTATTGCACATGCTTTATGGATCATTCAAGGAACAATTCAGTTGAATGTGAAAAAAAATCAACTACAGTCCTATTCAGCATTCAAGTTCGATTTCAGTCCACAACAGCAGCGTTTGAAGCATGCATTTCTGCCCTGAGATGAACCATATATACACCTAAATATACATATAGGCAAGCCCACTTCACAACTTTTCCACATACACGTGTATAGCTGATGACTTCAGAACATATGCACATGTAGTTCTTTGGTCCATTCTTAGTAATATTCAGTACTAAACACTTTTAGTGATACAAGGACAAGGACTGCTATAATGAAAGTTTCTTCCTCTTCTTTCTTTTCCCCCTCAAAACAACCTAAGAAGCAAAAAGGTATCCTATCTCTGCAAAAACTGAAATATTTATGGCTAATTTGGAACAGCAGATTTTATTTAAAGTATTTTTTTAATCAGGTGTTGTACAAACAACTGGATGCAAATGCTACACAAATTACATATTCCTCACCATCAATGAAAACGATGTACGGCACACTATGGAGTTCATCAACAATTTTCAGAGAATACCTTTACTTCAAATAATTTGAAGTAGGCTTGAAGAAGACCTCCTGAATCATTACGTTTCGGTTACTGAATGCACCATGTTGTATAATCTCCATCATAAGTTCATTATTGAATTTCACCTAAAAGTAGGTTCATTTTTTTATTCCTCTCCTCACTGCTCCAGAACTACTCCAGGGGTCATGTTTAGGAAAAGCCTTCAGATTTTTAGCCAAAATTTAGTCGTTGCCAGCTTATTCTTATTTGGTTTTATACATCTGTTCCCCTTACTCTCACCTTGCAGCATGTCCCTTGGAGATATTTATAAACAGTCACAAGAGACTCATTTTTCTGGAGGTTACAGATAGGTGGAGCGTGAATACTTACTGTGTAAGAGGCCGTGTTTCCTTTAATGTACTCACATAATTTATAGACAAACATGAACAAGTTTGCTACTGATTTTCAAAAATGACTGACAGTCTTAGAAACTTTGTGTAAAAAAAATTCTCTAAGCATCAAATCCTCCTTTTTTACTGACTTTTTCTGTTATATCCTGGGTGCTTTCTCTTGGTCTGTAAATATCCTCTGCTCTACCCCTGTGGCCGATAAAGATCTAGGCCAATATGGCTATCTTAAGACTTTCTAAAATACTCAAACCAACAGGTGAACATTTCCAAGGAAAAGAAAGCAGATCTTTAATGGAAGCCTTTGCTCTTCTCCTTTTGCCCGTTACAGGAAAGTCTGTGTAGCTACATATGGGTTTCAGTACAGGCATCTGTTGGTTGACACTTGTTTGGGGATTGTTGGTGGCCCAGATTATCATCTGCCTAGTTATAGGGGGGAAGATTTATGGGAGGGGGAAATTGCAGCAGGCCAGAAAGTCTGTCAGTCCAGTTCCCCTAGGACCCATATATACAAAAGCCTGATGGCTGGGACCTAAAGCCATGGCAAGACCCCACATCTCCCTCCCCAACAATGAACCCAGATGGCAGAGGAGCCCTCAGGAGGAGGTGAACTCTGTTACTATCTGATGGATCAAAGAGAAGAGAAATGAAAGACATTGATGGACAGGCCTAAAGCCCATGAATTTTGCACATGCTGTGCATGTTACGAAGGCAATCCAGCTGGACTGCAGAGCAACCCAAGTTACAGCACTGTAAGAGCTCAGTGTACTGCTCCCTTGCTGGGCATTGCATTACGGCAACAACACCAGGCAACCACATGACAGTCACTGCAGGGCGAAGTTAGGAGGCCTTTCAGAAGAGAAATGGAAGAAGCAATTTGAAAATCTTGCAGTGGAGAGCTGTGTTTTATTGTTGGTGCTAAGGAGCAGGCCTTTTAGCAGCACAGCTGTGATGAACAAGGATGGTTAAGAAAGCAAGGAGGAAGTGGCAGTGTGGAGCAGGGGGATGACACCAGGAACACAAGTGATACTACAACATCAGCTATGAAGTCAGAGTTACTTTATTTGTCCACCTCTTCAGAGGTCTCTTTTTTCCTTTAATAAAAATATTTGTTAAGCCAAATTTTAGGACTTGTGAGAAAAACTAGCTCATTTAGTATCAAAATGTTAGTTTAATTTTCCTTTTCCCCTTTTGCTGGGAGGCACAAATCAGCATGTTAGCAGTGACCCCTTTAAATCTAAACCTGTCCCATTTTGCTTGCTGTCAGGTGCTGACAGAAGGGTTGTGCACAGTATAATGAACCGTGGCTTTCATGATTAAACACATTCACCTTCAAACTTACTCTTCAAGTCAGCCTGAACAACTGACCTCCCTGGAAACTCTCTAACTTCAAACATACCTGCTTGTTCAGTCAGCAGTGATTTTTCATTAAAAGTATTACTGTGTGATGACCAGGTTTTCCTATAATTTTATTCCAAACCATCTCAAGAAATAGTCTAGGAAACAAATTAGGGGCACAAATAAGGCTTTAGGAATATTAAGACCACCCTTCATACCAACATTCAGCATGGGTGCCTGTATATTGTCCAAAATGAGGTTTACTTGTTAACACTAGGAGTCCTTGAAGTACCTCTGTAAAAAGCGTGGATCCAGCACAACAGTGCTAGAAATATTAGTCACTGCAATTATAGCCCATTTCATATGCAGAAATGTCAAGTAGGAGCTGAATTTTTCCTACTTACTGTAGTGGTGGATGATTAATTCTCATTGCAGAATATGTTTTTGGTTTCCAAAGATCAGAAAAAGTTCTGATACTGGGTTCAGCATTGTACTTTCCCAGCCATTGCTGTTACTAGGCACACAGTAAAAAAAGATGGATAAATTCTTTCATCCATCTCATAGCTTACAGAAGCCCTATAATATTGGCCCCCTTCAGATTTTATTGGTGCAGTTTACCCCCTCCTTTGGTTACTCCGTTTCACTCTTTCTTCAGCGTTGTCTACAAGCATCACCTGGTCTGAAATTGGCTTGGAAAACAGCCTCCCAGCCCTGAACAGCTTGCACCTGGGCATTCTCTAATTCCCCCCCCCCCCCCCCCCCTTCACTGGCACTTATGTTTTCAATTGCAGCAGCTGGCACAAAGAGTCACCAGAAGCAAAAGATTAACAGCTAATATATTAGAGAGTAGCTTGGCCAATATGTGTAACTAGGGGAATGAGAGGCTGGGGAGCAGCCCTGTGGAGAAGGATCTGGGGGTTCTGGTTGACGGCAAGCTAAACATGAGCCAACAGTGTGTCCTGGCAGCCAGGAGGGTGAACCGTGTCCTGGGGTTCATCAAACACTGCATTGCTAGCCGGTCAAGGGAGGTGATTGTCCTGCTCTACTCTGCACTGGTGCGCCCTCATCTTGAGTACTGTGTGCAGTTTTGGGCACCTCAGTATAAAAAGGATACAAAGCTACTAGAGAGTGTCCAGAGGAGAGCCACAAAGATGGTGAAGGGTTTAAAGGGGAAGCCATATGAGGAGTAACTGAAGTCACTTGGTCTGTTCAGCCTGGAGAAGAGGAGACCCAGGGGAGACCTCATCGTGGTCTACAGCTTCCTCACAAGGGGAGAAAAAGGGGCAGGTGCTGATCTCTTCTCTCTGGCGACCAATGATAGGACCCGAGGGAATGGCAGGAAGATGTGCCAGAGGAGGTTTAGGTTGGATATTAGGAAAAGGTTCTTCACCCAGAAGGTGGTGGAGCACTGGAACAGGCTCCCCAGGGACGTAGTCATGGTGCCAAGCCTGACAATATTCAAGAAGCGTTTGGGCAACACCCTCAGACACATGGTGTGAATTTTGGGGTTGTCCTATGCAGGGACAGGAGTTGGACTTGATGATCCTTGTGGGTCCCTTGCAACTCAGGACATTCTATGATTCTAGGATGTTACTGTGTTTTACTCTGATAGAATACAGTTTCTGTCTTAGTCCACTTAAACAGCTACTTAATGGAGATTCTCTCGAGGCTGATCCTTGGCTGCTCTGTGGTGCCAGGTTTAGCTGAGCAAGTGCTGCTGGATTCAGGTACTGTCTTAGCCAGTGGAATAAATGGAAATTAAAGTTCTGTTCACCACGCAATCGTGTAGTGATTTTCTTTCCTACTACCTCCTAGATTGATATTGTATCTAGTATTTCCAGAAAACACAATGCCTCCTTGCCTCTGCCAAGTATTTGCAGAATTGTCTGAAATATCACCAATCTGCTCTAAGAAAGTGCTAGAGAAGTTTATGGAATCATCATCAAAAATGTTGCAAGGATCAAGGCTGTTGTCTCTATGATAACAGCTCTTAGACTGTCCCGTGCTCTCTGACTTCCTTATGAATTTTAGGCAAAAGTGCTTGTGCCCTCCAAAAGCCACTTAGATTGGTTGTATTGGCCTCCTGCAGGAACCTAGTGCTTTGTGGGATGCAGGGTCAGTAGCCCAGTACTACAGGGTTGGGCACCACCTTCATCCTGGTTATCTTTTAAGCAGCAGAGAGTTCATGGGAGTACAGAGATGTGATGGTGCAAGTGCTCTCAAGCCTTTCTTGGATCACCTGCCACAAAGCTTCAGTTTTGGGAACCACTGTAATGCAAGATGAGAGGCAGAACCCCCAAAGTTGGTTTTAATTTCAAATTGCCCTTTCCAGGAGCAGGGAGATGGGGGAAGCTGAGGAGAGGTGGCCTTATGTTGTTCTACCCCAGCCAGTCATGGGGGTCTTGTGGACACTGCCTGGGATCTCCATCTGGGAACCCCTACACCAGGCAGGGCAAGCTGAACTGCCCACTGGGGAAGTCCTCTGGGGTAGACAGCTCCTGGCATGTCCATACAGCAAACAGGGAGGAAAAGAGGTTATTTGGAGCACACACTGCACGCTCATTTTATAGTAGTCTGGGACAATTAAAATGTTTGTGTGTGTCCAATCTCAACCTCCTACTGGGACTAAACCACTCTGGAAAAACAGCAATTACAAGTACTTTTACAACAAGTTTCTAAAAGGAAGCATATTTGAGATTAAAAAAACAAACTAACAAACAATTTTAACCCCACAACCTGGTTAATCTGATAGTATGAAGGCCAGTGCTATATAACAACATGGTAAGTTAAAGCAGGACCTACACCTTCCTTTATTTCCAAAGAGAGAAATATGCAATATATATTGATTTTGTAATTTTTCTCTTATATATGCTATCAGATTCAGCTGGGGAAAACTTTTCCTTGCATCTTCCCCCCCTGCAATTTATTGGGCTGATTTAGAGGGACCCTGCCACAAGTCCTGGTCTAGGCATTGCTAGTTGTTGGAAGCTAGAAATAAGCTGTCATAATTTAGACAGCCACTTAAGCCAGTTTGAATTCAAGACTTCACTGTGTCTCTGCTACAAGACAGAAATAAGAGGTAAAAAGGTAATTTGCAGTGACCTTAGTCCCTCCTCAGGACACCAAGGTTCAAATTTTGTGTTGTTTCAGTGAAGAGCAAAGTAAAATCACATCATCCATACTGAACATCTGTTGGGTTATTGACCTCCATCATGGCATTTCAGAAAACTATGATGTTATGTGCTGATTTCAGCTGATGAAAATCAAGTTGTGTTAATAATCACAGAAATGCAGACTATAATTTCAGAACATTATTTTTTTATTTGGGTATCTCCAAAACCTTGAAGTGTATTTTATGAGTAGGTAGGAGTCTATTAGTAGCACAATTAGAATGTACTGAAAGTATTTTAGGATTTTCTTGGAAGTAATCAATCAAAAATTGGTTGATTATGTTAGTTACCTGGTAATGACTTTTGCATGAGTGTCTGTGCCTTATCAAACTGATTTTGATACCTTTTCTACAGTGGTTGTGTAATAACTATACAACTTGGTACAACAATTGTATAGACTGTCATTAAGAAGGGCCTTGCACCAAGGTCGGATCAGCTTCCACAGGGATGAAAACTTACAGATTATTCTTCATGTGTTTGCTCTCAGACCGTGCAAGTAGATTGTAAACAAAATAGCATTGCAAAAACAGCTTGTGGTCACTTCAAAGGACTAAGATTTTCAGCTCTAATTGTTACTACTAATGTTATGCCTACTGCTATCTGAGAAGCAGAAGAAAGCTTCAGTCCACCTTCTCATTTTCTGAGAATAAGATATTCCCTCCTTCTCTTTCTCCACAAATATTATTTATGTTATATGAGAAAACACTGAGGAATTCCAGATGTTCTGAAGTCTGAGAGCAAATCCTATAAGATACAACTGCTTCTTTATTTGTTTACCTTTCATGCATAAATGGTTTTAAATTAGCCATTTTATCATTATGTTTATTTACTGTTAACTATTATTTATGATAATTTACTTTTGGCTGACTAAAAGCTGAGTTTTTCAAGTGTTTGCTTGGAGATACTGAAGTTTAATCAGCAAGTAACATTTCTAGCAACAGTTTATGATTTTTCTGTCAATGCAAAATAAATTTCACTGCCATTACGGCAGCATTTTCAATACTCCTTTTTGCTTGGTGCTAAACTTAGCCATTTTACTGAAGAAAAGAAATTGCGCATTACTTGCGATTGCAGTAACTTCTTCATAGCACCATTAGCGTGTGTTAAAATCTCCTTTAAGGACACACACCTGAGTCACTGAAGTCTCCTCTGCAGCTGTGTGTGCAGTTAGGTGCACAACTGAGCTAGGGAAGGTTTTAACCTCTTGTCCCAGGGACTAGGAATGCCAACCAGCTCTGCAAAATTGGAAACAGGTGACAGGCAGCAGAAAGGGGACAACTTTAGTTGAGAACTGATTTTAAACACAGTTAGGGGGAAATAATATGGTCTAAAATGAGAGTTCTGCATTTACTACATCAAATTGTTGAGCAGAGCTTAACACTCAGTTTCTATCTCCCAAAAATGGAATTTCTTAATATGTCTCTTTCTACATCCTGATCTATTGGTGCATTCTCTTTTTGTGCAACTCCTAAAGAGATAACAGTATTGAGGGTTGCATGAACTGCAGAATTCCTTTCCTGTATCTCTCTACCTAGTTTTCTCTTTTGCAGAATCATGCACAGCATGCAAACATACAAAATTCAGAAACTTGACATGAAACCTGACATCTTGGGTATCAGCTGGCTAGTGGAGCTACTGACATAACTACAATTTATGTGTAAGTTGCTATATATGTTAGCCAAGTGTTAGGAACTGGATACAGCCTCCCTAAATAGAGGTACTGCTCAGAAGTCATCCACTCTCACCAAAAACTGAACATCATAGTCACTGGAGTGACATACCAAAAGCACAGCTTGGTTTTCTAGATGTATAGAAATTTTAGGAAGTACAGAGGTGTTTGCAGTTATGTCACCAATATTCCCCAATGGTTTACAGACCTCCAGAAGACTTCTAAAACTCTGTGGCTGCTTAGGAAATTCCACCACCCCAGTCACCACACTCGATTCAGTCAGAGATTTGACTGAACTGTGATTCTCCTTTTTTTTGTAAGCATGAACAAATATTAGAAGGTCTAGGTCTTTTCATTTATGAAGCTCACAGTCCCAAGAAGTAAGTTCATTATTATTTTGAACATCCCCTCAAATATTATTTGTGATAAAAGCTCAGGCTGAAGTAACGATAAGCAGCATTGCTGCAGTGCATTTTGAACACTAGTTCTAAGATGTGATGAAATTTGCTTTCTGTGGTGATATTTGAAAACAGCCCTCCTGGATCCTAATTGTCACTGTCCATTTGGATCTCAAATTTACAGGACAACGTACTCTGTAAATTAAACTTTATTTTATTAGCTCATTGGGAAAGAAAACAAACAAACAAACAAGGGCTCAATCCCATTTCTACAGAATAGCCTAACAAGTGAATTCACTAATTCATTGTTTAATTCATGAGGGTTCTAACTCACAAGTTCTCTAATTCGTAACTTGCAACTCATAACTTGTAACTTGTGTACCTACAAGCAAGTTACCTGGCTGACGGTGAGAGTGCTCATCCTTTGTCCTCCGTCACAGTGCAGGCATCCCCTGTATCACACCAGCAAGCACGAAAGCCTCAGCAGTCCAGCTGCTGTAGGATCTGCTTCAAAAACTTCTTGGGTAAGCTGATGTATTTATACCTTCCAGCTCGGAAGTTTGGTCTATACCATTTCCATGAGTTAGTGGATACCGAAGAAGCTGCCAGACAATCAATATGCAAGGATTACGGCTGCAGGAGACAGCAAGCTGCAGGTGATAGTGGCTGCACCTTTAGCCCTTTCTGGCCACTGTGTCCTGCCTACGTGTTGTCCTTGCTTTGACCTAATGACACTGCTCCCAGCATACATCAGGCCTTAGCATGAGCTGTGTGATAGCCAAAATCTGAGCAGGAGTTGAGTGAACAGTCACACCTAGCTCATTTTCCCATTACAGGTAAAAGCCTTTGGCAGTGAAGTAACTTATTTGGTCAAAATTCCTTCTATTTAAATTCCAGGTGTCCAGGATATTATCTTCTTTTTCTCATACTCTCTTGATTTGCCAAACTGTATACAGAAGTGAGATGTTTGATTAAAAATATGGCTTTACATATCTGTTATTGTCTGAGAAGATATTTAGGTGCTATTTGCACACAGAACATTTTGCAGAATACATTAGCTATCTTAGCGAGAGCTTCAGAATATGAAAGGGACTGTTTTCCTTCAGTAAGCTCAGGGGAGTTTCAGAACTGTCACTCTAGCCTCTATGCATTCTATAATGTTTACTCTGGCTTTAGATATAAATAATAAATTTACAAAATAAATGGGGAAAAGTCCAAAGGTTTTCAATAAACTGATATAGCAGAATTTATACCATATAGCTATTAGAACTTGACATAGCAGAATTTGTACCATATAGCTATTAGACCTATCCTAAAAATCCTCATTCAACTAGTACTTACAAATATGAGAAAGCCCACTGCATTCACAGGAATGAAAAATACAGGGATAAAATTTGTAATACTCTATATTCCCTCCTTGAAACACTTTACAATTAAATGCAATTTAGTTCATTAACTGAAGATGGAGACAGATTTTAAAGTCAAGAAAAGAAAAAAAGTCTAAACATGTTCCATCCCAATTCTGTCTCCCACTGAACAGACACATGCCTTAGGCTTATGTGCCTTATGTCTGCTCACATACTCGCTTGCTAGAGCTTGGCTTTCATCCTGTATACAAAATAATTCAACATCAGCCTCAGGTTTTTCTTTTGAGGCTGTCCCTGTAGCTTTTTGTAAGCCATCCTAACTTTAACTCGTTTGTTCCCACTACCTTCAGGGCTGCTCCTGTCTCACTTTCATTACAGGAGTTGAATGGCTCTCAGCTATGTCAGCTCCTGCAGAAAGGACTCCAGCACTCCCTCACAGCCACTATCCCTATCTTCCCTCCATGAGTTTTCTTACCTAGCACTTAAGCATATTAAGCTATCTCAGCTTCCATCTTAATTGCTTTTCTGCCTTTATTCATATTCCTGTAAAGATACGCTTTTTTTGGTAGAATTTGCCAGACACTAATGAATTCTTTGCCCCCGTTCCAGGCAAAAATGTTACTTCTTCCTCTGAATTTCTTTTCTGTACTTCTTTTTTATATTTTAGCCATAGTATTATATATTAGGCAGAGTCATATTTTGCCTTGCATAGTATGTGCTGCTTTCTTAGTGCCTAAACTTCCTAGGTAAACAGGAGTGCCATTAAAATGGATGGCAAATGGAAGTCATTCTTCACAGGTTACAGACAGGGAACTGTCTCAGGGACAGTGTGCTGAGTTTGAAGTTTCACAAGGGGGCTGAGCAGATCTAACAGCTATTACCAAAAAGTAAAGCCTTCCTCTCCTTCTCCTTCTTTCTCCTCCCTTTCCAGTTCATCTCTCCTGATTGCACATCCCAGCCCCTCCCGTGAAACCACTCTGGTCACCATCTGGATGAACCAATTCAGCTCACTAAATCGTCAAAGAACTAACCCAGCAGAAATAACGTAATTATTTTCTGCTACTTTAAGGAGCTGAATCAGCTCATCACAGGATCTGACAACTGCCAGTGCCAAGCAAGGGAAGCATGGCCAAGAGAGGGGAAAGTAGTAGGACTGCCCCTTTTGGCAGCTGCAGGCTGTCAAATTGCTCCTTGAGCTGAAATTACTTACTCAAGGTAAGTCTGTGGCAGAGGAGAAATCTAGGTTTTGGATCATTCATCACCTCTAAACCACCTTTGCTCTCAGCCATAATGTCAGCAGTTACTTAAAAAGTAAATAGAAGCACTACTCCAAACACAGTCACTCTCATTTTTCACCCCTGCTGAAGTTCCTAATAGCAAAACATCATGCAATAATTCCACTAAAGTTGGTGCTTAAGAGTCTTTTAGGGCTAGAGTCAGTAGGAAGCCTGTTTTTCTTTATATAGCTAGATAATACTGGGCCAAATAACAAGATCATGTTATATGGCTTAGCTTTACTGGTATCTTTGCAAGAAAAATATCTCAACAGAACAACCACTAACTTTGTATAAATACAGAAAATGTCTGTCATATGATGATAAGCAATTACTAGAGCAAGACAATAATTATCTGTCACTTAAATTATCAGCATCACTACGTAACTAGCAAATGAAGTCAACAGCTGACATTATCTGATTGCTCAATTTTTATTTTAAAGCTAACTTATCACCTATTAATCACATTGAAGTCCCTTATTAAAAACCCCTCAATGTTAAGAACTGCTCACAAATATTAAGGTAGATTAAGCTAATCTCTGCATGAAGGGAAGAATCCAAAATCTTCCCTTTCCACTTGCAGGTGCCTGGCAATAATTATATGGGAGGCTTGTTATCCGAGGGTTTTCTGCAATCCTTCTTTAGTAAAGCAAAAAGGCTTATAGTTCTGCAACAATAAGACTGTGATGGCAGTACAAATAAAATTCAACCTGAAACAATAAGAGCCATTCCCACCAGAAGGCTGCTCAGCATATCGTCACAGGCTAATGTAAGGTTGGGAATTTTGGCAGTCAGACTCTCAAGGAGGCTGCATTTGAGTCCTTGTGTGACCCTCTTTAGATATGCTCAGGATGCAAGTTGCTGGGCCTCTCAGCTCACAGCTTCCCCTGCTAGAAATTACACAGCTTTATGTTGCTGTTGTTACCAAGTATAAGTGCAAAATGGCACATGGCAGAGGCAATACAGGAGAAGGAGGAAGCTGGAAAATGGGAGATGAAACTTCTGACTCCTGTTCTGTCCCAGCTGCTCACTGATTTATAGGGTGCCAGTACTCAAAATCCATTTCTTTACAATCAAGGTTCTCCCTAAATAAATAGGAAATTATGTTGAGGTTTTCATACAAAAAATTCATGTGGGAAATTGAAAAATACTATTTTTTTAAAGCCCTTGAGATCATGAAATGTGAATTACACATCTTTCTCATGTAATTTTATCAGACATCTTCAAATACCAGTAAGAAACTTCTGAAAGGCTACATGAAATAAAGATTTGGTTTTTGGACTCTCCTCAGGAAGTTTTTTACAATTATGGTGTTCTCCCTCAGTGAAGTTGTTTCAATATAGCACAGTATAAAAATAACAAGCGAAAAAAAAGCAATTATTTCCCATGAAAAAATGGCTACATTTTTACTGTCAAATCATAGAATCATAGAATTGTTTAGGTTGGAAAAGACCTTTAAGATCAGCAAGTCCAACCATTAACCTAGCACTGCCAAGTCCACCACTAAACCATGTCACTAAGCACCACATCCAAACCTCTTTTAATACCTCCAGAGACAGTGACTCAACCACTTCCCTGGGCAGCCTGTTCCAATGCTTGACAACCCTTTCGGTGAAGAAATTTTTCCTAAAAGCCAATCTAAACCTCCCCTGGCACAACTTGAGGCCATTTCCTCTTGTCTTATCACTTGTTACTTGGGAAAAGACACTGACACTCACCTTACTACAATCTCCTTTCAGGTAGTTGCAGAGGGCGATAAGGTCTCCCCTCAGCCTCCTTTTCTCCAGGCTAAACAACCCCAGTTCCCTCAGCCGCTCCTCATAAGACTTGTGCTCTAGACCCTTCACCAGCTTCGTTGCCCTTCTCTGGACACGCTCCAGCACCCCAATGTCTTTCTTGTACTGAGGGACCCAAAACTGAACACAGTATTCGAGGCGTGGCCTCACCAGTGCTGAGTACAGGGACACGATCACTTCCCTACTCCTGCTGGCCACACTAGTTCTGATACAAGCCAGGATGCCGTTGGCCTTCTTGGCCACCTGAGCACACTGCTGGCTCACATTCAGCTGGCTGTCGACCACCACCCCCAGGTCCTTTTCCGCCAGGCAGCTTTCCAGCCACTCTTCCCCAAGCCTGTAGCGTTGCATGGGGTTGTTGTGACCCAAGTGCAGGACCCGGCACTTAGCCTTGTTGAACTTAGCCTTATTGAACAGTTATAGTTTAATCCAATCATTTTAGAGGTTTCTAAATTACCTCAATAATTTACAAAATTTAATTGTAGCTGCTGTTTTAGAAAGTCACTTTTCAATGAGATGGTTGTAGCAGACAGGCTTTTGGAGCTATTACTATTTCATACACCAGTGTAGGCTAACATAATAACTGTTGGTCTTAATTATGCCAACTGTGAAGATAACTGATGAGAATTATCATTATTCTTGTTAGGAAAAATGACAAGATCATGAGGTGACTTCATGTTTTGAAATTCAGTAAAAAGATCACGTGGAAATTGACAGATTATTTTTCACAATGGAAAAAACCCCAAAACATAACATTCCAAACCTAAACTAAACCGTATGATTTATTTCTAGCTGAGTACTATGTCTTAAAAGAAATTCAGAAAGAAAAGTTCAAACTTGGCTGAATATTATAGCTATGTTACATAAATTGTGAGATAGGACAAAGTGTTGCATGAACCAGTGTATTACTTTATCTGTTAGCTTGCTAAAATTGTAATTCAGAAGTTTCTCTTTTATTAGGTGTGAGGAATGTGGCAACTGAGCTCAAACAAAAATTAGGTAAACATTAAATGACTGAAGTTTTTGGACCCCCAAAGGTTGCTGCTGTGGCAGGTGATACAGCACTATTCTAACCATAAATTAGTGCTCCTTCCTAGTACCTATGTCAACCATTCTTAGTATTTTACTGAAAGCTCCATATGAGCACAGAGGCTTCCATGCGCAGATCAATTTACAGGAAAAAGGCTGAGTTTCTGGTTTGTTCCTCAACAACAGCTACCTCACCAATCTGCGCGCAACTCAGTTACTTAAAGACAAGCGCTGTGCTGTTTGAGACACCACAATTTTCTGAGATAGCCTTACAGAGCAGGCTGGTTTTACACAGGACCTGTGAGAGCCCAGTGTCCTTCAGGAACAGTATCTGGAGGTCAAGTAGAAGGCCATCTCAAATACATCTGCCTAGGTGTTGTAGCCTTCAGTGAGCTATATGTTGCTGAGATTACACTAGCACATTTAAGGCTAGGTCAGACATGTCTGTATAAACAGCAATCACAAACAGAATGATGGAAACACAGGAAAAGGAGATCAAAATAACCTGAAGAGAAAATACAGTGGTTTAGCAATTTCCTGAAGTTTCCCAATTAGATAGACGGAGGCCATGGAATTCTTACTGATGCAATCCAAGAATAATAAACGATCTTTCCTGGCACAGAGGATGACCAGATATAGATCCAGTGACCCACCGGCTCTTTTAGTCTTCCTGTAACACTTTGTCCTTTAAAGACCTTACTTATTGATTCACATTCTCCAGAGTTTGCTCTGCATCAATTTCAATAATCTTTAATTAAAACTGAGTTGATCCCATAAAAGCTGTGGATATTATCATTAAAGGTTGCAACACTGATTTAGAGAAGCTTATTGCTTGCCTTTGATTGCATAGTTCATGAGATTCAAGGAACTGGTGCCAATTCGTAAAAATTAATATGACTGACCTTGCCTGTAGACAATCAATTCTTTATAGAGCCTATAATAGTGTCAGCTCAAAGGTAACTGCTAGAGAGGTTCTCACACCATCCTTGACATGCTCTTTGTTCTCCACCTTTTAAATGGATGACAATGATTCATCTTATTTAGCCAGATGTCTGAAAGCCTTGGAGATACATAATAGTGCCTCTAGAGAGAGCCACATTTGACACTTCCAATTCTGGCACTGACAGAGCCTAGAGGGTTCAAGAGAGAGTGGAGTTGAAACTCTTTATATTTGTTTCCCAAACTGAACACAAGATTTAGAGGAGATACTGCTACTCTGGCATCTCTGAGCAGTGCATGATTTCCCTGAGAATGACCCAGGCTCAGCTGCACATCTTGCTGAAGAAAGTAAATCAGCTCAAGACATGAAGCAGGATTTAGCAGAATAAAACTTCTCATGTTTTTTAAATAGACCCTACATGCCCTCATGGAGATGCATTGGGCAGCATTCGAAAACACAATCAATTATTGCCTCCTTACCTCCTCCAAAGAAACATTCGCCAAAATATGCTTTCTATGTGCTACCATAAAATTGCCCCCATTCATCATGAATTAAATTTTCCTACACTCCCCACAGCACAAGTCTTTGAAAGTTTAAACCTCAGCCTTCAAACAATTAAATATCCTTCCAACAATTATTCTCCCATCCCAAAGAGGTTAGCATAGGTCCCTCACTGCCTGCAGAGAAACAGTGTCAGTGCAGAGAGGATAACAGGAAGGTTTGTTCAAATCACAGTGCCGTTCTCAGCCAACACCTTAAAGTTTACCCACATGGCTGGTGATGTTAGAAGTTAATAGACCACAATCATAGCCCAATTTACTTGAATTCTTCCATATTTTGTCTAAAAAGAGTGGAAAATTCCTCGTTTTTCAACCAGTTCTGCTGGCAGCAAACCATGCCGTTTTACGAGGAACTAGTGAAATTGCACTTGGGTTTCTAAACAATTCAGTCCTGGGGCTTCCTGAGAATCAATGAAGATGAATCTCAAGGGCTACTTACTATCATGTGGAATAAGAACCTCTACTGATATACGGTTCAGGTTTTGTTAGCGGTAGATTTTTGTAGTCTCCTGATGTAACAATTTTACAGTCAAATATTAGTTATCAGAATCCAAATTCATTAATGTTTGAGAGATCACATTATTTTCTTCCTTATAGCTTCCAGGGTTTTTAATGACAACTGCTCATTCAGGAGAGGCAGTGACAATATATGGACATATTTCACTTGATGACCAGGAATTATGGAAATTTAGGAAAGACTTGTCTATAAACTGTCAGTGCCAACTCCAAAAATGTGTAGGGGTAAGCTAAGCAATGATAGCTTGTATAAACCATTACTATTTCATTTTTGGTTTATGTGTTGTTAAATCACTAAATGGTTTTAACTGAGCCCATGTCTGACAGAGATGTTATTTGTGCACTTTTTAAAAATCCATTAGTCCGGAATAGAAATGTAATTATTTTACAGATATCTGGATTTTACTGAGCCATCAACTCTGTGCTATTAAACAAGAGATTCAAGACTTCTTTGGGGATCCATTTGGAGCCAGTTCTCACTGAGAACATGAGAGAAAAGTTAGAAGGCTCTTATGGTACCTTTTGAGCTAAATTCTGAAATAAGAATTGAAATAAGTCCAATGGAGAATATAAGCAATATTCACCAATATTTTGTGAAAAAAGACTTTTGAGTTTTTCTTCAGATGGGGAGGTACTGGATTGAAATTACTTTATTAGTTCCAACAAAATTTAATAATAAGCAATTTAAATTACTAGGAATCAATTTTCAATAACCTTGAGTAAACTTACTTAAAGAATTAATTCCACATGAAATTAAACAAAAGAATCCGTAAAGCAACATAATTAGAAAGGTGTTTTTCTATATTCTTGTCATCTTCTCTTTTACGTTGCTGGCAACTTTGTTCGTTTTAGCCTGAGGCTTTGTTTATTGATTGTGGCCAACAGAAGGACAAACACGAAAAAAAAATGACAAGGCAAACTAAACTCTGTCTGCAGATGATCAAATTCACATCATCTGATCTCAGGAACACGAATTTCCCATTATCTCTAAAACGAAATACCACAGACACTTAGGCTGAAATACCTGAAATCTATGAACTGGTTTAGGAAATCTTCAAGTAACCTCTTTTGCTGAGGAGAGGAAAAATAATGGCTGTGGAGTGGGAAAAAAAAATGTGAGAAAACCCAGTTCACATCGGGTTTGGTGCCCTGAGCACACACCTCTCCTCAGGAGGGCCAGCTCCAGCCGCACCGCAGGGGCATCCCTGTCCCCTGGGGACCGTGGGGCTGTTCCCAGTGCTGTGGGGAGGCTGCAGCCAGGCCAGACCTGGGCCCAGGGAGGCCCCTGTGCCTGGGGCGATGGCTCTGCTGCGAGGCAGTCCTGCCCAGGGCTGCCCACGGCCCCACCGACCCAGGCTTCAACCCGCAGGCCAATGTCCCGGCCCAGCCTCGGCCCACCCCTGTCCCCAGGGGGCTGCCCCAGTGCCCCTGGCCTCCCCTCACGTTTAGCCTAAATACTGTTTAAATCCTAACTGTTTTTTCAGTTTCATTAGCGTCCAATGGCCATGACTGAAAGTGCCCATCACATAATTTGAAGACAACAGAGCATTTTGGAAGGACAGTGATAAGTGAGTAGCAGCCCAAAAAGAAGAGCCATAGTTCCTGATCTTTTCTATAGAATCATATTCATTTCAGAAGCTCAGTGCAATTAAGAAATCAAAAAATAAACTCAATCCAGTTCCGTCCAGCAAAAACCAAGGCAATTGTAAATACCAAATCTGACACAGAGGGAAAAGAGCATCCAAATGAAACACCACACTAATCGGCCCCAAGCCCAGAAGAGGACGCCTATCTTGTGACTAGTCAGGTCAAACCCGGGTGTAAAACAGATGGATTTTACAGCAACAGCAGTAGCCCATAAGACACTCCACAATACTGAGAGAGGTCTGAAGTCTATTTTGTCGAAGATTTGTAAAGAAAATTTATTTTAGCAAAGAGATTTCAATAAATTTATAAGAAACTTCTACATTACATACTCCTGTATCTCTGGTTATAAGATGGAGTTTTCTCCTGGGATACATCCCCCGGCTGACAATGTATATGCTGTTTATTTGGGGGCAGGGTGTTGGGTTGGGGGGGGTATGTCTACAGGGTCTCATTTTTCAGTGCCCTGTTTGGCCTAGATGTTTTCCCACCGAAGTTTGTGGAGGTTTTGTCACTGGTATCATCCTGATTTTGCAGTGCATTTATACCAGTGGTAAAGCTTCATCATGAGGTGCTTTGTAAATCCTATTTATCTGTCAACATTAAAGAGGATGAAATGGTCTGCAGTGAATCATATAGATGGAAGCTAATCTATGGGTTTTGTTCTAGTGTCCAGCTGAAGTACATAGCACAGGACAGTCCCTGGCAATATCTTCAGCTCATTTCAGGGAAAGGTGCCAGTCTTGCAGTTCATGCTGAAACATCCTCAGCACTGTCAGACGCTCGTGGCGGCAGGGTTTGGGGCTGGGCATGTCTTTTATTAGAGAGGTGTGAAATAATACCTTCAGTCAACTTGATGAGCATTTTTCTTCCACAGTTTAGCATTCAAACCCACAAATCTCAGCAGCAAGGACCACACAAATCTTTGACATAAAATTGGGCAGCGGGTAAGACCTGCTGCTTTTAATTCTTTTTTAATCTTTGCTGAGCTGCTTTTCTTTAAATTGCTGCTACAGCTACTTAATTTCCCTCCCCAGCATTACCAGTTGTTGGGGTTTGTGGTGGGTCTTTTTAATTTAATTGTTTCTTCTTGCTTGAATGGTGGAAGATAATAGCTACCCTGTGGCTAGCTGGAACGGCTTCCCCAAAATGGATCAGATCACAGCTTCTGAGCAGGTCTCATTTCTTTAAACTGCTTTGCAGTAGTCTTACAGAAAGCTGAAAGTCTTCCAAGTCAGGATTAATGTGCCATGGCTGTGGAGTGAGCAGAGGGCAGGTATTAATAACTCAGCATGAGCATGGTCGTAGATTGAAGTACTTTGGATTCCTGTCTTCAGAGTACTGTCTAAGAAGGTTTCAGGTACAGGAGAACCAAGAGAAGGCATTGGGGAACAGAGACCAAAGGGCTGTAATACTCTGGATGAAATTATTTAACTGAACTTCTGGATCCAAAGGCCAGAACTGCCTTTGCTTAGTGCCTCGCTAATCCCGAAAGCACCAAAGTTTGCTGCGTACCCCTTGCTTAACTTTGAAGATCTTGAACTGTCATTCCACATCAGCACACTCTGAACTAGGTTTCTGGGTTCTGAACTCCTGCCTAATAACAATCACTAGCCAAAAACTAGGGTCTAATGGGACCCCTAATTGGCTTAGATCCCTCACAAAATCTAGTGATTGCTGCTTTCTTTTTAAAACACATTCATAGCACTTATAGCAGCCTAATGGCCAGTGCACTCAGTAGGGAAAAGGGAGCCTTGAATTTTAGATCCTTGTTAGACTAAGGATTTCCAAACCTTCAGATCCATATCCTCAGGGAAGAGTGCTACTGTTGGCTACTTCTGATGCATTGGGGTTTTCTTGATTTTTTACATTAAGCAAAAATATGTTTTCTGCCGTCCCCCCCAAAAAAGAGATCATAATTATCTTCTGCTTTGCTCAGCGAGTGGGTTTGGTTGGTTAATTGGTTTTGTTTTTCTTTTTTGTTTGTTTGGTTGGTTGGTTGGTTTTGTTCTTGTGGAAGTGAAAGCATGATTAACAAAATGTGGAAGAACAGAGAAGATAGTAGAGGATTTGCTACAATAGGCAAGTAGTATCAGGAGCTATGGGTTATGTAGGGAGAGTGGTTTCTAATGCAAATCTCTACAGTTCAGGAAAGAAAAGAAAGGGGGAAAAAAGATAAAATGGGAAAATATAAGCAAAAGAAAACAAATCTTGCAGTGGAGGTTATTGTAGTCTTTTTTCTATAAATGCTATCCTAATATTTTTTTCACAGTATTAATTGCAGCACTGGCAGAAGTTAGAACTTAACTTAATCACACAGTAAAAGGGGACATGAACTATGAGAGGAAACTGTCTTTAAGCACACCACTATATGGAACATATAAACCCTGAATAACACAGATTTGTGACCTGTTACAGCTCACACAGTGGTGGCATCTCAACTATTGCAAAAGCATCACAGCAACACTAAAGGTAAACCTTGGCTAAAAGCAGGGAACAAAAAAATTCAGTTCATCTTTAAACAGCTATCACAATCACAAGCATGTTTAAAAATGAAGCCTGAGCTCGATGAAGAATTTCAGATGCCTAAAGTGGCATTTCAGTAGAATCAGATTTTGTTGTTCAAACCCTTCAGACTGGAAGGCTGAGCATGCAGATTCTAGTGCAGCATCTTTCCTGCTTCAGATCTGACACTGAGTGGAGAAAGAAATTGTGGATTACAGAAAAAAATGCCTTTGGGAACTAAGTCTGGACTCACAGTATTAGCCTCTCAGGAGTGCCTAGACCCAGGCTAGAATCAGACTCCCTGTGACTGTTCTTCCTTTGGCCCCATGACTCATGTCCCTGGATCCCAGGCTCAGCTCCATGAGGAGCTGTAGGAAGCATTCCCACTCCACCATCCTACAGTGCTGTGGTGAGGGCATTTTCTCAGAGGTGGGAGAGTGAGTGGAAACTGTAGACTGGGGAAAGTTTAAGGTGCTAGTGAGTGCTTTACCCACTAATGTTTAGTGCAAAAGCACATGTAGTACCTCTTTTTCCAGGAGTTGCACAGACTGTAGACGGCTGGCTGCCTAAACCTGGATTATGACGGAAATATAGCCTGGAGATATGTGCTCATCCTCGTAGAGCAAGCACTTTGGAGCATGTTTGAAGAGCTAAAGCTAGATACCCAGAGGACTTTCAGGCTAAGTAGGTAAGTTCCTACAGGACTAAGCAGTATTTGAAAGCTGCAAGTCTAGGTTGCTGTCTGGGAGAAATGCACACAGCTTTGATTTAGGTGTCTATGTCTCAAATTAGATGGGATTTTGGCAGCCTGGTTCCTATCCAGAGTGAAAAGTATTTTTGCAACCTGTTGATGTGAAAAATTTTGTCAATACACACTTTCTACACTAGATTAAAACTAAATTATTTCCTGCATTTATAGCTAAGCCTAAGATTATAAACAAGAATAGATAGGTAAATGATAAATAAATGCAATGCAGATTCTTAATAGTCCTTGATCTTCTGTGCCCAAAGGACCATAACATCAGGAACAGCTGCAGGTATGAGTAAATGAGGAGCCAGGAGACTCACAATTGCATCACAAGACCTGGACTTGTCCTGGGATGCCACATAGGTCAAGCCTTGTAATTAATTCTGAGGAATCTGTGTCTGTATGCACTTATAGAATTATTTTGGATCTCTCTAACCTAAATTATATTTCTAAGACTTCCCAAGGCACCTTATACATTGTTTCATATTTTAGAATCTGTCTAAATCCTACTGCTGGTTAAATGTAATGCACTTATCCTCTGAGTAAAGGTACAGTAGCTCTGAAAACAACAATTTACATTAAGAGGTAAATACATGGACATAATGAGCAGGGAAGGAAGAAGTAGCTGTTAGAACCAAACCCATCTTCTCCCTAGACATCTTTGCAGGAAATATTAAAGCTATTATTTCCAGTCTTCTTATTTCCAGATGTTAGACTCCATCTGACATGAACATGGAATTTTCATTAATGTCAATGGAACTTATGCAGATGTGTCAAGTGAAAAATAGCCAGTGAGTAATGAAAGCTGTAGCAGAGTAAAAACAGGTGGCACCACACAGAGATGGCTCAGCAAAGCCAATATTTAAATATGGATCTTCCATCTTCCCCAAAACTACAATATCCTAATCAATTACAGGAAATGCTAGGAACACTATTTATCTGTAAAGATGCAAAAGGACCTAAATAGTTGAACAACTCATCAATTGTTTGGTCTGTCCCTTAACACCCATGTTTCCAACTGTCCCCCAAAAGAAAAAAATCTCCTACTTTGAGTGTACATGTTGCACTGTTTCTTTAACAAGAAAGCATCTATAAGATGTTATTTCTCCCTTTCCCAATATGAAAATTCATTCCTTTGTATAAGAGTTAATTTTTTTATAAATATCCACTAATTTTCTTGGTGTCTCTATATATAGTTTACATATATATACAGTGGATTTTTATCCGTCAAACCAAATTTACCTTTTTTAGCTCTCTGAAAAGCTGAATTGGCAAATGCTCAACACAAGCAAGTTTTTCTTGAGCTTGGTGTCTTAAGTACTAAATAAGCCCAATTTTTGAGGCTGGATAGATTCTTTCTGAGATATTAGTAATTCAAAGGCCTCAAGATTCCTCTGCATGCTTTCAAAGGGAAGTCGAATGACAAATTATATATAAAAGGAACTATTTTGTATTCTGGTTGCTCTTTGTAGCATTGAAAATGTCTGCATCTACCAACTCAGTATGTTTATTTGTGAATTAATTCTGCACTTAACCACGTTCCCAAATGGGAAGAATGGAACCAAAACCAATCCTGTTTCTATAAACTAGACATATTTTTTTTCTTTCCATTTCTTGTTCCACCTTTTCTGAAATGCTCCTGTGTTTATTGATGTTGCCTCCTTAGGCAGCAAAGTCATAGTACAGAAGTCAGTAGCCTGGAAGAAAGTGATGTTTTTCAGAGGAAGGTGAATAAGGAACTGTAAAAACCAGGTCTTTATGCCTGAGTCAGATAAGGCTTTAAACTCTAATCCAATTAGCAATTAAACTGGTAAAGTCCCAAACCTGTGTCCTGGCTCTCCTAACCTTGTGTTTCAAAACCCACTGTTCCCCTAGGGTTAATAACCTACTTGCATAGTGAGACAAGTGTGGGCTAGTTTAATTCAGGTAACTTCATTTTCCCTGTTTTCTACATTAATCTTTCCAGAGCTATTCAGTCCACACTTAGGTTGTGAATTAAGCCTACAATGTGTTTGACAGAGATGGTGGTATAAGGTACCCCATCTCCCTCTCTCGCTCCTGGCTGCTCATTCCCACCCTATGCCTGGGACAGGCTTTAAAGAAAACCTTGAAAAACATATTAGAAAAAAACAAACAAACAAACCAATTAGATTTGTTCCTGGTCTGATTGACAGAGCAGGCATACAAATGCTGGTGCTGGCACCCCAGGCAGTCACAGCAAGGAGGGAAGGGCAGCAGAAGGGAGCCCATAAGGCATGTTGCACTGAACCATTTGTTCTATAAACAGGGGCCTGATTTCCCATTTCACAGGTGCTCATCCATCCTTTCATAAATTGGCAAGTGACTGTGCAAACACTAAAAAAAAGAAAAAGTGTTTGTAGATGATCTTTTAGTAGGTAACAGGCAGATGGACCCTGCCTACCACTGGCAGTGAGGGTGAGCATGTTAGCGATTGCTAAGAACAGCTGGAAAGCTTTGTAGTTCCCCGCTCCTTCCCTGCTCTACACCATCACTGGCTGCATGATTGCCTGTCCATTAACACAGCAATTAGCTGAGGAACAGCAGCTGGCTAACATCAGTTATTTTGGAACACTAAGAGTTTCATCGGGTAAATGATTAGCAGCATTCACAATAAACTGGAATTTCTTTTTTTGCATCTAAGTTACAAATGCTGTCTTGGATAATACATGCCTGAATCACCTATTTTGGCAAGTCAGAGCCCTGACCCACACTGCAGAAGTAATGTGGAGTATTTTCCCCAAATGTCAGTCATATAGTCTTGACATTTCCTTCTTGTTTTTATAATACAATTGGTGGCTTCACTTTGCACACCATTATAC
>WAAD01031074.1:255365-292676 GCA_013389945.1 Fregata magnificens
TGTGGATTTATATGCTCTTCTCAATCCCCTGTCATTTGTGAGACATGAAGAAAGGCTAAGCGAAACAGGTCTGTCTAACATGGCAGGTTCAGTGAGTGAACAGTATTTTCCAAGATTTAAGTCATAAAACCTAGGTTAGTCCTTTCAGCACAGTCTCTGACATACCTGCGGAGGTCACTAATGTGATACCCTGCTGTGTCAATTCAGAGTGAAGAGATTATTGTGACAGCAGATTTAGCTTGTTCTGAATATGTAACTGAAATCTTACATCCTCCTGTTGTTATGTGTGAGTCTGATCAACAATGCAGACTCTAAAGGACTTGCCTGACAACCAGGGTTGCTAAAAAATGTAATCCTGATTAATTCAGTCTGCTTTTTTAAAGATGTTCTCTGTAGCTCTACTCAGTCCTTGTTTAAAGCAATCATTTCAGTAACTTACAGTCAGCTTCTTCACACACAACAACCCATTGGACTCACGTCTCAAGTTTAGACTTCTATTCCCACACCATTTTGTGTATATAGCTGTTTCTGGTTTAAATGATCTGTCCTTGCCTTAAATATTTCACGTAACTCTTCCTCTCTCCAAGTCCAGCCTCTCATTAAATCAACCTCCTGCTACGCAATTGTACTAATATCAAAGCAGTTTCCCTGCTCCTGCCAAAAATCCGCCTCCCATGAACATTACTGTCAGTTCTCCCACTGACTCTTCCTCAGTTAATTCACTGGAAATTTTAATTCTTGAACACTATTAGAGAAGCAANGTCAGTCTTACGATCACCCTCTCTGCTGTCACATTCATTCCCTTCTGTCTACCAGCAAAACTTTACAATATGAAGGGATTTTCAGAATTGTCGTGTGGAGTATAGTAAACATATATACAGGGCTATCCAACTATGTGCCCGATCCTAATTTGAGGCACAGCAGACCAAAGTATATGCCATCTCAGAAGCTCACTCAGTCCCAGAGCTTAGTATTTTTCCCAGATGTGCTTAATTCCCTCTTGCCTGTTAGTGCACTCAGAGTTTTCTCCCTTCAGCTCACCCAGAAGGTGTTGCTGTTCAGCAGAACTTTGAGCAGTAGTTTAAGCAGGTCTTCCCTGCTTGCAGAGGTAAGTGAAGCTTAACACACATGCCCTGACACCCCTAGTCCCCTCAGCAGTCTGCTAGAGCTGAGAGGCAATGGAAGAAACTTTGCCTTGGATGTCTGCAGATCTCACATCTGAGCAGCAAATTCAATGCTAGGATCATAGTCCATCTTCCCTGATTCCAACTTGGTCAACTTTCAAGTGCTTTAATGTGCTTAGGGTACTTCCACCCAGCATGTTAAGTCAGGATTAACCTATCATTTCTATGTAGATGTGCTCAGTGTCTTAGGCTTTTTAAAAAGCCTATTTGGAGACTGGCTTATTTTCAGGATTTCTCACATTAAATATTGGGAAACTCACTGATGGGAACCCAGGGCACCATGACCACATTAGGAGAAAATTGGAGCATGGCCAGACATCTTTATTCCTTTTCTCCCTCCTTTGCCCACTTCTGGAGAGAAGGACTTCATGAGCTTCAGGGGGGAAAAAAAAAAAAAAAAAGCCTAGGAGGAAATTAAAAACTGGAAAGTGGCATTGAAATAAATTCTAATTTATATTTCCTTTGGGACATGTTTGGGGGGATTTATATTTCCTTTGTGGGATGAGGGAGAAGAAAGAGTGATGTATTGCGTGACGTTAATATAACTGTGGACCTAACTCTGCTTTGTTTGTGAGTCAAAATGCTGCTACACATACAGCAGCGACCTCGGGAACCTCAGGCTGGATTTAAGGCTCACGTGGAATCAGTGAGCCAATAGAAATATCATTTAGCCAGCCTTAACTGAACCATTTTCTGCATGAGAAAAGAAGGTTTACGGAGCAAATGCAGCATATGTTGAGCTATAATTAGTTCCTCAACTGTTGGGCAGTTTTTTGGGAGAATTGCTACAATCTATAGTGCAATAGAGTACAGAGCATAATGTAATCACAGATTATTCTTTAATTTACGCAGTTCTCAGTGAGTATCAGGGCAAACGAGTTGAACATCTGGTAGCAGAGACATCTACCAATGAGCTGTATTTTAACTCATGCAGCTGTCCTAGCTAGCCAGATTAAAAGCTTTTGTTACTCTTGATGTCTGCAACATATGTGTAAGAGTCTGTGGGAAAAAATTAAGTCTCACATCATTTGCAAGCTCTTTTTGTGAAGGAAACTCTTCCTCTCATAAAATATGTATTCATTCAGGCTAAAAATACAGCTTTGTAAGTCATGTTCACATGACCTATGTACTAAGAATGTGCCTATGACATCAGAATAGTAAATGTACTAGAAGGACTGACAAAACAGTGATACCTGACTCTGCATTGACAAAAGGTTTTTGTTCCCTTGTAGGCTTTTTTAGTATTTTTTCCAAGGAATCAAAGCAGCATATATTTCTTTCTATTCCCTGAAAATGTAATGTATTTCAACTTCATCCAGTTTATGTGCTTCCTGCTGCCCCACTAAAAGCTAATGACCTTGCACAGTGTGTGTGTCAGCAAACAGTTTGGAGGACAAATACAGTATGATTTATGTGCATTGGACTCTTGCACTAGTTTTGCACAGGAGGACAAGATAACAGAGCAATCATGAGAATGCTGCTTCTTCCCCAGGCAGTGGAGGAATGTGTAACATAGTCCTGAATATACTGTCCAGAGGAAAATGAGTTGTTGTGTCTGACACCTTGATCTTGGACCTCTTGGTAGAACCAAATAGTACAGAATGGGTTTTATCCTGCCCATTGCCTAATGCAATGATTTTTCAGGGACGTGTGGTTGGACATCTGGGAAACCCATTCCTGATATACTTACAGACTGCTCTAATTTTGTCTTTTTATATTTTGAACAAGAGACATGAACAAATGAATATTAGCAGTCTGGCATTTTGATCTTTCATCTCCCTACCAATATGGGGTTACTTCCAACTGCAGGATATTTTGTCCAGCCTGGCCATAAGTGAGACACTTCTTTGGGCTGTAGACATTTTACTAGAGTGTCCTCATTACATTATTCTTCTTGTGATTGAAATAATTCCTTTTTATAGAGTTAGCAGCCTCCAAAAATTGTCTGCTATCCTGAACCACCTTATTATTGATATATTATTTGTGCTGCAGTATGCATCAGCAGCTCCAAATCATTAGTCAGGATCATGCAGTTGTAGGAATTATATAGACCCATAAAGGCAAAAATGGGTCCTCAAGTTTGTATTCTAAATCTAGGAAAGCTGTAAGCAGTCATATACATAGCTACAGGGACTGTCAGGCAAAACATGTGTGATTGATAGGATTTTAAAAAATCTTAACAAAGAGTCAGTCAGACACCCTGTCAGCATGCAAACACTCTACACTTCTCCTAAGGCATGCCTTATTGATATGGGCTCTTATGTTATTCATCCACTACACTGATTTCCAGGCAGGATGGGGTCTTCAGTAATCAAGCTTTACACCTGAAATTCAAAATGCATGGAATTTTACTTGGGACTGGGGTAGTAATGGCCTTGTTTAATAAATGCCTCTCTTGTGTTTATGGCAGTGTCATTGCATATTAAAAAAATGGAAAATTACTTTTTTGGGCTACCATTGCTGCGTTAAAGATCTTTCAAAATCAGCATGAATTTGTGCTTAGTACGTGCCATTCTGAACTGCATGATACTTATGTTCCTGGGAAGAGGATTTTAATATCAACAAACAGGGAAATTGTCACAAAGGCAAGACTCATCCAGCACGTAGCCTTCTTTCAGGAAACTTAGTAACATATGAGAGTTGCTGTATGTAGCTGGGTTGCTATTTGAGTACTAAGCTAAGGAGACTGTGTTCAATTAACAAAACCAACATTAATTTCCTGTTTCCTATTTATTAATAGGCAAGCTAAAGCAAAATGCAATTGCCAAGCATGCATATCATCCTGAAAAAAACACCTGGAAGTCAACCAGGCTCATGGGTGCAAACAATACTGTGTATTTCAGTAGTGCCTATGAATTGTCCAGCCAGACCCTTGGGCACTCTCTTGGAAGCACTGGGTAACCTGAATTCTCTGTGGGCACAAGGGTGATTATGCCAACAGCCAAAGCTACACACGGTACTAGAACCGAGGCAGTTTTCCTTGCGAGGTTTATCACCCTAACATTATATTTACAGCACAGCTGCGAGCAGGGTTCTAGGATATTGTATTTGAAAACAGGCATTACATGACCTTGTACTATGTTTCCTGCCAGTTATACTTCAAAGCATATTATACAGTGCTGTGAAATATGCTCCAAAACAGAAGAAAAGTTAGGACTTTTGAATCAAGACTATTTATAACTAATCACTGTGCTGCTCTGGTTTTCAGGTCTTTCTTGGGTTTGTGTTATGTTCCTGTTTACCTGAGAATTCATAATTCTGCTTTACCATACATATCTTGATTCCCTGTAATGCTGCACTTTTACAAAGCATCATCATAAACATTTTTCTATCTTGTTACCTGTACTGAGCAGTCAGTTCCTTGTTGTAATTTAAATCAGAATTACAGAAGATCACTTTGATTTGAACCACTTATCTGAAACTTTTAATCCTTAACTCTGCTACTCACTAATAGTGTGTTGATCTTTAGCAGGTTCAAGAATCTACCTAAATTCTGGAAACAGAGAAAAAAGTAGGTAATTCTGAGGCAACCCAAAGAAATTGCTTTATCAAGTTTCTCTTCAAATTAAAAAACAAACGTAAGAAATTACAAGCCAAATCTACAGAATCTGAAAGGTAGAAAAAATTTTAAGAGCAAAATCATGGTAACAAAACTAAAACATTTCTAAACAGTCATTCGGTTCAGCCTGATAGTGTCAGTTCTATCCTTTTTCTTTTCCTGTTTGACAGTCTCTTCTGTGTTAATAGTTTTTGGGACAGACTGCATAGGTGTAAAGATGGGAATGAGAGAGAGAAGATGGAATGCAACAGACTGGGATGTGTGGAGAAGCTCTTGGATGATGCAAGCTGCTTCTTCAAGTGAATGGAAAAAATGCAAGAAATTATTACAAATTAACTCAGAAACTATGGATAAAGTGGGACTCACAGATGAGCCTAACCTTAAAATGGATGCCTGCATGAGAAGGAAGGATACACCAGTGGTCAGATTTGGGAATGTGAATGATACTGCTTTATAAACATAATGATGCACAGAAGACTCTCCATAAAGACAGTCCCATAGTTTCACCAGGCATAGGGGAACAGGGAATGTTTTCAGCAGCATATGCTTCACAGTGATATAAATTGATGTCTTGAATGAATAGAGTAATTTATTAATTTGAGTTCTGATTCATAATCAAGTATATCAGTGGAAGAGGCTAATAACCATAAGAGATATCCAGCTAGAAATGTCTGAAACAGAACATTAACCATTCCTCATGCAATGAACCAATGGAAACAAACACTATAACTGTTTCCCTATAAAATCATGTGCACGTGTTCATGTGTGTTAATATGTATGTGTGTGACCAGGACAAGCAGAGTTTTAAGCATAACTTGGTATCATATGTTGGAACAAAGAGAAAGGTTTGCAGATTGAAAAGCTGCTTGAGAACCTTTAGTACATGCAAAGTCATACTTCTTATGAGTAACATTTACCAACTAAAATAGAGCTATATTCATTGCATTAATTATTGTGGTTACCAATTCTAATCAGGAACACGCTTGGCCCTTTCTTCTATAAAGCAAAGCTAAGTACTTTGGCAATTCCTGATGGCTCTGGCTGCCAGGTAGGTTAGGAGCACCATGAGAACAGCTCCTCAAGTTGCGTTTTGAACCTTCCCTTTCTTGTTTTGTCTAGTAAACAAGAAGCACAGAGGTAAGCAAAACAAGTCACAGAAAAGTACACAAGAGTTTTTTCAAGACTTAAAAAAGTTCCAGTCTCAGCTTGATGTGAAAGTTCATGGGACTTTTACCCAAAACATTTCCACCCTATTAATAGGCTTGGTTTAATATAGGCACAGAGCAAAGGCACTGTGAAAACTTCCCCACATAAATCTGTTAATGTACTTCAGGTTTGAGTTACATAATTGCTTTTCCACTTCTAGAACCTCTTCAGAAGCCAAACTGTATTATGCAAAATTTTAAGTCTTCTATACATGGTTCAGGGCAGTGCTAGATATGATATTTCCAAGCCAGCAATGAGAAAGCTAAGATACCAACTAGTTCTCCACCACTTTAGTGTTATGGTGTTCACCAACTACATGGGTGCAGTACTAGTGAGCTGTTTCACAACTTTGGGAGAAAGTGTCCATGGGGAGGTAGTTTTTCAAGCCTGGCCTTAGCTTTTGGAGCTGCAGATGGTGCTACTGAGCTATGAACTCTTTTGAAAATCTGGATCTTAATGCAAGAATAAAATTACTTGAAAAAATTATCAGGCATCACGCATCGTGCAGCTGCCTCATGACTGATGTCATTCTTGATCTCAGTTTACCAGACACAGTCACTTAAAGATCATTGCACTGTCATACTTTGTAGTGGAAGTTATTGGGTTTGGCAGCAGCAAAGAAGATGCTCGGTGTTTTTCAGCACTGGAGTATGCCTGTGAGGTATTTTGAGGTTTTGGCATCTTCTTCTGAATGGGGATCAAATGTTTTAAAATTTGTGAGAGGTTTTAACTCTTATGTTCACAAATTAGTAACTTTTTACTCTGAAACTTTGTTCAATTTTGTAAAAGGGTAAATAAGCTCATAAACTTTCAGCTTCTATTAAAATACAGTGAGATTCTCATTTATTTCAACATTTGTTTTCAAAGATAAGTGCAAATTGACACCCTTAGGCTTTTGTTCCAGCCCTCCTACCAGCTAGGGGAATTAAAATAGGGTTTCAGTTTGCATTCACAAATGTAGGCAGGTGATACTCCTGGGTGGGGACCAGGGCATCTATGGGTCAGGGAGGGCAGCCAGAATAGGAGGAGTCCTCAGGCTCCCACCAAGACCAGGACTGGGGAGAAGGGAGACCCAAGGACCAAATTTTAGGGGCCAGCCACAAAATAGGAAGGGTGTAGGGAGGAACTATGTAGTAATAATTCTGCTTTGGGCATGAACTGAATTGTAGGATGATCTGGTAATGGCTTTTTCAGTAATTAACTTTCTGGCTTAACTTTCTGACAAGTGCTGGAAATGATAATGGAATTTTTTTTGCAGTGGTTACAGAGAAATAAATGATAGTGCCAAAAATGGAGGGTGCATAATAAACTTAACATCTGTGAGGCTCTCAGTGACAGATGCTCAAAACGTGTCTCCTGGGGAGATATGATTCCAGTGACCTCGACCCACAGTAGTCATCTCTTAGAGATGTCCGGTACAATGTTGTTGCTATTCACAGAAAAGAGACATGTCTGAAACACACTGTCATGACATACAAATAAAACTGTGTTACAAAGGGTCTCATACTGCAGGGAGGAACCAAGAAGTTGTTTTCATTGCGGGTAGGATCACAGTTCATGATCTCCATTGGAAAATAACTGAGTATATAGCTAAGAAGATGAATCAAGCCCCTGATTCTAGCACGTGCTGGAATACTATTAATCCTGGGATTAATCCTATGGGATAAATCACTCCAAATTAGTGTTAAAACATACTGTATTTGAATTTTGGTGAGAAAGGCTCAAGTATGCTTTATTTTTTATTGCTTTAGGTATTTTTTCTATAAACAAAAAGATATTGTTTTCATTTCATTTTGCATAACAGTTTTGATTTTCTACAAGAACTTTTAGAAATGGAAGAAGACAACACTTCTTCCACAAATTTATCTCATTATCTCATGGCAAAAATATAATCAAGAAATGTGAGAAAGTTAAACAAACCACTCTTGATTTCAGGGATAAGGCATAAAAAAAGCCATCAAAACTCGTAAGGAATAGTTCTGACAATAGAGAAATTAACAGCCTTTTTCCTGGTATACTGCCTAAAAATAGGCAGAACACTAGGAATATTAAATAAATCAAGGCCAGAAAAATATTCAAAAGCTTTAAATCAAACATTAGAACATAATAAAAGAAACTTAAAAATTGGAAGTGTGTTATAACAATCAAAGAATTATTTGAAATGCTGGTAAATCACTAAATCCTAAATTCTGACACTATTGTCATCTGGGCATCCCAATTAAAAATAATGTCTTAGCAGTTCAATATCATACAACCTCTGCAAGCAAGATGAAGTACTTGTGAGGTCAGCCTAGGTTAGTCTACCTGTACATAACCTGTCTTTAGGTGCTGACACCCTCAGTCAGAGGTGTACCAAGTGGTTACCTCCTCAGAGCTGGACTGTTGGAAGGGGAGGTAGGTTAGCACCAGCCAGGCCAGCTATGCACCACTCCTTCAGTGACCCACTAATGCTATGGGAAACCTTAGCTGGCCGCTTTGCTTTCTCTTCATGCTCATTTGTAATACAAAAGCTCATACAAAGCTCACAGACCTCCATTGGAGCTGGGGGGTTCAGATATATGACCATTTGAAAGGCTGCAGATATATATCACATTGTTTTAAAACCTAACACACTGCAGTGGAACGGAAACCTTCAGCTAACAGGAAAATAAAGGCCAGTAATGGCTGCTGCATTGGAAAGTGAAGTGTCAGCCCTTTTCCCTGTTACTGTTCGGAAGCTGTGGCATGGACACATAAAAGCAAGCTGCAGGCAGTTAATGCAGGCATCCACATTGCAAATTGATCTGATTTCCTACATGCTCTGTCAAAAAATTGAGGCATCACCAGGTGGGCATACAAAGAAAGGCACCCCAACCTTGAAGTGTAAAGTCTTTCCCTTGTTTTCTCCTAGAGAGCTCCATAAAGACTGTTGAATCTTTATTGGCCCCTGAGCTCCCATCATGTTTGCTTAATAAAAGATCGTTGACCCCCCATAAAGAACCTCTTTAGGGAAATCATAGAAAGAAAATTCCCAAGGACTGGGAATCTGTTCAGTACTAAAAGTTAGCTCCTTCCTACCACATTCATACCAATTTTTTCTACAGGGTAGGAGGATGCATTTGAAATGACTTCTCAGTGACGTGGCTGTTTATTTTAAGGCTGCACTATAAAGCAGTCAGATGAGAGGCTTGATAGAGGAAGAACTAAGGAGGTGGAAACAGCCTTCATATGCAAACCTGCCTATTGCAGTGACATTTCTAAGAGGCAATAATTAGCAAAAGATGAAGAAATTTCAGAGAAAGTCTTGTGTTTATTTGTCTAGTCCTTCACCCCAGGATTTAGATCCATGAATCAGCTACAAGATGGTAGGATCATAATTAAATATTATATTCCTGACATCTAATTCTACATTCATGGACCTGTCACACTAGAGCAGGAATAAACACTATTCACAGTATGGGGTTTTTTTTAAATCCTATAATCTTTAAATAGGAAAATATCTTCAAATGAAAGTGTTATAACTTCCAAGAAAGAACCTTTTAAAGAAGATAGTTATTGCAAGAGCAGATCAGAAATTATTTTCTGCAAAACAGAACAGTTAGTGGAGTTACCAAATTGAGCCCTCTGCTTGAGTAATCAACTCTGTAGTCTCTGGCTAACATCAATTCACAGAATGTAATGCAACATGTCTTTGGAACACAGTTCTGTTTGCTCCAGTTTTTTGATTATTTCATGGTCAAGAGTAACAGAAAATAGGTTCACTATAATTAACTGTTCTTCAAAAAGGAGAAAACATTGAGTATATTAGACATAAAAGCTTTTAAACTATTAGTTTCTCAATGACAACACTCATCCTGTTTCCTAAAGCAATTCAGTCTTTGTAAGAGACTGCAGGGAAAATCTGGACCTTTGTATAGTGGTGCTGCTCAACCATAGCAAGCATGAAACATGCAACCAGAAATGTAAGAACTATGCAAGCAACTCTGCAAACACACATTTTTTTGTTCCCATTTGAAGCTCATTAGGGCACACACTGAAATCTATTTGCTCAGTACCGATTTTATTACTAAAACATAACTTGGTAAGAGACATTAAATGAATAGGATAGGCAGAAGAGGAAAGAAACACCACAGTCTCTATCTCAAAGTATGTCACAGGTGGCCAAATTCTGGAATTTCCGTTCCGTGTGGCCATTTAGTTCTTCAACATTTCCTTTTGACAGAAATTCAAATAAAACGTCAAAACCTTCCATGAGGCAAAATGTCTAGAGAAGTTCACTCCAGAAATATTGGATATTATCTGGATTTTCATTTCAATAAATCAAAAAGGCTGTTTTCACTAAAGCTTTCCATGATAGATCATACTATAAAAGTCAACATGATAAAGGCAGAACAAAGCACTTCAGCTTTATCACAACACTCCATTGAGAAGGTACTCACAGCAACTATGAGAATTGACAGTTCCTGAAACAGCATGATTTAATCTGATCTTTGCTTTTCAAAGAGAAAAGTTTTCAGAGGTCTTTAATACCATGACACACTTAATATCAAGATTCTCAAACATTCTTAGAAATTTCAAGGACTGATAAGACCTTTAAAAGTATTTTTAGAAGTGTGTATTATTGTCCGCAGAAGAATAATTTGTCTTCCTCTGTTTATGGTTAGTTTTCCTTGATGCTCATAATTTTTCTTTTTTTGTCAAAAAAACATTGCATGACAGCGGCTGCTTTCCTCCAGTCCCACAGAGCCCCACAGCACAGCTGGCAGACACCACAGTTCATGCAGCGGTTTCTGGGCTCCACTTCGAGATCTTGTATGTCTTCTGGGAACTTTTACTGAGACTGTCAAGGGAATCCTGGGAACCCTTTGAGGAACAACAGGGTGCCTGCTGCTGCCGGGAAAGGTCGGCTGTGGGAGTCTGTGACCACCAGGAAACTCTCACAGTGGGAGGAGGCCAGAAGCCTGCACAGCTTTGGGATGATGAGGGAGAGAGTGGCTGGATCCTCTCTGAGACCTGAGTCTCATGAGCTTCAATTCCCGCTGCACCAAGGGAGGGGCCAGCAGCACCTCTGCTTATCGGGTTGGGAAATGGAGACTCTCACAATGGGAGCTGGTGAGTTAGCCAACCAGTTCTCGCCAACCAGAGGCCAGCTGGCTGGAAAGCAGCTTTGCAAAGAAGGCCCTGGAGGTCCTGATGGAGAACACGTTGACCATGGACCAGCAGTGGGCCCTTGCAGCAAAGACCACCAGCCTCCTGGGTGGCATTAGGCAGAGCGTTGCCAGCATGTTAGTGGAGGTGATCCTTCCCCTCTGCTCAGCCCTGGTGAGACATATCTGGAGTGCTGGGCCCAGTGCTGGGCTCCCCAGTACAAGAGAGACATGGACATACTGGAGTGAGTCTAGTGAACGGCTTGAAGCATCTGCCATACAAGGGGAGTCTGAAAGAGCTGGGACTGTTCAGCCTGGAGAAAAGAAGGCTCAGTGGGATCTTAGCAATGGATATAAATACCTGATCGTGGGAGTAAAGAAGACAGAGCCAGACTCTTCCCAGTGGTGCCCAGTGGCAGGACAAGAGGTAATGGGCACAAATTGAAATACAGGAAATTGAAATACAGGAAAATCCATTTCATAATTCCATAAGAAAAAAAAAATACTGTGAGGGTGATCAGATACTGAAACAGATTGCCCAGAGTGTCTCTGAAGACTCCCTTCTTGGAGATATTCAAAACCCAACTGGACATGGCCCTAGGCAACCTTCTCTAGCTGACCCTGCTCTGAACAGGGTGGTTGAACTAGACAATCTCCTGAGGTGCCTTCCAATTTCAGCCATTCTGTGTATCTGATAAAACTACTTTCAGGCTATAATCATGCCTTTGTCATTGCAATATTATTGCTTTGTGAGAAAGAAACCACATATGGTGTCAAATCCTTTCTCAGTGGACTTCTTTTACTTAGCTTTCTATCACTCATCTCCATATGATTCTCTTTGTTATCTCCACCCTATTCACTGGCAGACAAAATATGTTTGATTTTTTTATGAATTGTTGAATTTTAAATGAGATGAAAATAGAATCCAATTTGAATAAAATAGAAAAACCATCATCATTTCATATGAAGATCTAAAGTGATTTGAGTACATTCTAAGATCACTACATATTTCATTCTTTTCATGAAACTCATCTGATATCAACCTGTCTGTTTGGCCTGATTTTTGTTTGGTTGATATTTTCATGGTTTTAAGAGAAGAGGAAATGTCTTGACCAATATTGGCTTAATTTCTGTAGTTTTTCCTCTCTTTTTTTCATTTCTTGTATGTTACATACATTATGGGTCATTTATGTTAAAAAATCCTACATTTTAAAGATGGGATTAATATAATATCTGTATTTTTATTTAAGAGATTATTGGACATCCTGCTCCATGCTGGAGGTGAAGGAAGTAGTAACCCCAAACACTGACACAGCTGTCACAGCAGAATGAAAATCTAAAACAAGGTAAGAAACAAGAGAAGAGAAAAAGACTCTTCCCTGTCAGCAGGAAGGATGAAGTAGAGGGCTTGTGTGACACTCATTCCTCCCCAGCAGTATGCTCACACTGCAAATCACAGCTCATGCTTTGATCTTTCAATGTAGACCGACCGCTGCTGCCACTTTTCTGAATACACACCAGAAATGTAATTTTAGGCACTTAAGGTAAGTTTCCTCCAGAACATGGGAATGGCTGTACTGGGTCTAACAAAAGGCCCATCTAGGCAAGGATCCTCATTCTGTTTGCTAATCATCTTCCACTGTTAGAAAAAGAACAGGATATTCATATATGATACTTCACTCTAATACTCTCCTGATTCAGTTCTCATCTAAATTTAGACATACACAAGAAAGATGTCTACATCTGAGGAAATCACTTTGGGAACCCTATCTTATGGAGCATGCATTTGCTGAAACTTGCCTGAACTACCTTAAGCATCACTATCAGGATGAGATGAATCATGCTCTAACAGTAGTTACTTCTCCTTTACTATAGAGGGAACAAAGCAATATTAGCTCAGACGTAAGTGTCTTTGTAAGAGTCAGATGAAGTTATCCAAGATTAATCTCAGTCAAAATACCTGTAGTCAAACTTGGACTTGGGGTTTTAAAGTCAAGAGGTATGGGCTAGGGCTCAGACCTGTGCTGTGACCCACACCTGATGTAGCTGTGCCCCAAGGGACCAGAAATCTTGCTGTGCTGAGATGTGTTCAGCAAAGTGGGAATAGCAACAGCAAAGCAGTGACAAGAAACAACAATAGAAACAGTGGTCAGAGGCAGTAAAAAGAGCAGCAAGAGGATAGCAGGCAAAAGAAGTAGCAGTTTTTTGAATGATAGTGAGCTGACTAGGAGCTAAGCAACGAGCACCTAGTGCAACATAAACAGGGAAGAAGGGTTGTGGCTTTAACCACGTCAGTAAATCTCAGTTGGAGCAGTATTCATTTGAGGACTGTTACCACCATTTTTTCAGGAATGCCAGTCCTTCCCACTTTTAACTCTATCAGTCATTTTTCCAAGATGATATTATAACTCTGCTTTCCTTCCCTCAGATAAAGGGGGACCTTTATCTTCCTTAAGGCCTTTCTTTACAATCATTATCTGTGTGTGAGTGCTGGTCTCTCTGAAGCACCCAGAAGGTTTAATTTAGTGTCTGGAATGGAGCATGAGCTGCAGTTGTTTTAGCTTTTTTTAGTGGAAATCCTTAGAAATTGAACCTAGCCCTTTTTACTATTTAAACACATGTGACAGGAGGGTTAGGTCAGACTGAAATTGACCAGTGCTTCCAGCAAGGAAATTGTACAAAACAGCAGCTTCACTCTGTACAGCATCTTTCATGCAAAACAAAGCAGAAATACCTTCAAAAGCAAGAGAGAATGGTAGAATGATTTCTCTTAATGAAACCCAACAAAACTGTAATAAAAAGCAAAACTAAACAAGGACAAAGCTAAGGAAAGAATTCTAAGAATCAAAACAAATTAAGAACAGGAAGAAACAAGAAAGTAGGTTCAAAACAAGCAAAGAGCAAAAAATGCATCTAGACAGTCATAGCACCAATATTTCACTTTAATTTACTTAGCAAAATGAGACTGCAGCCTCTAGACTTTTTTCTCTGATAGTTTTTGAAATGCAAGCTGCCTTATGGCAAAACAGATTGTGTAAAAGAAAACTGCTAAGGATAAAACACAACTTGATTATCTCAAGAACATATAGTGTTGCCAACCTCTTGTGACACCATAAAGGTGGTTCCTATTTAGTGAGCATAAACTTAGCGTATGAATGAGAACATTTAGAACAAAACATAACTCTAAAGCCATTCTCATGAGTAAAGTCCTGTCTCATCATTGTTCAATATTTGGGACTGGAAATACTGGTAATCACAAGACACAAAATGGCTGTAGAACAGACTTCCTTCTGATAATTGAGGCTCTTCTAATCACTCTTCCCACTGTTCTGCTTTCCAGGCTTAGACCTTTCTTCCTGCTGGTCTTAGGGAAAAAAACTTTTCCATGTTAGAATCCCAGACTCTGTTTCATAGATACTTTGTTTTTTGCCAAAAAGACAACAGCATTTTTCCTTCCAGCAGTTCTCATCCCATGACCATCCCTTCTGCTGTCAAAATAGCTTACTCTACAATGACTCTTGAGGTTACTTTTCACTCAAGAAGGAAAAAAAATTGAGACTTGTTTCCCAGCTTTCATTCTTCTGAAACTGGTTACTACCATGTATCTGCTGATTTCCCTGTGCAGTGGACCATCAGTGGTCCTGCCATCAAAAGATCTCCTAGGGTTTAGCTTTGATATTGCTTCTACTAAGCCTAGGTGTAAACATTTGGGGGTTTAATGATGCAGAAACAGTTTCTTGATCTTGTTTGCCATTCAGAATGGAATTCTCTGTGCAAAATCACACTGGAATGCAAAGCGCTAGCAGAGCACAGCCTACCACAGTACTGAGTAATGAATCTCAGGTGCAAAAAAAAAGGATTTGTACATATTTTTGTGCTGTCAGCATACAAGAGTCTTAATTTTGGAAAATGAAATATTGCACATAGGCTCTATTACCATTTTTAGAATCAAAACAACTTCAAAGACCATCAAGTTCATCTGCAATGATAATATTTATTGTGGGTTTTCAAGAGAGGTCATGAACAAGTGCTCTGAACTTTAAAAGCAATCATGACAAATCATTTAAAGCAGACATGCCAAGTGTTTTGACATCCAGGCCACATGGCGTTTACAAATAGAGACTGTGAGCCAGAGTGGAATTGCTCCCTTGGGTTATACAGTCTTTGTTTTCACAACCTACTGTGATCTTCTTGTTCAAGTGTACTGCATTTCCTTTCTCTGTGAAACACTACTATTTCCAGTTCATAGAATGATTTAAAAGGTCACTATCAAAGCGTGTTCTAAAATTCACAGGCTTAGTCAGATTCTCTTGAAATTTTCTGTGGCCTATGGCATAAGGTTAATGATCCTGAAGTTGAGTCATTTGAACAAATTGCTGCCAAGGACCATACTCTCTACCTGCTCCCAAAGCAGGCCAGTATAAGTTCAACAAGTTCTTCTGACTTTTTTACCTTTACGTGGAGCTTGAAAAATGGCCCAGATCAATAGTGCTCCATATTTTTCAGGGAATAAAATGTACGATAACTGTTAACCAGAATCTACCATTTTCTTAACAATGGCCACACTTGTATTTGGAAGAACTGTACCAAACAGGCCTGATACTTGTCTAGTTTCAAACCCAGAGTTTCCTCCAGAGGAATACATTTCACAGTCTCTTCACCTCCCGCAGGTACTTTTAACCCACACACTTAAGAGGCCATGGAGCAGAGCACTCTGCCCTAAAGCCACCTAAATATCATTTTAGCATATTCAGGGAAAGTCAGTACTGAAATAAAGCAAATCCCTTCCCCCAGGTTGTACACAGTTTTCTACCCTTTAACCCTAAATATGGGAGGAAGGGCAGGGAGCACTGGTAAGACACCTCATCTTGAAGGACTCTCACCACCAGTTAACTCCTATCTAAAGCCTGGGACACAGGAAAAATTTTTCCAGTTTCATAAACTGCTGTTCATCGGTTGAGCCACAGTCATGAATCATGTTTATATTCTCAGTTTGGGGAAAACAAGATAATACATATTGATGAAGCAGACTGTAGCTATTCCACATTATCTCACATTTGCAAGGAGGTAAGAGCACGCATGCAGTCAGATATTGCTACTCCATGATGCACAATGACGTGTTAAATCACAAAACCCATGAGTCATGTCTAAGGCAATCTTCTCCAAGCTACCAATTCCTATTTTCTACAGCCACCTGGGAAAATTCAATGCAACCACACTACATACAGATATTCCCAATTTACTCCAGTGGCTCCGTAACTCAAGGGCTTTGGCAAGTATCTGAACTCTCTACTATGTAAATCACAAAGCTGATTACTAAAGGTTTCTGGTTTGCCTTGTGTCTACATTCAGCCAGTTTTCCAAATAATTTATGAATATTTAATACTCAAAAAATGAACTAAGAGGTTTCTGAAAGAGGAAATTCTAACATTACAAGGATCAGTGGACCAGTTCTCCCCAAAATTTAGTTTTTCCATGTGTCTTTTCACTCCTGTTTTTACCCCAGTTATTTTATGTGGGAAACATTAAATGGTTATTATGTGATCAAATGAAAGGTAGCTCTTCATCTAAGATGTAACAAACTAAGCAACAGAACTGAGTTTAATTACAGGGCATGTGGTAAGGCCTGTCAATACTGCCTAAATATCAAAGCCTAAATCCCAGTTACACTGAAACACCTCCCAAAAATCTTGGGAAATTCAGGGGGCCAAGATTATACCTTTTGACTTACTATGTCTCTCTCTATTTGCTATTTATAGAGAGTATCTAAGATGGATAACCAAGACAGCACATTGCTTAATGGGAAGCCATCACTTAATGAATTACATACAAATCATTAAAACCAAAAAGGTGACACTAAGGACTATCCAGAAAGATATCTGGTTTATATTTCACCAGCTCTTGTTACATTGTGTAAAGACAAGACTTGTATTGCACAGAAGCCCTTCTCTGACATTTTCCCAAACTAGCAATGTTTTCACAGAGAGGCAATAGCAGTTGTTTTCTGCTACATGAGAATCCATTATATCATACCATAGACTATTATTCTTCCTTAAGTGAAGCTGGAATGAAATCAGAGGAATAGAAATCTCGTCCACTTAAAGGGGACTTGACAGAGTGAAATCCTGCATTTGATAAAAATAAACATGTATTGAGTGGTAGGAACACCATGTCTATCTTCAGCTTCACATTTAGCTGCAGATTGTGAGCAGTAAAAGATCTTATGATTCAGCCAGAACTGACATACAAAGAGAGAAATGGGTCAGAGGAAATACTTATTTATAAGAAGCTTTTATGGCTCTGACACTAATACAAAGAAGACACTTCACTTTGCCAGGTCACTTGCCCCCAAAGACCAAGGTTGTTTTGTTATAGAGGTATGGGCATAGTATTAATTTTTGCTGGGCTACTTCTTAGTCACAGGAGTTTTGCTGTTGACCACAGGGCCCTCAGGAGATAACCTGCCGATATGAATATGGTTGACTTCAATCTCTACACTCTTCTCCTCACAAATTTCCCTTTGAGAGATATGGTCAAAGCGAACACTGTGGTTTCTATCTAACACACAGATTCTAAGAACTACAAGACTTCTGTATCCATTTTTTTTCCCTGAGGAACAGTTAAATGTTTCCACGTGCACAAACAGTGTTTTTAATACAAGTGCACAAGTTTTACTCAACAGCTATGTAGAGTGATTGCTCCACAACTTTATACTGGGTGCTTCAGAACTGGCAACTGGGCTCAAGGTGGGTCAAATCGTACTAAATGAAAGAGGCAAAGACTGACTGGAAAACCACCCCAAAAGATCAAAAGTTAGCACTTGATTCTGACTTTAAAAGAAAACACATACCGCAGACTTGCCCATTGCTCCCAGTCTCTTTTAATAGAAGACAAGACAATTCTGACTGGTTATCCTTTTGCTCCCCCAACATCATTGCCTCTGCACAAAGAAGACATTGATACGATAATTCACGGTGGTCATTTGAGTCTTTAGATAATGTAAATCATGCACGTTCATACTTCAGAAAAGTAGAATTAACAAAATAAAAACATAAAATGTGAAATGAGATTCTGGAAAATAACTTGATTTGTGCTTCAAACTGACTCATCACATGAATGGTATTCTAAAAGTGGAACATATATACCAGAATTGATTAGGAAATTTTCAAAGACTGCTTTTTGTCAAAAAATACATCTTCATTTTAACCATGAATTTAATGGAAAAACTGATGGAAGTAAAATTATGTTGTGCTTCTGTCGCCTAATCATTTCATAATTGTCACAGTGACCTCTTTTCCGTATGAAGAACTCTGCTTTTAGGTCAAATCATTTTCATTACAAAATCTAAGCTAAAAAAGTTAAAGTTTTAGAAGTGTTACATTCAAAGCAAAAGTTTCTACGCTCTGAGACTACATTTTTAAATCTAACTCATGAAAACATTGACAATTTTAAGGATAGTTTCAGACAAGATTCAATTTTTTCAAAATTTGCTGTGAGGTAGGAAAGTAATTTCCTCCCCATTCTTAATATCTAACCTGATTCACTTTATTCATGCTGCATTTCTGCAATTACTCTATTAACTGCAGGACCTTGATTTTCTTTTCTTGCTACTTTTTGTAACAGATGATTTGAAAGTGTGCACTTAATAGAGCTGGTTTGCTTTCATTTACATTTCTGTAAAGGTAACCATCAACTTCTGGGGAGATATTTTATTGGCTACTACAAACAAGGTCAAAATCAGACTTCCTTTCAAGTCACATTGTAACAAGTTACATCGAAGTGGTTTTATCAAACATTTTCTACATCACAGTAACTAATTTGAAGCTGCTTTAACAATGTTATGGTATTTGAAATTAGAGCAGCTGGTTGTAGTCCACACCAGGGTAGTGAAAAACTAAGCCTTTTCGGTCTGCTAAGGTTCTTATTAACAAGCATCTTGTTTTATTTTACATTGTCTGAAGTTTCACATTTGAATTCAAGTTCAAGCTAACTTAACTTAAGGGTTTTCCAATGTTAGACTGGTCAGTAGTTGAACTAGTAGAATGAGTTGAAACTGGTTTAAAACAAAGTTGGTCCAAATCCTTAAAACAAGTTTCTTTAAGCTTTGTATAAATCACATTGGAATAATCCAGATTTTTTGGTTTAGACAAACTTTAGTTCTGCCTCTACACATGAACTGTAAAAAGCATTGGATTCAGTTGTCATGCCCCTGCTATTTTTCCCTCCATATAGTGAAATTACTGATTAAACTGATATGAGAAACTCAGCTCTGACTTTTGAGTGTTGTTATAAAACCTATTTGGAGAGGGAGTTTTGCTATTCTTCAGACAAAAACAGGAGAAAACTATGTTCTACCCACTTTCCAGCTAGAGAAATATAATATAGTTGTAAATCTATTGTCTTTAATGCTCTGATGTACAAGTCCTGTGGCTGAAAAGAAAACTGGACTGGAAAAATACTGAGGAGGTCATAGCACACAGGCCTGTTACTGTTTTAAGACTGTATACCTTGCAAAGTCGTATACCTTCTTGCCTTGAAACTGCAAACAGCCTGTGTATTCAAATCTTTCAAAAAATAATTTCAAAAAACCCTGTAAATGGGTTACTGTAAAATACCAAGCTCTCAGAAACAGAGCATGAAGCAGCATATAACTGCATCCCCTTCTGGGAATCTTGTATTCTGCAAGGCCAAAATGATGCTTTTCCATTTTCAGAACACCTTGTCAACATTTTTGGGGATTGGGCCCAAACTGGTACATTATTTTCACTTTCTATAATGGAGATTCCAAAAGATAACTAGAAAATTTGGAGGGACACCCTCCAAGTTCAATGTAATATAGTGATGGGTCATGGGAAGCAAAATTCCTATCTAATGAGTGACCCAGCTATTCAAACTACATTTTTAGGATTTTTACCAAAGTGAAGGTGTCCCTAAGTACATTTTCAGGCAATGATGTTGCAATATTAAAGTAATAAATTAGTAGTAATGGTAGAGAATAAATTTGTGTAATAATTGAATATGTGGCATTGCTAATTTTAATATGTTTAATATTGTCTGATATCTCTACTGCATGAGTCAGCAGAGACAAAAGAAATATGTGATGTGGACACATAGGAAAGCAAGTGGTCTGTCCATGGAGCTTTAATACAAAAGTACATGCAAGAAATCTGACTTTCAAATGCAAAAAGGAAAACTTTCAACTCCTACCTTAAAAACCTTCTGAAAGACAAGCATATTTTCTAACTTCCTAGCTGCTGAAGAAAAAGGTCATCAGGAAAGGCCCATCACCCAGTTTTTGTTTTGCTTTCTTTTATGAAAACTGACCCTTTCTCCAGTTTTTAAAAGAAAAAGATGTGGGCACTTATTTCCAAAGAAGGTCTTGGCCTGCAGTTCTCAGGCAGACGGAGGCTCTTGGGCTGAGCACAGCTGGGCGCTCACTCCTGCCCTCCCTGTTGTTTCTGCTTTGAGCCCCCTCCCTGCTGGGCATGGGGACCAGGGCTGCTTCATGCACTGGATCCTTTCCTGAGACCGCCCCTACACTAAAAAGCAGGGCAGTGCAATGGAAGTGGGTTGGTACCGAGGGCCCAATGTACACAATAGATGCACACTGGGAGGTTTAACTTCAGACTAGAGCTGGTCTGGCCCTGGGAATTTAACACCCCTTAGCAGGCAGAGTGCGTTGGATGAGGTCTTGAAGCATATCTCCCAGTTTAAGTTTCTCCCGAATGAATTGAGTCTGTGTGCTATGAGACCAAACCACAATATAAACTGAAGCACAGTAAGTGCACTAAATTGGGATTCACTTCTGAAGTGCACTCCTAACCTAAATTAAGATGTTAGCATAGATGCACTCGAAGGTGCCTCAACCCTCCTGCACTGGAGAGAGACTTGGTGCTGAGCATAACATTACTAATTCCAAGACAGAGAGTCCAGCAGCATGAAATTAGTTGTGTGTGGGGATCAGAAGTCTGATAACAATGAGCTCACAGAAGTTTACCAAAAACAAGTTGCCTTTGGCCTTAAGATAGATTTGCACTAGTCAAAATGACCCAGTGTATTTTATTAGACTGCCACAGCACCCAGCCACAGTGATTGCTTGACCTTACATGCTGCGAACCATGGTTATACTCTATAGGCCAGGCACAGTCCATTTGGCAGAAAGAAGATGATATCAACAAAAATAATTCAGCTCAGTAGTTATCAAAAGCTTTTAGTGTTCAACATCACCACACAGCTAGTGAGTGTTTGAAACAATTTGCTGGCTGCGTCCTACTATTTTCTCTTTCCTGTGTTACCTCTATTTTGGAAGCCAGTTCCCAAGCAGTGTTCATCAGTAAAGGCCATCACTTGCTATTACCATTTAGAAATTAAATCCTTCTCTGACGACTCAGCCTGCTGGAAAAAGCCAGCTTTTGCTTTCTTACTGCACCATCAAATGAACTAAATGAACTTCCAGAAAGGGCATGGGGCTCACTCTCCCGCATATTTCAGCTGCTGGCTGTCAACTGGGACTTACAATTGCTTGATTAAAAGATGTCAGATAATTTTGGCTTCTGAGGAACCTTAAAATAAAAATCTTTTTAAAAAGCTACACAGTGCCTCCTCTCTAAACAGAAACATAGAGAGCTGAATACTCCAGCTACAACACCAGAGCATAGAGAGTGAAGAAGAAGGACAGAAGTTTATTTGCCCTGCAAAAGGAGCCTGTGGCAGACACTTTTGAAATACTACAGCACTGCCAGGAGGACTGATCAGCAAAGATCCAGCTATAAGTTTGCTGTGCTGAGGGAGCACTTGCTATTAGTACTGGCTCTTGGCATATGTGTTTAGCTCGATTGCAATATTAGGCTAATGCTGCATGACAGTGGCTATACTACACCCAATCTGTACCAGCTCATACTAAGCCAGCTTGGGTACCTCCACACCCTGCTCCTCCACCCTACTGGCACCAGGGTGAGCCTGAACCAAGCTCCAACCGTTCTCACCAATGGAGATATATTCCAGCCATTCCCAGCCCAAGAAGCGCAGAGCTGGCTCAGCTCCTGACGAGGTTGACTCAGCGTGACTGCAATGACTGCAAGTGGTCCTCTGCTGAGCTACAACCCACTTGAGCTGTGTCCCACATACACTCATCAGTCAGCAAAAGATGTGCAATCATGCGCCTCTCCTTTGAGAGAACAGAGAGAGAGAGCACCGACTCACTTTGTTGCAGTATAGCCCTATATCCTGTCACCAGCTTGACTTTGACCATGGGCCCTCTGGAATTCCTCTTGGCTTCTGATGCCAAGATCTCATATCAGCAGTGCTCACATGAAGCCGAAATTTTCCAGCTGCCCACTGGTCACCCTTTTTCACTACCAAACCTAGCCATACGTGATAGATGCATACACATATAAATGCAGTCATTAAGGGCCTGCTCTCACCAAAACTAATGAAAGTTAACTTACATCAGTGGAGGCTGTACTCAGTTCCTTATCACAGCAAATAGAAGGAGCGAACACAAAAGAGATACAATGCACTTGCTAATTTACCTAGTACTGGCAGTAATACTAAAGCACAACCCATATGATACCATTTACAGCTAGACAATCACTACGTGCTGGGGACCCCAAAACTCAACATAGCATTATAGCCCTCATTAGCATCAATGAGATTTCATGCACACCCCCTACAAGTCCTGTTTGACGCACTGACAGTAAATATCGAGCCAATACACTTGTGCATGTATCCATTAATGCAGTTAAAATGCTTTGGAATGAATGCCTGATAACAGGTTTAGTACTTTAAACTAGCTTAGAGGAAACACCAGCTGGCAAAGCCAAGGCATTATTTCAGGCTTGTTATTTTAAATAAAGTTGATAATAATTATGCTTTTTTTTTTTTGCCAGTCTATTCAAGGCCACAGATTTGCTGTGCACCAGTGTCCAGCACTCTTGTTCACACAGCAGTCGATTCATCTTCTGTTGGTGATAAAAACAGAGTTGGAGAAAAATGAAAAGCCCACATATTGGGGGGAAGCTTTTAGTCTTTGAGGCATTGAGACGCACAGCAACAGCAATGCTGACCTGAGAGAGTCAGGCTGATGGCTGAAGCAGTTAAGAACAGAGCCGGTACTCAGTAACATTGAATCGCAGCTCACGGCTTTTCTCCAAGTTATCCCTGTATCAACCCACCTTCAGTAACAGATCCAATTCAATCACCTGTAGGAATCCACCCTCAGAAAGACCCCATCCATATGAATGCAGGTTGATTGTCCCAGAGGTTTTATACTGGTGTGGAATAAAGCAGGCAGCTCTTTCCCAGCTCCAGCTGTGACACTGATGGCTTAGTTGTGTCCAGATCCCTGTCGTCCCCTCCCGCTGAAGGTGACTGTTGCTACAGCTTCCCTCAGTTAAGTGGGTCACGTGGATGCTCCCTAGTCTATTTGGTCAAAATAATCCAGACCCTTTGTTACACTGTTTAAAAGAGTTTTGCCTGAAGCAGAGTGCAGGGCACAGAGATGAACAACACTTCAGGAAAAGGTGGAGGGGCAGTAACCCTTGCAGGACAGACATGCCATCAACCCATGAAGCTGCTTGCTGAATGAACAATACAGCCCTGTATTGTCTTCCTGTAGGTGTTGCTGTTCCAGTATACAATGCTTTTACTTAGAGGCTTATCATTTCCAGGTGGGGGAAGATTACTATTCTAGGTTTGCTGGTATAATTCAGGAGAGACAAATAATTGAAGTGCAGACAAGCTCTCAGCAATCACTGACTCTTCTTCTTCAAATAACGAGTAAACATCAGAGGTATGTGCTCTCCACCTTCCTAGGGCTATGGCATCAATGGATGGAGACACATCAAAATGGAGCACCTGTAATAGAACAGCTCTTCAAGGTACACATGGTCTTGTTTTATTTTTTATTTTTTTTTTTTTAGTACTTGGCAGACACAAATTACTTCTGCCGTGTATGAATTTCTTAATTTTCCAACAAAATATGAGGGTATAGAAAATCAGAGGCTAAATTAAATTATATGTCTCTGCATATTTCTGCTTTGCTTCTGCATTTTTCTTGCTTTATGTTCACCATTTGATTGTCAGGATACTGAGGCAGCTTTTAGTGTAGCATGTTTTGAAAGAGTTGTAAAATACAGAGCAAGTCATTTCCAACTGAGGTGAGTTAATAACAGTAATAAAACAACAACCTACATATTTCTCAGCTGAAGATCTCAAAGCACTCAGATCAACACATAAAGAGTCACAGACCTTTAGGAAAAAAGTTACAGCTAGGAAAATTGAAGGATGAAAAGGTGGTATGATTAAAGCACAGCACTAGCGAAACTGGGAAAGTCCTGATTCCTGTCAACTTTTACAGCTTTCAAGGACAAGACTCTGTATGGAGGTATGCTTGAGAGGTACAAGCCAAAGGTAAGACAACTATTTAACTGAAAATATCATAAGGAATTCCATCATTTCCATCACCTGGGAACAAGTTTCCCTTTTATTCCTGCAGCACGATCCTCTCATTCTTCTTTTCCCATTATCTACTTGGAACATACAATATTGAGACACTGCATGTCAGTTGTCCAATTCAATAGATATCTCTGAAAGGTAAGGGATGCCTCTAAAATACTTAATATTGTTAGGAACAAACATGCTGAGCATTTTTTGCGACCAATGAATTTAGTGAGAGTTTACACTCTTCAAGTTCCCTGTTGGGAGGAGTGTTAAAGACTGGGAGCTTGCCTTTATGCATTACACCTCCTGTCAAGGAAGGGTTTTGTTGCAATTCCTTAGTCATAAATGTTTTAGCCTGAACTGCAGAGCCATATCAGTTTTCCATTCCTGATGACCAACCATTTGGCTGAGTCCTGTTTGACCGTGTACTCTACTGCCCCCGTTTCCATAATGCAGATGTTGTAGGAATTGTCTGCCTCAAAGTTGTAGGTTTCAGCTCATTACATCATGGAAATAATTTGAATGGATTGAAACCAAAGGATTCTTTGGAATTCCATCGAGTTTTTTTCATATTGCTTACCAAGGGAAAAATATTACAGGCATCACAGAAAGAAGACAGATGCCTAGAGGAGATTTCTCTTTCATAGAGGCTTCTGAAATGTTTTGTTTCTAACTGTAAGCTCAGATCTTTTCTCCAAGATCTTCAGTGTTCTTCCTCAAGCTGAGAATATACTTTTTGGTTAACAATGAAAAATATTGCCAGTCCTTATATGTTTCCTAACAAGATGTGTTCTCTTCCCTGTCAGGGTTTTGTAAATGCATAGGTTTTACAATACACTTCAAGGAAGGATCCTGGGGGACGTGTGTAATTAAACTCCACTTACAATTTGAAAAAGTAGAGCAAGGTAATCAGCAATAAAATGCCTATTTCAGGGTTCCAGCTGCTGGACAGTCCTGGATATAGATTCAGTCCTAAAAAGGTATTCTGGGAAAAAAAGCCTTCTAGAAGGTGCAATGAGAAGCATTAATAAGAACTAGCTAATCAAGAGATAAAGTGTGTGTGGATGTTTGTGTGTATGCAAGTACATACATGTGTAGTACAGGTATCCTACAGTAAAAAAAGAAAAATATGGTGTTGCATAAAGGATCTTGAAACAAGTCCACATCCATGAATATTTCTTAGCAGGATCTGTATCTGATGACATACATAGTCTCTGGCAGTGAAAGTTATTTGTTGGGGGTGGGGCGGGGAACCAGAGGGCAGAGAGAGAGAGGGGATGGAAGGGAGAGGGGGGAGGGAAGGGAAAGGGACAAAGACATAAGAAGAACAAGGGAAAACACTGCCCCCGAGGCCCTAGGAAACACCCCTCCAGCAGCTTGTGTGAAAGTGTACAGGGCTGAGCGTGGAAAGCAGACTGCAGGGTTGCAGCAGAAGGCCCTCAGCAATACAGAAGGTTGAAGCACCTTAGGCAATGTGCAGCAATTGGAAATACATGGCATTTATTTTGGTTTTGACTTTACTGTTTGGTTTCAAAAGGACTTGATAGTTTGAGCATTGCCATAGTCTGGGCATTGGTATTGCCTTAATTTTTGCAGAATTATGTGAATAAGCATAGCCATTTTCTGGTATGATTAACTAGCTATATTAACTAGTAAGATAAAAGAAATTCTAGCCATAGGAATCTACCCATTATTAAAGGGAAAGCAAACTGCTGCCCCAAAGACTATTTACAATATTTTAAGACTTGATCACAAGCACCTCGTAAATTGCTAAAATATTCTTGGCTTGATTCTTACAAATGAACAACTAGTGACTGCAGAAATGGAATATTAGACTTCTTATGGATGTGAAGAAAAAGGCTGGACTGATACTGTCCATCCCTCCTGCTGCATCTGGATGACTATGCAGTAATGACTACCAGATTTGCAGGAACTGGGAATGCCCACATAGGTCTGTAATGCAGCTAGAAAGCAAAAGATCTGTTTTCTGGTGCCTGCATCTGGATCCTTTACAATTACACACTATATAGATAAAATGTTTGATATGGTCCAGGTAAAGAGGACTGAGCTCAGCGTTCACATGTGTAGTGGAATACCATAATCACTTGCTACAGAGGAATACAAGTGTCATGGCCAACTTCAGCAGAGAGGATGGAAAGTATTCACTCATAGCCTAGCCTGTAGCAATTTGGTTGAGATTATTACCTTATGCATAGCAGAAAGATGATCTTATGTTCAGGGCTTTGAAGTCAGATCTGGATGAGTGCTCTCAGTGCTATAAGATAGGTACCACTGCTGCCAAAAGTGTCTTTTGTAAGGAGCAGCCCTAGCGGATCAAGTCATTCAGGGTTCTTAGCTATTCATAGAGACCTACGTCAGGGCAGATGAATTCTGTCTCTATGCATCTGCAGCTATACATGATCAGAGCTAAGAAGTTAATGTTTTTACTGGTTACTAGGGACTAGACTTGAAAAACGAGGTGTTGTTCTTCACTGGCTCCAGATAAATGCTAGCTCAGGTGTCTAGTTCAGATGTAGGAGTCAAAAAACCAATATTTAAACGTGGGTGAGACAAATTGCAGTAGTAATGTTGGACTTAAGCACCTCAATTACTACATTAAATGGCCAAGTTCTGTGTTGAATTAGGTCCTTGGAAGAGAAAGCTAGCTGCATCCTGTGCTGATTTGCAACATGGAAATTAATAAGTCTAGACTGGCTGAAAACTACTCTTACCATTCATATTCTTTATGCTAATTCTCAATTTTAATAAAATCAGACCTCTTTCTGTTGCTGACCAAATCATCTTTAGTTGTGGTACCACAGACTCTGCAAAACTATGCAAGTAGAAATGTTGTCATAAAATACAGGCAAATACCATTAGCACCTTCTGCAAAAGCAGACAAAAAACCAAGGAAAGTGAGATGCAATGCTGATAATATGTGTGCGTATATGGGAAGGAACATTTAGGTTTCTGTGGTTTTAAAATACTACAAAAGAGTTCTGAGCTGTGATTGCAGTCCACCAAAAGCAAGGTAAGATCCAAGACAAGTGAGAATAAAACTCAAGCAGATCAGCATAAAAGTCATCTATTCTGCAAAATGTTGGGAATGGATAGGTAAAATGGATATGTTTTTTCATCTCCAAAATATAGCAAAGAAAAGCTGAAGTTGACTTTTGTAACATAAGCCTGCTTCAATGAACACGATATAGAGCAATATTGGCAGAAGTAGTTTTGCTGATGCTTCACAGAGTACGCAGCAGCTCATCACACTCATCTTGTCTAACCTTAAAGGGTTTAAGATCATGGTAAGGAATTTCTAGCACTTCCAACAGAAAGTACACTGATGATGATAATATCTGCCAAAATGTGTCTTCATTGTTTGCCTATTGTTGCAACTGAATATATGTACAAATTGGAGATTGCAGTGATGGGAGTGTTCAAAAGACTGATAAATCAAACTTCAAACCAAAAGAGTTACTGGACTGACCCTGATTAAAATACACATTGCTATACAGTATCATGAAGATGAAGCCACGTAGTCGGTGCTAGTGACTATGGTCCTTGATGGTCTTAGTTACCCAGGTGGAGGTAATCAAGCCTGAGAGCTCTTTGACAAGGAAAGCTGGACCTCAAACAGGTCTCATCTTTCCACCCTCCCATTGCCCTAAAATCTGAGACCTTCTTTCATATAGGTTTTCAGTTTCTGGATGGTTCTGAGCCCTTTACCTCTGGTCCTGAACTACAGGTTGGGTGATGCTAAAGTGGGGTTACTTTCCAGGCTGTAGCAGGTACCTTATCGTGTCACTTCGCTGTTTTTCTTTCTTGTGTAACTGCATCTTCTTGTCTTAGATCAAAAGCAATCTTGCCAGCTCTTAAGCAGTGGGTTACCATCAGCTAGTTGTTCAAAGTTCTTGGGCCGCTCTTTTCAACCTGTGCCCATACTTCCAAGGCCTTCACTGTTATCCCATGCTTCAACTTCACAACACAACAGGAGACACCTGGTACCAAGTTCCAGTTCCCACAGCAAGCTGTCACAGCAAGTTGGTAACAAGCCCAGATTGGGGCTTGTGTAGTTAGCATAAGAAACAGCATAAGGCATGTGTCCTGCTACTAGCAACAATATTATTTTTACTGGGACACTGTGTACGATAATGGTTATACATTGGTTACCAGTTATGCTATATTAGTGTGTTTATGTCTGAGTTCAAAGCAAGCTAACACTAATTAAACCTTCTTAGCCTGTTTCTACTTTATGGGTACAAAAGGTCTGTGCTTGAGCTTCGCTGTCAAGGTTGAACCATGGGCAGCCAGCAGGTCTGATCCTGCTGCTTTCTGCGGTCTCCGTGGGAGCAGTGGGTGGTTCTGCTGAGAAACGGCCCATTATTAGTTCAGAATTAAACCCTTATGCCCATTAGCTGGAGAAGAAAGGGCAATGTTTGTGGAGCATATGCTTCACTTTAAAAAAGCACAAGCTCTCAGCAGTCTTGCTGACATTATCTCAACTAATGAGCAAATGGGCTTTGTGGCAACAGTTGACTCCATCAAACCTGCACTCCAGGAAGTGCATTAGAAATAGGAAGGGCCATATTAGACAAGATGTGAAACAGTCACTGTTTGTGGTGATGCAATTTTCTTTTTTGTGCAAATCCAAATCGTTTTCAAACACACTTACCTATTCTTATTACCAAATAAAAATAATTTACTTTGGAGCACAAGAATTTCCTTGAGAAGAAACAATTTAAGCAATTTTATAGTCTTCCCAGCTCTTTAAATCCCTGGTTAATTACAACACTGGTTGCTATTGTGCTTGCTCATTTGTTTGTTAATCCAAGGATTGTGCGACCATTAGTCTAAAACTTATTCCACCAGGAATTAAACCCTGTTCCAGGGAAATGGCACTGATTCATTTCTCACTGACTGAAGTGACATGTTTCCTTCGCACCCCCTCATGTCCCAGTGAGCCAGACAGGTTACAAGAGTCATTCTGGTGCTTCTTCCTGCCGTAATACATCGGGGAGAGCAGGCAGGGACGCAGGATGAAGCTTTTTAATATACTTCACTTGTAAGAAGCTGCACACTAAACACTGTGTGTGCACTCTTGGACTGCCTCTATGGAACTGAAAGAGTATTTAAGGCCTTCTGAGTAATCCTGAATATGTAAAGAATTAATAAAATTGATGTAAATCAACACTGATTTAAGTTACTGAATCACTACTCATGCAAGCAATTCCACCAGTGATGTGAAGTGTGTAGAGCATTAAATAACAGAAAATAGTTACATCTGCATCTGGCTGCCATCTAAAGAGCTGCCCTGTTGGGTGTATTCATGCAAGTTACTGGCTTCCAGGAAGAACTTTGCATCACCACATGGTTCAAAAGTTAGAAAAATTATCAATAAAGAGAAGAAGATTTTAGATTATGAATTATGCGGTGTACTTTTTTGTCTGTGAAAAATTTCTTAGAGCAACATGAAAAAAGTTTTGCCCCTGTGTTACTTATAACGTCCTACATTCCTAACAGGGAAAGGGTTTCAAGAAAATTGGATAAATTCAGCTTCTGGTAGTTTTCTCTATTATATTTTGTTTTACACAACAATAGAAAGATGCATAAAAGTGGAAAGAAAAAAGCTGCAATATTGACATAATTTTATGTTAGATATTGAGTTCTGCTAACTGTAGGGAACAGTGGAAACAGCTTGAAGTTGTATCAGACTCTGGGTTCCTTTGAAGCATCTTAGACTTTATCTTCTAGTGTCTGCCTTCAACTATAGAAGCTGATTTCTTGAGATTTGCATTTCAGTACAATAAACTCATGTGAATCTTACTCAGAGTTTTTGTAGTCTTAAAAGAGATTTCATGATGGCTGACAAACCAAAGAATTTCTTTTCTTCACGCAGCAGAGGTCTGAAGCACTGACATTTGCCTGATTTTTGAGCACATCGACCCTTCATGCGGTACTGTGTCCCTTCAGTAGTGTGCGGAGATTTTCATTATGAACTTGCAAGGACTGTTCTGGAAGGTGGTAACAGAGAAAGACAGACTCCTCCAACAAGCAGAAGAGAAGGGAGAAGGCCTCAGACTCATGGTCATCCTCAGTGATATAGCAATGCTGAGTGCCATCCCATACCTCATCTTTTCTGATCTTCCTTCATGTCAGCAGTCTCCATTTTTGACAATCCAAATGTTGTGTGCCCAGGTCATGAATCAAAATATTAAATAAACCAATCCCAAAAATAATTTTTGAGGCACTCCACCAGTAAAATCCCTCATGGCTCATTCCTACCCTTTCAGCTCTACATATTGTATTGAGTTTGTGTGGAAAGGTTTTGGTAGCGGGGGGCTACAGGGGTGGCTTCCATGAGAAGCTCCTAGAAGCTTCCCCCATGTCTCATAGAGCCAATGCCAGACGGCTCCAAGATGGACCCGCTGCTGGCCAAGGCCAAGCCAATCAGCGATGGTGGTAGCAGCTCTGGGATAAAACATTTAAGAAGGAGGGAGGGGAAAACCTGTGCAATTACAGCCAGAGAGAGGAGTGAGAATATGTGAGAAGAACAACCCTGCAGGTCAGTGAAGAAGGAGGGGGAGGAGGTGCTCCAAGCACCAGAGCAGACATTCCCCTGCAGCCCATGGTGAAGACCATGGTGAGGTAGGCTCTCCCCCTGCAGCCCATGGAGGTCCATGGTGGAGCAGATATCCACCTGCAGCCTGTGGAGGACCCCATGCCAGAGCAGGTGGATGCACAAAGGAGGCTGTGACCCTATGGGAAGCCCATGCTGGAGCAGGCTCCTGGTAGGACCTGCGGACCCATGGAGAGAGGAGCCCACGCTGGAGCAGGTTTGCTGGCAGGACTTGTGACCCCGTGGGGGACCCATGCTGGAGCAGTCTGTTCCTGAAGGACTGCACCCCGTGGAAAGGACCCATGCTGGAGCAGTTCATGGAGAACTGTAGCCTGTGGGAAGGACCCACGTTGGAGGACTGTCTCCCATGGGAGGGACCCCACGCTGGAGCAGGGGAAGAGCGTGAGGAGTCCTCCCCCTGAGGAGGAAGGAGCGGCAGAGACAACGTGTGATGAGCTGACTGCAATGCCCGTTCCCCGTCCCCCTGCGCCGTTTGGGGGAGGAGGTAGAGAATAATTGGGAGTGAAGTCAAGCCCGGGAAGAAGGGAGGGGCAGGGGGAAGGTGTTTTAATACTTGGTTTTATTCCTCATTACCCTACTCTGATTTAATTGTTAATAAATGAAGGTAATTTCCCTAAGTTGAGTCTGTTTTGCCCGTGATGGTAACTGCTGAGTGATCTCTCCCTGTCCTTATCTCAACCCATGAGCCTTTCATTATATTTTCTCTCCCCTGTCCAACTGAGGAGGGGGAGTGATAGAGTGGCTTCGGTGGGCACCGGGCATCCAGCCAGGGTCACCACACCACAATATTGTCATGTTGCACTTAGTCAATTCACCACCCATTTTATAATTTCTGCCTTAATCCCCACCTTCTTCCATTTAATTCATAATTTCTATGGTGCTATATCACTTCTTTTACGTAGTCAATAGTTACTCTTTTCAAATAAAGACACTGGGCTAATGAGGTACAATGTACCTTTGGTAAATCCATGGAGCATTTTAACCCATTTTCCACTCACTTCCATATCTTTGATAATTCTTTCCCTCAAAGTATGTTCTCAAGTCTGTATACACTTGATGTAGATTAAAAAGATAGCAGGTACCTAATCAACAAGCCAAAAAGGTAAACTCTAGCTTGAATTTGTATCTCAGGTAAGAGAATAAAAAGAACTTTGTGGGAAGACTTAAGAACCAAAAAGACAGTGGCTGGAAATGGCAAATCTATACAGAATGCAAGAAAGGGCTGCTTGTGAAAGAAATCAATGATTAAAGAAGCCAGGGAGTGCAAGGATAAAGGAAGAGAAAAAAAGAAAAAATGGCGTTTCTGAGGAATGAGGATGAGCAAATAATAAATAATCTCTGCATGATCCCACAATAACTGCTTTACCTGAACATATAGTTACAAAGTTGAGCTTGGGGGCAAAGTCAGGTTATCTAGTAGGAAAGAGGAGAAAACAGAAATTACCAAACCTGAGGTGGAAACAAATTTCAGCATTCGCTTGATGGATTTTTAACTATATAAACAGGGCCATCTTTATCCTAGCATGCTGAAGGAACATGAAATTACAAATCTAACAGCAAAGACTGAGCAGAGATATTAACTCACCAATGGAAAATAACAAATTTACTTCTTATCCTCAAGAAAAGTGGCAGGAGGATGTCCAAGAGGCAGGGCAACAACAGGCCTCATCAAAGATGCACAGCCAGCGCCACCATGCTAACTGCTGTGGAAACTGGCTGCTCAGGACCAGCACTGGCCGCAAAACATGATATAACCCCCATCAGCAACTTGGCACTGGGACTTGGTGTCCTTTGGCTAATCCCAACAAGGTCTATAAAGTTCTAGAACTCTGATCTTGAAGGCGATGCTGAAGCCTTCCTCCTTACCTCTTAACAAGCTGTGATGGTAGCGAAGTGGCTCTCTGCACCTATACAAAATCCCATTAGCAAGGGCAACTTCCTGAGCTTGAGCTGGAACCCAACAACGACTCCATCCCAGGTAAAGTAACCTTTCTGCATCAAATCCCCAAGGAAGAGTGACGGGGAACTGAACCTGTTGGATCACTTGTTCTGAGGGTTTGCTGTTCACGATTCGCCCGAAGATGTCCCTCCCCAGTTCCATAGCTTGCAGCCCCATTAGCTATGTTGAGATAGCTGTTTGTAGAGCAGCTCTGTAAAAGTGATCACTGAAACAAGTGGGCCACACTGCTATTGAGAGCAATGCAAAAATCCTGGAGACTGAAAAAAAGCACTTATTACGGACCGAACGCAGAAGTGTACTGGGATGGAAACTCCCTAAAAGCCATCCCTTCTCCTCAATTTGCCAAGGCATTTTCCTTGAAGAATCAGCAGTAAGAGACAGGATGAAAACCAGGACTCCTCTCTTTGAGGAGTCCCCATCCCACCAGGCCTGGGAGTCAAGCTTCCTCTTGTTTGTTCTGTCTGTCTCTGGCCCCTTGAATCCTTCCTTCCTCTCTGAACAGTGGCCCAGCCATGTCAGATCAAGGGATTTTGCAAAGGAATTAAGGGTATGCAGCAGCGGGGCTAGACGTCCCTCAGGGTGACTCAGGAGTTCATCAGAATATCGTTCTACACAGTGACCTTATGAAGAATGTGAATAAATAATAGCAGGAGATAGAGTACATCCACATGATCTTTAGTGAGGGAATGGCTAATTAATGAGAAGAATCACAGTAACAGACATAAGAACCATAATAACAATTAAATTGTTATCTTAACAGATGCTGGATTTGTACCATTACTGCACATATACACGAAGAGTTTACTTCTAATTCCTTTCTGTGCAGTTGATTTTTATCCTATGTCAGTATTATTCAAACATTTAGACTAGAGGTTTTTCCCACAGCATGCCTCCATTTCCTGTTTGAAATCGAGTGACCTTAAATACTGAGAAACTCTTTAAATAGCTTGTGGCGGGTGACACAAGCTTATGTTTTTATTTTAATGAGAAAAGAAGCATATTTAATGAGGAACATCTACTCATGCAATATGAATCACTGGGCAAAAATGTTCCAATTTACCAACAATACAAAATGAAGCGAGTCAGGTCGCATGTTAAGAAAGTAAATCCGTTTTTTATTCTGATGGAAAATGTCAAAGTCTAACCTCAGTTTTCTTCATCCACTCTGTTAGCTACTAGAGGTCAAGATCTCTGGGTGGTACATATCAAGGTTTGCTTTTTTTTCATTTATTCCAATTGAAAAATAATTTATATTTTTCCAGCTTTCTTTCCTTTATGCATAAATTTAATAAAAATTTCTGCACTAGTGTCTACCTATAGCATTGAGTTCTCATATCTGACATTCTTATCAAACAAATGGAAAGCAGGATCCCAATTTGCCAGTGAACAACACCAATCCTACATCAATGTCTTTTCTTTGAACTTGGTGATGTGACACCAGCATAAGATCGCGATCAGATTCTCTCACGTCATCTGCTCAAAGTTAATAACAACAGAAAATCACAGAAATTACCAACTCCATTCCCATCGCTAGGTGTGTGCTATGGAGGCAAATGGTGCCACCAGCACACATGGAAACTGAGACACTGCTACAAAACTGTCTTCTCACTAGTGAATTCAGCAATGCGATCTCTGGCCTGATTCTCTACTGCTCAAACAATGACAAAATCATAACATTAGAGATTTTTTTATAAAAATACCCATGGCCAGGCGAACCGGCCACCCATACTATCCTCCCCATGCACCTACGGGTATCAGACACCAGGCTGAAGTTTCAGTAGACCTAAAGAGTGAAGGGAAAATGGGACAGGCATGCGTTCAATGATGTTGGAGTTTGCCTGAAGAGGACCACTGCCCCCACAAGAGTAAAAGGGAATAGGAAGTAAGTCCTTTAGTCAAACATGAAATGATGGCCCTAAGTTTGGCTGCAGTTAAGTACACCAGTGTGCCAACAAGGGAGAGACGCTATGACCAGAAAAAAGGAAAAATGTGCTGTGTGTAGTGAAACCATAGCAAAATTCCTCACAATCTTCCTGCACCTGCCCCGTCCCTCTCTGTCCTTCCTTCCAGGGCCTTCTCCCTTCTTTTGTGTTTGACATATTATCCTCTTAAGGAAAATTCCTGTCTAGCTCTTTGGCCTCAGAAGTGGTGTCACTATTACGCGGTTCACTTGGCTTTTGTTTTACACCCTTTTCTCCTCCTCTGGGTAGAGCTGCCCCCATTCAACAGCAGTTAAGAATCTCACAGGTATGACAAGTTTAAGCTGCCAGGGAGCTAAATTGTATTACAACTCTCACTTCTATAAGAAAAAGTTCTAATCAAAACTTATTTGAATATTTTAGGACTTACTAGAGCTTACTATAATTCCCATTTCCCTCTGTTGAGGGAATGGCTACAGGCTCAGTCCCTCTTACAAATCTGAGGACTCACACATGATCTCAGCCTCCAAGCACAATTTTGCATCAGTTCCAGCATTCGTGGAAGGACCTTTTTGTTTAAATCTAAGTGTATAAACCAAAATCTGCAAGTAAGATGAAAAAGGAACCTGGATCCAATGAAACTGTATAAGTCTCCCGATCTTTGAGGCAAAATTAGGTGTGATGATCCAGTGATAAAGGCGTGACAGTGAATCTGGAAAACAAAACTCCTGAGTCCTTACTGTTAGCAAAAGTTTCTTATGAGATAGTAGGTAAGGGCCATAGTCAAACAGCTTCAGTTCCCCATGACTAATTTTCTAGTTGTTTGGCTCTAGCTGGCTTGACAGCCTTCACAGACATACAGCAGATGATGTTAAGATCAGAGATCTGAGAGAAATTTAAGCCTTCTAAATCGCCATGTTTGCTTTTTTTGTGGTTCAACTTCCCAGTTGGTAAACTGTAGATAACAGCATTCTGCTGTTTTACAGGTAAGGAAGAACATATTAAAAACTGCAAGGCATTCAGACGTTACCCTAGTGAGGAGGGCCATATAAATACCTATAAAACACAAGTAGTATTCCCAATACTAACACTGACTTAGTAGTTTGATTCACTGTTTTGTTCTTCTGCGTTAAAATCTCCCACCCTTCCCCAAGAAAGAAAAAAAGCAGTGTTTAAAAAATATTAGATACCAAGTGCTAATATGTTTGTTGTTGTAACATCAGTATTCTTCTATTATTTGTGATGGAAATACTGCTATCAACTTGTTATATTTTATCTGTATAGGATAGCCTCTGTGTGTTTGCATATATATATACATACACATATACACATATATATTGCAAAGATTTCTGTCTTCAAGAGTCAAAGCAATGTTACATAAGAGTTCACTCAGTTTAAACTCACTGGTAGTATAGTCTTAAAGAATAACAAGATGTGGATATAAATAAATTAAAGATGTCCTTCTGGAGTAATTTTTTCTTAAAAACTGAATTACTGTCCAACATTCACTCAGGAGGAATCAAAGACATTTGCTAAGAACCACTATTTTTGTGTTGCTTCCAGCCTTATGTGTTGCTACTATTCTTTGTGGAAACAAGAGAAAGCATGATACTTGTATAAATCATAAAGTAATTCTCTGTAAAACAGAGTAGGTAGTATTATGCAGAGTTAGAAATTGCCCAGTTTACTGGGTATCAGTCTTCATAAAATTACACTATTGCTGCTCTTGTCAGGAAGTGAAAGCAAAGAATAATGCTCTGTAGTACTAATTCGGTATATTCAGGAACTACTTAGCAAGAAATGGGGCCTCATTAAGGCACTGACCAAATTTGTAAGTGCAGATTTTCATAATTATGATGAAATAGGATAGTGGTCAATCCAATATTGTTGATTGGTTAAGTAAAATTGATAGAAGTGTGAGATCACCAGAGTTAAAGAGAAGTATTTAGAACATGAAACTGATGAAGGTGACCATGTAAAAGTTAAAAGCAAGTAAACAGTAGGGTGAACACAACGGATATTGTTGGAGAGGAAATCAAATTTTAACAGAGCACAAAAAAATTCTCAAGACATTACCAGTAATTAAATCCCCCAGTTTCCAGAGATCCAGTAAATCTTTTTTAAACCTTTGGCAGCTTAGCCAGTAACACTAAGAACAGCAAGAGCTGATCTTTCCTCGCCATTTTTTTCAGATTTAAACCCACCTCTTTTTTAACCTCCTTAAGTGGTAAGGACCTCCTTAAGTAGGTAAGGATGAGGGGGAAGGCCAACGAGGCGGAC
>WAAD01031075.1:0-48194 GCA_013389945.1 Fregata magnificens
TTGGTGTCATCTGTAAACTTGCTGAGGGAGCACTCAATCCCATTATCTATGCCACTGATAAAGACATTAATTAGTATTGGTCCCAGTATGGACCCTTGAGGGACACCATTTGTTGCTGGTTTCCACTTGGACATTGAGTCATTGACTGTAACTCTTTAGACATGGCCATCCAGCCAATTCTTTATCCATCTAACAGTCCATCCATATCTCTCCAATTTAGCGGCAAGAATGTTATGTGGGACAGTATCAAAGGCCTTACAGAGTCCAGGTAGATGACATCTGTAGCTCTTCCTTTGTCCACTGATGCAGTCACTCCATTGTAGAAGGCCACCAGATTAGTCAGACAGCATTGGCTGTCTCTAATCGCCTCCCTGTCTTCCATATGTTTTCAAATGTCTTCCAGGAGGATCTTACCAGGCACAGCGGTGAGTCTGACTGATTGGTAGTTCCCAGGTCCTCCTTTTTACCCTTTAAAAAAATGTGTGTGATATTCCCTTTTCTCCAGTCACTGGGGACTTCTCCTTACTGCCATGACATTTGAAATATGACAGAGAGTTGGTTGGCAACTACACCAGCTAATTCCCTCAGGACCCTTGTTGGGTCCCATGGACCTGTGCATGTTCAGATTCCTTAGGTGGTCTCAAATCTGATCTTTTCCTACGATGGGAGGGACTTCATTCCCCTAGTCCCTACCTTGAAGTTCAGGGACTTGAGAGATGTGGGAAGAGTGCTTACCAGTGAAAACTGAGGCAAAATGTATTGAGTACCTCAGCTTTCTCCATGTCGGTTGTCACTAGTTCTCCTGTCTTTTTTATTGGGGGGGTATATTTTCTTTAATCTTTCTTTTCTGAGCAATGTACCTGTAGAAGCCCTTATTATTATACTTCACATTCCTTACCAAATTCAGCTCCAGCTGTGCCTTAGCTTTCCTAATCCCATCTCTACACATCTGGGCAGCATCCCTGTATTCTTCCCAGGATACATGCCCCTGGTTCCACTGCCTGTGCATTTCCTTCTTATGCTTTAGTTAGACCAGGAGGTCCTTACTCAGCCATGCTGATCTCCCGCCTTCTTACCTGATGATAAACATATATTTTGCAAGAGAGCAACCAGACATTATTCAAAGGAAGAAACCTTATAGGAAAACAAGTTAAAAAAAAAAAAAATTCACCAATCAGGTAATACAGTCATCTGTGGGACTGTGATTTCACATATCAAAACTGGGAGTATGCCTAAAATGCTCTTCTGTTTTAAATGGCAGATTATTAATGGAAGGAAAAAGATTACATCAAGCTCAGGAGACTATGCTTAAATTTATTGTATTTCAATATGTTTATAGGAATAATAAACTGATTTGCTAGGAACTGAGAGGAAATTTTTATAGCTCTTATGAGGCCACAAGTCCCATAAAAATCCCTCTAGGTATTCATAAGATTTTTTTGAAGAAAAAAAGAGAGTACGGTAACCTCATGTTAAAAGATAATTCTTTTTTTTATGACTAAGGATTTGGTTTACACAGAACATTGTACTTCTGCTTTAGTGGCCATTCTGGGTTGGGTTCAGTTGCTTAAATACAAGGACCTAATGTCATCTGACATGCCACAGGTATCCAAGCTGTGCGACTAGGACAGGCAGCTAAGTTCCTGGACTTCCCAGAGATCTATGCCTTGCTGGAAGGGCTGCTAGAGACCAGGTGGGGTGCCTCACAGTCCCTAAAATAACAGGAGACACCTAGATGACTAAAATTCATCTCCAGGATTGTTTTCTACTTGCTCTCTCTTAAATACTTTATGTCTTCTTTGAATACATAAAATAAATGAAATTGATTAGCATAACGCATGGCAGCTTAAGTAATAATGTAAACTGCATTAAAAGTCACTCAGATGTTTAACACATGCAGTTACAGGCTTCTAATATAGTTACTTCAGTTAAAGACCTTAAAGTAAGTGCAACAAATCTGACTCCCGTGTTTCTGTCTTTGACATATCAATCTCTCTATTCACCCCTTTTTCTCATCATCTATTGTTCTTGTGACAATTTGTGAGCCATATACTTACACACGCACTCCTAAACAATCAGTCCTGTCATATAGTCCTCCTGTAGAATTTGTATAACTTTCCTATGAACAATATCAGTTATCCAATACTCCAGTAAAATGCAGCAGGAAATTGATGTTTTTATAAAATATATTTATTGCTGGTTTTTTTAGAATATAGCTAAACTTTAGACCCTCATATTCCAAATACTTTATTTCACTTCTACTGTACAGTTTCTGTTGAAGCTTTTATCTACTATCTGCTGTGATCAATGCGCTACTGTCTCTAAAGTGATGCTTAAAATTTGTTCTGAATTTGCAAGTGTGGTTGTTTATGTCTTTTTATTCACTGACTCTACTTCTGTATTTGTTATCTGCATGAAAGTTAAAAAAAAAGAAGCATTTTGTTAAAATCTCTTAGCTTCCTTTCAATGTATTAGACACTGTATCAGGCAGTAAAGTAGTATCATCACCCCATGAGACTTTCATTGCAGTTCTGTATCCCAGACGATACTCCAGTTTGATCACTGGTTATAATGTAGACTTCTAAGTATTGACTATGAATGAAATATTGTATTGATAATATTAAATGTACCATCTATCACAACAGNNNCAAAATGAAATATTAAAAAAAAGTTAACAATGCTGAAAACATTGTTTACAGACTACAAAAAAAGTTGTATCATCCTACTTGGTCAAGCTTTGAATAATCTATAATGGCAACATCTTTTTTTTCTATGTTATATTCTTCACCGGACAGAAGCTTGAAGCACTGCCAAGTGATAACTTGATCATTTTGTGCAAATGAAATATCTACTCAGTCAGTGCAGATGGTTAGGCTGGGATACAGCCCATCTAATTTTGGGCAGATAATCAAGGTGCTCCCTCTTTAGTTGATGGCGATTCTTTTCATGTCTATACACAAAGGGAGCACAAATCTGATGGTAACAGAAAATGTTAACTACCTTTGGCTCTTCTTCAGTGGTCTGGACAGAGAGGTGGAGCCCAGAACACTAAACCCACAACAGTATGATCTGTAGACAGGACTTGGCCAAGAGACCTCAAGAGCATTCAGTTTCTAGGAAATGAATTTAGAAAAACAATATGAAAAGCAAAATTAAATGTAATAGAAGTTTAGGGACCTGGCACAAGAGCTTGATGGTCTTGGATATCAAAGGGTATCTCAACTCAACTTTCCTTCAAAAAATTGTTTTGAGAGAATAGTTCATATAATAAAAGCATGCATCTTTAAATGTTCTACTTGCTGTTAAGGTCAGAAAGAAAAATCTCTAATTCAAAGACAAACACAGTATTTCATGAGACCAAGAAATGAAAGAAGGCATGATAATAATGGAATTATTTGGATACACAGCAGTTTCAAAACAGTAATTCTCAGGCATGAGTCAGAAATCCCTTTGAGAGAAGCAAACCTTTCATTCTTTACCACCTGTTTCTTCATCTCAGGTTTAGAAAGGACAGGTCATTAAGTACAAAACGAAGACATTATATTGCAGCTGCTCCATAGAGATAATATTGCAGCTACTCCCACCAGAGAAATATCTAAAGCTAGTTGTACAGTACTAAAGCCCAGTGTCTAATCTTTGAAGACCTTAGTTAATTGAAATCAATGAGGAACCTGAATGCTTGATATAGCTAAATATGTTACTGAGTCACGGTTGAGAATATATATTTAATTAAATAAATATTGTGCACTATATATTATACCTATTAAAACTATCACAACTGTTGCTATGAAGTGACTTAATTAATATTCATACTGAAATGATCATTTATATATCTAATTACTGATAAAGGATGGCAAAAAAAATCTAAATTAATCAGACTGCTTTATTTATGAATAAACATTTTGTGCCATTTTCACTGTAGCTCTATTTCAGAGATTTTATGGAATTTCAATGCTTTTTGTTTTATTGACAGATGTATTTTGAGATATAAAAGTAAAAAATAAAGAAAAGCATTTAAGATGACTGGTATTTTATGGAATGTTAATTTGTTTTTAATATAATTATGTCCATTTTATTTAATAAAAATTGTTTCTCTGTTTTAGATCACTTTTTTATTCTGCAGAAATTGCCGTCTTATAATTTTGAAGGAAAACATAAGTAAAGAGAGATTAGCACTAAAAAGGAAATTTGTAAAAAGTTGTTAGAAAAATGAAGGAGCTGTTTGGGTTTTATTCCCATTCCTGTTTCTAGAAATACCTGAGTTTTTCAGAGCATCCTATCTCTCTACACTACCTGCTTGCTCTTATTTTGCTCAGTCTTACAATGAAGTAATCATATAGGACTGAAATCCTATATATAAGCTGGCTATCATGGGACTTATTGCAGACTGCAAATAACATGGCTTAAAATCAGGTTTGTGGGAGGAACAAGAAGGCAGCTTCCTTAAGTATCATATAAACATGGCATCTTCCCATTTTCAGGATCTGTGTGAGACTCCCTAAGCAAATAAGTGTTTCTTACTTGAATACTGAAAACTTGCAAAATAAATCTCTCTGTAACTTAACATAGTATCAACTGAAAGTTCATAATTTTAGGTTAAATTAATTCAAATTACTTCTAGGTTAATTCATGTAAATAGGTATTAGTCTGTAGATTCTATTTGAACAGGCCTTTTTAAGAATTTGAGCCTCCCTGACTAAGTTTTGACAGGAGAAAGTCACTAAGATAATTTTTTTTCCCCTCAAATGAGCGCAAGTAATTAATATAATATTGCTTCCTTTCATCCATTGTAAGACCCATACTAATCTCAGTTTTACGATTATTTACTGTTGACCCTGCTTGGAGCAGGGGGTTGGACTAGATGACCTCCTGAGGTCCCTTCCAACCTGAATTGTTCTGTGATTATTTTTCTATCATTATGTACAACTATACATGCTGAGATTAGTCCTATTGATTGCAACTTGTTCTATTTACAGCATGTGACTTAAGTGCAAGTAAATATATGCAGCAACAATTTTTTTAACATAAATTCAGTTACAAGTTTAATTCAAAAGTTTTCTTCCGTAAAATCTTCATACCTACAGCTGTTTCCAAGAAACGTATATGAAGATGACTGGGAGGTAGCTGATAAGGAGACAAGAGGTCAATACAGAACAAAAAATTTGATTAAATGATTACAAAATTAATATATGCACTATGTGTTCCTCATGCACTTTCCCAGCTTCTATACTGTAAGCATCCAAGAAAACTCATCATTCGATCCAATATTTTAAAATATTATTGTAATAGTTACCTTTCTTCTTCTTGTATGTTTCTGTCTCTGCAATTATTGGCAGCTTTTCAATTATTACAAACAGTGTTTATTTAAATGAGTGATCTGAACTTTTAATCATAACTCTGATTACTCTTCTTACAAGATATTGTTATTGCATCTATAGTAAGAGACTTACAGTTTCATGCAAGAGCTGCCTAAGACACTGATGTATTGTTTAAAAGAGCAAAGCTTTAAAAATCTAGGCATTCAATAGCAGGAGAAATCTGTGGTTTTTAAGTAGGATGTCACACACTTTTATATTATTAATATTTCTGTACAGGATCAACCAGGTGAAAAGCAGAGGAAATGAGACAAAATATGCCAAATAACTCTCATAATTGGATGAAGTAGCAAGGAAATTATAAAAAAAAAAAAGCATAACAGTAAAGTGAGGCAGTTTCAAAAGGAGGATGTATTTTAAATTGCCCCCTAATTGCAATTCCCTTTTCTAAAGGAGACATTTACAACTATCCAGTTCCCCAGCTAAGAAATAAATTTATTACTCATTGCAGAAGTCTTCAGTTAGGAAACAAAACTGATATTAATATCCAAGTTAAAAAATAACAGGCTTCAAAAAATTACAAAATATATATGCAGAAGTCAACAAAAGTCACTAAATATCTTTATACAGAATGTTTTATTTATGTTCAATAAATTTTTATTCTATCATCATCTGGTTCATATAATTATAAATATTATAATTATATAGAGAATTATATATGTTATCGTATAAGTTAAACAGTTTTATATACAATATTTTTTAAAACAAACTTTTTAGTCTGTGCTTTGATTAATTTTCTTTAACTAGGTCTAGGGAAAGGAAATATGTTCTCCCTCTTGAGACTTTTTTCCCAAAACAATTTCAGAGGAACCATTGCTTGCGTGAAGAGGCTGTGGCTGCTGTGGCCACTGTGCCAGGATGCTGAAGATGCTTTGCCTGATTTTCAGTTAGACAAACAAAAGCTGGTGCCTCAGCGCTGTGGGCAGGACAGAGGGTACCCGATTGTGATTGGCTTAGGGCCCCGCAGTGCCTGGCGATTGGCTGTCACCATGGCTGCTCACTGCCCGCCCCTCGGACGGCGCTCACACGGCCATTTTCAGCTTCATTGCAAGGCAGTCATTGGAGGTACAGGGTTGTAACTGATCCTGGCCCTGCCAAACAGCTGTGCAGGCATGGTTTGCCCTTGGTAAAGCCATATGGGCTGTTCCTTCATGTGCCTAGGCAAGGTTTCCCAGAGAATTTAGCCCATAACCTTCCCAGGGATTGAGGTGAGGCTGGTGGCCACCTCCTTGCTCTTCTTAAAAAGGAGTGTGAGTGATGTCTGCCTTTTTCTGGTCACCAGAGAGCTTCCCCAGTTACGGGTTACCCTTGAAGACAATGACAGCCGCCTTGTGATGGCAGCCATGTCCCTCAGCACCCTCAGGTCCATCCCCTCCATCCCACTGGTTTGCCGTCCCTCACTGGATCATCTTTCACTGTGGGCAACCACGCTTTAAAAAATCTGGTAACACTGTAGCTATGACAAAACGAAACATTGCTTTGTGTGATATACTCTGTCTTCTTTCAACAGCAATACCTGTTAAAAGATCAGGGTTATCAGATCTCCAGAAAATGTGGGGTTTGCAATTCTACTTAAAGATCCTGTGGCTGGTGGGTAGGAAACCTGTGAATACAAAAGGCAGAATAAAAACAACAAATAGTTCTGACTGAGTAAGCAGTCTAGTCATTCAAGCAGCTTATACTAAAGTAAGAAAGAGAAAATAGAAACTTGATTTGCAAGCTTATATTTCTGGTTTACAAGACCCAGTAACCACAAAGGTCGTATTTGAGCTATCTGGGAATGTGTATTGGAAGCCCCCAATGCCCTGTATTGATCACTGCTCTAACGTTATAAAGTTCTCCTTTATTAAAACCCCCTGAAAGCTCAGAAGCCATTTCAGATTCTGCAAGAACAAAGCCCTATCAAAAACTGTTTCCAAGCTAAAAAATAATAAAATAAAAAAGCTTGATTTCCCTCTCTTTTTTCCTGCAGTGCTTCGTAAATGTGAAATGAAAGCCTCTCTTTTGTCTGCCTGATGTTACAAAGTCTCCTATAGCATGCTAGTTTTGATGAAATCCTTTCATGCAGAAACATTTTGTGGAAAAGTGCAATAGAAAATCCCTTTCCTCATCTTTCGAGATTAAACATGGATTTGAACTAGAATTAAAAATGAAGATAATTCTTAGCAATGAACATCATTAAATTCTTGATTTAAGCATGTGGTCTGTAGGTTTCAATAAAGCAGGAATTCCTGACACATTTTGTCTGATTTTCAGAGCTACCACAAAAGCAAAAACAGTGTTTCAGAAAGTTCCACTTTGTTCTGTGAATGAGCCCTTTGTGGTAACTTAGGAACACATGAACAGAACACAACACGATTAAATTCTGTCCATTGTATGCCATGGCTAATTAAAAAAAAAAAATCTCTCATAATATGCAAAAAAAAAGGAATTATTGTTAAGGAAAGATAGCCTTGTCCTACAAGTTATTTTTCTAATGGACTTTTGGAATAAAAGCATCAGTAGCAATTTGGACATCTGTAGAGGCGTCAGTACATCAGCTCATTTCAAGGACCTCCTCACCTCCAGATTGATGCAATCTGGGAGAAACCTCTATTCTACATATTTATTCATTAAGCAGCTGCAATAAAATGTATGTACTTCTGTAATAATTTCTTATATTTTGTATAGAATTTGCATATTGTATTGAAGGAAACGGAATGCTTTTAAATCATACATAACTCAGTGATGCACTCATTTATACACCTGTTTTTTAAGAAAGTGGCATTATATACATACTCTGTCTTTTAACCATATACTTTATTTTTAAAGCACTTATTTGTCTAAGTGTCAAGAATATTTAGCTTGATTGTACATCTCAATGTATTTCAGATATCAAAAAAGTTATGTCTCGCAGTAACTCCACTGGTAGGTTTTTCGTTCTCCACATTTGTTAGGTTGGAAAATAAAGTTGATTTACTTCAGACAGACAGAGCATCTCAAATTGAATCTTGAAGGCAAATTAGTATCTACAGGTTTCGTGTGTTTCATAGCTTTCTACGGGATGTTTCCTAGCTTCAGACTCTTCTCTGTGCACAGTCCTCTTTACATCTGGCACATCCTTCTTTGACACCTCTTGATGTCGTTCCACTTCAGCAGCACACTCTTATGAGAATTGTTAGCATTCTCATCAACTTTAGAGATAAGCCTGCATTTACTCACCCATCTGTGGTAATGGGGTGTTATGTCCAGCCATTCTTCGAAAAGGCTTGATTCATTAAAATCTTGAATCACATGCATAACTGCAAATATTCGTCAATTCCAATTCTGGAGCTTGGGTTTTTTAGGTTTTCCCAACTTTTTTTTTTTTTTTCCTTGAAATGCATTTTTGAAAAAAATGCATGCTATCCAAGTCACAAACTGTCAATAAGTTTACAGCACTCTTACTGAGCAGAAGTAAGCTATATTTATAGAAGCCCATTTGCAAAAGAGAATAAAATAAAAGTTGGAGCTCCCTGAAAAGATCATCCAGAATGTATTGTTATTTTTGTCTACAGAACAAACTGATATTGCTTGGTTTCTTTTTTCTTTTGCTTGATTTCATTTCATTTATGAACTATGATTGCAGAAGAAGAAAATGTAGATAATGACGATAAGAAGATAAGGAGCAGGAAAAAGAAGCAAAGCAGAGAACAAAGAGGAACAGACTTTTGAGTCTTTTCTTTTTCTTATAAGACACTGAGTACAGGTGAAAACTGAGAGAACAGAAAAAAGAAACATAATTATGATGCAAGAGGAAACTGAAGAATCTCAAACCATATTTCTTGTTGATCTTATTGACTGCTAATGTAAGCAGTTGCATCAGTATTAAGTGGACTTTCCATAGTATGCATTATTCTCAGTGTCAAGCATTTATAAGACTGAATCCAGATTTAGTTCCAATTTCACCTTATTGACCTGGTCTGCAGCCACATTTTGGAAACGGCATTAGGAAGCAACTACTAATTGCAATATTCAATTTATGGATAACATGATAGCAAGTGAACTAAAAATGCAGTGGAGAGCCTAGTGTCAGTCCTGGATTAGAGGGTAAAGGGATGGTGATTAATATAGAGTGATAACTATTTTTCGCTGCCTGACACACCACACGCTGGAAGCAACTCACTGAAAATGTTCTGTGAGATTTCTAATTGTCTCATCCGCAAGGAGTTTAAATTTTGAAGAATGTAGAGCATAGATACATAATACACCATAAATCATTTCTGCCTTGTCTGTTTCATTAAAAATAAATAAAACCTCAAATAACTATAAATATGGAAGCCAACAGAAAAAAGTTTCACCAGATTCTTAATTTCTTTATGTGCTTTCTACAGCATACCAGAAATGTGAAGTACTGAAGAATAATTCCCCAGTTCAAGATCTAAACTGAAGAACCCTCTAAAATTTGACTGTTACACACTAAAAGGCACTAAACTATTTAGCTTCTTAAATCAAAGGTTGTCGATTTGAATTCCACATCTTTCCATTACCAAACTACAACGTTTATATGTCAAACTCCCAACCAAAAAACACCGAAGAAGAAAATCGGAACTATATTTAATCTTACTATAAAAATTATGCCTTTTCTTATGCATTTTCACTTCTAATTCTTCACTTTTTTGTCCTCTACAGGAAAAGAATTTCAGCTCTCTGCCAAAATTTTCTAACAACTTTAGACAAAAGTTCTCCATTTATTCAAACTATATTTTTTTTAAAGGATCAGCTCTTAAAGGTCTCTCCCTTTTAAAAGCATCAAAGTTCTGAAATCATCTCAGTTTTACTTTTGACTTTTTCTATGATATATTTAATTTTCTGATAAAACTTAATTTTTAGTTTGAAAAATTAATTTGTTTTTGAACACAAAACATTACAGTACCAAAACTTCTGCAGATAGCAGACACATTCAGTATCAGACTATAAAAAATGAAGCAGAGAGTGATGTGAAATAGAGTTCTCATTATCTTGGGCAACTTGTAAAGAAATATTATTCACTGAAGAACCTGCAACTGAAGTTACTGCAAGTGAGGGAATTCCTCAGCCACCTGCAGGAATGCAGCAGGGTAGCTGCTACACGGTGAGTAGTTCAAACACAACTGTTCAGGCTTACGGAATTTGGCAGCCGATAGACATGGCTGCTGCAGCTCTCTGTCCCCAGGTCCAACCACTAGTGAGGCTGAGCGTGGGTTCTTAACAGGCATGCATGGATGGACACACACACTCACACACAAAATTCACACACTCGTGGCCAGTCACCCCATGCTAACTTGGGTGGAAAATAGTGCCTTCACCAGCACCCACATAAACTCAGACAAATATGAATAGCATGGAAAGCCTGATCCTATGCCACTTCTCCAACTGATTGGGATTGAAGCCCAGTAGTGGACTACACACACACACATAGAGGCCTTAGACACTCAGTCTATCTAGTAGCTGGTCCTTAGATTCCCTGATCTTCTCAGTTGCTGCCACTTGAGCCTATGAGCCCCCATGGTTTTTGTCTCACTCACCTCTTATACACTTGTTGGCTAATCCATCTTGAAGTTGGCTGTGTTCACATATATGCAGTCAGAATAGAGGGCATACCCACACAGAACATAGTTAAAAATACGATTTAATGAGAATATGGGCTAGACTGTGGTGATGAAGTGCAGGGTGCACATGACCTGTTTACACTTTTACCTTTTATCTCAATTTCTCTCTGTTTTCCCAGGCTTGTTCCATCCCTTCCCTGCCCTTGGTCCTTCCAATAAAGGTTCTACAATAAGCCTTGCACATTCTCACAGCCTCCTGAATATATTCCACAATAAGTTTTAGACAGTCCTAAAATGCTCTTTCCCCTGCATCCCGTAATTAATCCTATAACCCTCTTCAGCAATACCCCCATTCACTCCATAAGGCATTTGGGGAGGAAGCTTCTTTCCTTGACTTATCTTGGGGCATGAACACCCAGACACTGGGCTCATTGTTCTTCTTGGGCAGCCCTGGGACAAGCAGAGTCTTCTTGCACTCATGGAGTTACTGGGGTCCTTGGCCTGTTGTTGTTCCTCTGCTCCTCACCAGGCCTTAGTGGCTGTGGTGATATAACAACATAACACACTCTGAGTAGTATTCATACTGCTAAAAACGGAATGATTATTTGGTCACATTGGATGCACAGGGCACTGAGGGTGTGAGCAATATGCTTGGGAGGCTTGGGAGCAGGAAAGTCAGCACGGGCCAGTGCTTTAGCTGTGAGCTAGGAGCCATTCCCATGAAGAAATGGCTAGCTCATTTTAAAAAGGGCCTAAGAGGAAAAGAGTTGAAGCAAGGTACTCCAAACCAAATGGCTCAGGGAATGAGTATGGCTCCCTGGGGCACATGATGAAGGCAGCAGAGGTTGTCACAGCTGGTACAACTGTCTGGAAGGAGGTATTTACCTCCCCTTGCCCCAGTCCTCTGTCTGAAAAACGGGAACAATAATATTGCCCTATCTTAAAGGCTGGAAAAATGCATAATATCTGAAAGATACTCAGAAATCATGTCACTGTTGTAACAAAAGGAGAAAGCATTTCTAATGGTGAACAGTTTTTCCTTATCCAGGTTGTAAAGACTGTTTAGGTCTTGTACACCAAGTCATTAGAAGTCCCATGTCTCCTTCTCTGTCTGCATGTTTTGTTTCCATCTGAAGAACAGCATGGGACAGTGCACTTTCTCCATTGTTATTTCAATATACAGTTGGTATATATATGACTACTGACAATGTCAAAGGATTTAGAACTGGGAAGCACTCCTCATGCCAAGAACTTACGATGTGCTTTTCAGGAACTTAAAACTCTCTTATACATGTAGTAAGTAATCATATGGCTCAACTTCGAGATATTTTTCAGAGAAAGTGACAGCCGTAGTAAGGTTGGGCTCCACTATTTTTTTTCTTTTCCCCCAGGCTAGTGAAAGACAACAGATAGGAGGCAAGATAATCTTTCTTTAAACCACAACCTTGAGACACCAAGACTTTCAAAGGAATGATGATAATTGTGATGTGTACTGTGAATACATAGACTTGCTCAAATGACTCACTTTCTGGCATGCTGAAAAAATTATTTCCTGTCAAGAAAGATCAAACAACTTCTTATAGAGAACTACAGAAGACAAATATGACAAATTGCTTTGCAAAGTAACATATCAGGGAGTTCATCTGCCCACAGCAGTTAGAAAAGCACAGCAGGAAGCCAGGAAGCAAGTACCTGTTTTTAGGACAAAACCCATTTTCTTTGGATAATTAAATAATTAAATTAAGTAATAATAATTATGCCATTAGCAAAATATCATGTTAACAGTGTATATTTCACACATACTACACTGAAATTTATGAGAAGCAGCTGATGTCCAGGTTAATATAACATATGCCAACTCAATGAGATAAAAGTTCCTTCTTTGCATCTCATAGAAGTACTGTATATTGTGACATCTGAAAGAAATATCATAAATGGAAATAGTCACAAATTTTCATGTGCAATTTTTCAATTTAAAAAGTCATGATTTATTGAAACAATCTCTTAGTAAGAGAGTGTCATTGAATTTTCTGGGTAAAAATAAATTTATAACTGTCAAAGCTTTTATAGCTTTTTGAAATCTATTTTTTGTTCTTCAGAAGAAAAAGACTTTTAATATTAAAATATAAATACATTTATGAAGTGAAAAATAAAAGCCAAAACTGAGATGAAATATTTTTGAAATTACTGCAGCAGAATGTTTTTATTAATCTTTACAGATGTTTTTCTTTCTTGCATTTTCATTAAGATATGTTTCTCACATATTCAGTGTTTCTTTCCAACTCAGAAAGAAGCAATTTAGTTGCTTGAAAATGGGTAGCTAATGCCATCGTAGATGCTCTAATGTTTTTTCAGATAGTTGCATGGAGCTAGCATGTCTGACCAAGGACCATGGCAGGTGAGGGGCAGCAGATGGATACCTCAAAGAGCTCTGCATGTCTACATTTAGGCAACTGAATCCTGCGTTTTGTGACCCTGCAAGCCAAAATTGTTTGGTGAACATATGTAAACATATCTTCACATTCAACTATGCCACTTCTTTTGACTTTTGTTTGCTTCTTGCCAGAAACCAAGTGAAAAACTCCACTCTCCTTAAGTCTAATGCAAAATAAACAAGGGAATTTGCAAAAGATTACCTACTTCTACTCTGATCATATAAGTTACAAGAATGTTTCAGCTGTTTGTTTGTTTTTAATAAGTTCATTTTATAGATGCCAGGTTTTGATGGGTAGAACTTGCAAAAGGAAACTTTAACATCTCACAGTACTGTTATTTATAAAGTAAAAGCATAAACAGGAATTAAGGAGGAAAAAGAAGCTAAACTCTTCTGAAGAGTGTTGCTCTGATTTTACCTTTCATATCTATCCATAATTTGATACTATTAAATACAAAATTTGAATGCACAAAGAAACCAGCTATTGGACCTTTCTTTGGTATTTATAGGGAGAAAAAGCAAGAAACTGAAATTGGGACATTTTAAAAAAATTTGATTTTATCCTGACAGCCATACTTGTTACAAATCAAGATTGCCTGAGACCAATACTCATATTTCAGCCATAGCAAAGTAGAACATAACACAAATACAACATAAACTGTAGAAACTTGTTTTCATTTTATCCTTAAAGCTACTTTGTTTCTAGAAGCTTAACTTTTTAAGGTTTTATCTAAACCTAGTTCTAAACATATTCTTTCTTTTTTCTTGGATATATATATGTCTCAAATACAGACATGGACACACATATACTGCCTCAGTAAAACATTTACAGCCAGTGCAATTAGAAGGAGTTACAACAGTATCCCCAGAGTATCTGGATCACTCAGGAGAATAATGTAGTTGCAGAGACCAGCATTATAGTGCCTTAGAGCTAGAGAAAGTATGAAAACCATGAACACAATATGAAGAATTTGTTAATTTTTTTCTTCTCACTCCTCGGAAAAAAAATACTAATTTTTTTAACATTTATTCATTTTTTTTCCTGAACAGTTTGAGGAGATCCAGTGAATTATGCACTAAAAAATTGTGGTCCCTCCAGATTTGTTTCATTCCAATTAATGATTACTCTGAACCAAAATCCCAGATCTTAATATTTATTTACTTTTACTTTACATATATTTGCAACTTCACAACATAGTTTCTAATCTCCATCATGGTCCAACCCACAGTTCTGTATCTCAGCTCTTGGTAGCTTTGGACAAATGAGGACAACACACAAGTTTGTAGGTTTAACTCCATTTGCAAACTTTACAATAGTGATATATTCAGAGATCTTCACTAGTTTTGAATTAACAACAAAAAGAAACATGTATTTTCCAAACAAACAAACTTTTTTTTGTAAACGTAGTCCCTTTTCTAGTCAGAAGAACATTGTTTCAACACTACTAGCATTTGTGACAGGTTTTACATATTAATGAAAAAAATGAGAAATCTTGACTGTGAACAATAAAAGGGTAAATGCTTGACAATATGCATAGTTATGTCTGCAGTGACAAACAAATGCTCCTAAAAAGGTACTGTAATTGAACTAACTTATTGAAGGGCTTGAAGGTCAGTTTGAGACAAGGGACTTGGTAAATGGAAGAAGTCATGTTGCCCACAGAGCTGCCCAGTCATACGAAGTATTTGCTTCCAGAACTGACTCAAAGACACTTCCTTTCCAACAGAATGCATTCTTGATTTGTCAGGAATGTGACACACTCTATTAAAAGTGGATACTGGTAAGTGTCTTCACAGAGCAAGTTCTGCCGAACAGCCTGCAGATGTGTCACATTTTGTTAGAGCTGCTACCCTGTCCTCATGTCTCATTATGCATGGGCAACTATACTGGAGGATATCAGTTAATGAAATTAATGCTGAAAATGAAACAAAACCCGAGATGACTGCATGACAATGCCACAATACATCTGCCCACTTTAGAACATGTTACAAAATAAAGGTACAGCTCTCACTATTTCAGCTGACTTCATTATATTATAATTGTTTTTGATGTACTTGCAAATCACTTTAAATGGCTGCAGAAGGAACGTATAACTTCTGTTGTGTAATTTATGCAAACATGTCTGAATCTACTATTCTCCTTCCTCTCTCCCTTACATTACCCGGTCTTTTTAACCTCCTGTTATGACTTGTTAGACAAAGATGTCTTCCAGTGCTTGCCTTCCTTAACTTGTCTATGCTGGCTTGAATAATGTGAGTCTAAGATGCATTGGAACCCACAGGCACTATTCACAATATACGTGGTAGATAACGACAGATAGCAACTGAGAAACTAATGCAAAATATAGGAATTAGGGGTCCATCATACAGTTCTAGTGACACTAATGTTGTTTTACCTGAATATTCTACATAGCTGTTATGGAGTGTTTCATTCTTGAAAGAAGGATCTGTCACTAAGGCATCTGCTACCTAAGACAACATTCATGCTGTCTTTAGTAAGCAATGCCAGAGTGCTACTAGAGTTCCTGAACAAAGTGGCATTCATCAGCAATAGCTACTCTTTGGAGCATTTAGGAAAGGGTGTGTCCTCCAGCATCTCTAATACAACAGTGGGAACCCGGAGGAGTATAAGGGAGTACACTGTTTGCACAAAATGGTTGGTTTGTACAGTCTTTCTAAATGACAATTCACACTGCTCTTGGAGAAAAACACTGGGCAAGATTAACCATTGGTTTGACTTGGGGGGGGGGCATTTCTTGTGTACTTCTGATAAGGCCAAACCCAAATCCCCCCAAATAACTTCCTCTTTCCTCTACCCCACCCTCCATTTGGAAGGTTATACGGGAAGGGAAAGACAATCATACAGAAGAGTTTCCTGTTGAAAACTCAGCACTCAACTATTAAGTAGAAGAGATTTACAAGATAAGAGGGATTTGACTTCTGTGGTGGGTTGACCCTGGTTGGATGCCAGGTGCCCACCAAAGCCGCTCTATCACTTTCCTTCCTCAGCTGGACAGGGGAGAGAAAATATAACAACAGGCTCATGGGTCGAGATAAGGACAGGGAGAGATCACTCAGCAGTTACCGTCACGGGCAAAACAGACTCAACTTGGGGAAATTAGTTTAATTTATTATCAATCAAATCAGAGTACGGTAATGAGAAAATAAAAACCAAATCTTAAAACACCTTCCCCTCACCACTCCCTTCTTCCCGGGCTCAACTTTACTCCCAATTATTCTCTACCTCCTCCCCCCAAGTGGCGCAGGGGGACGGGGAATGGGCGTTGCGATCAGTTCATCACACGTTGTTTCTGCCGATCCTCCCTCCTCAGGGGGAGGACTCCTCATGCTCTTCCCCTGCTCCAGCGTGGGGTCCCTCCCATGGGAGATAGTCCTCCACCAACTTCTCCAATGTGGGTCCTTCCCACAGACTGCAGTCCTGCACAAACTGCTCCAATATGCGTCCTTTCCAGGGGGTGCCGTCCTTCAGGAACAGACTGCTCCTATGTGGATCCCCCGCGGGGTCACAAGTCCTGCCAGCAAACCTGCTCCAGTGTGGGCTTCTCTCTCCACAGGTCCACAAGGTCCTGCCAGGAGCCTCCGCCGGCACGTGCTCTCCATGGGGTCACAGCCTCCTTCAGGCACATCCACCTGCTCCGGCGTGGGGTCCTCCATGGGCTGCAGGTGGATATCTGCTCCACCGTGGACCTCCATGGGCTGCAGGGGGACAGCCTGCCTCACCATGGTCTTCACCACGGGCTGCAGGAGAATCTCTGCTCTGGCACCTGGAGCACCTCCTCCCCCTCCTTCTTCCCTGACCTTGGTGTCTGCAGAGTTGTTCCTCTCACATATTCTCACTCCTCTCTCCAGCTGCAGTTGCGCAGTTTTTTTGTTCCCCCTTCTTAAGTATGTTATCACAGAGGCACTACCACCGTCGCTGATGGGCTTGGCCTTGGCCAGCAGCGGGTCCATCTTGGAGCCGGCTGACATTGGCTCTGTCAGACATGGGGGAGGCTTCTAGGATCTTCTCACAGAAACCACCCCTGTTGCCTTCCCACTGCCAAAACCTTGCCACACAAACCCAATATAACTTCACAGTCTAGTGCTTAAAGCACTCCATCACGCTGTGGAGTCCTAGATCATGCTCCCTGTTTTGTGTTTTACATTTAAGAGTCACTGATTTTAAAACACCCATAGTAGTATAAAGGACTGATTCCCATCTGGGTTTCCTAGCCACTAGGATAGTTAATAATGCTTCAGGCCTTTATCTCTGAAGATAGGCATTGAAGTATCCTCGGTCTGTTGTTAAATAACAGTATAGATCATTTAAGTTTTAAACTTGGATCCTACATGGCTCAGTCCTACAGAGGTAATAATTTATGATAGGCATAATCTTTGTTATCATCATGCAATTCATTTCATTTTCCCCTTAGCTCAGCACTTATGATTATAACTTTTATAAAGAAATTTCAGTCAATATTCTGCAGGACCTTGATTCACAAGGACATACAGAGAAGGGGAAGAGGCTGTAGTGTACCACATAAAAAATTTCAGATATATTTTTCTTGGTATTGTTTAGCTCACTTCCTCTTTTACTCAGTCAAGATATGCATTCTGCTGGATTTTTTTTCTCTCTTTGTGTCAGGTGAAATGGAAGGGAAGTCATTTCACAGTGTACAACGTATTTTCACCTGTTGCTTCTCAGGTAATGAATAAAGTTATGCACATTTGGCATTTATTTAGCTTGCTCGTATGTTAGATTGTACTTCCTTGAATAATTCATTATGCTTCTTACACTCATGTAGACAAATTAGAATAGATAAGGGAGTCTGGGAGAGAGACGTGAAACTGTCGAGGAGTTGCTATCATCTGAGCAGAGGTTATGAAACAAATCTGAACCTCAAGTAAACTAAATATGTAAAAATGGTGCAGAAATGCAAGATCTTTCTTATAAAAGCTATACATTGAGGAATTCACAATATAAAACTTTCAGGATGCAATTCTGTTAACAGAAAGGTAATAGGAGATTAAAAGATGGCACTAAAGAAACACTACACTATAATTATTAGACCAGTGCCTCAAAACCACAGCCTTTTCTAATCAGAAAGCAACCTACTCTTCTAAAAATACAAAGGTTATCTTGTGCAACATTGGCAGAATGGTTTTCATCTATATCCTATTAAAAAACTAAACTAAGCATGGAATGCTCAGTTATTGTTTTTGTATTTTCCCGTTTTGATTGTTTCCTTGCCTGTATGCGAACAGGTATCATTTCATGAACCACTTGCTCAGATCCTGTAGATCACAGATAATCCAGAGATCACGAGTTGAGAAACAGTCTTAGATTTGGCTGCTCCAAGAGCTTCTTTGATTAGACCTTCTACTCAGATGAAGTGTCACAAGTAACACTAGCTGCTATAAATCTTTAGGAGTTAATCTGTTTTTTTGCTAGAAGCTGTCTGATAAGGCAAGGGACCATGATCAGTGTTCTGTTATATCGTTAATATATACTGTCCGTCTTCACACACATACACAAATACACATACACATATGCACATATTTTACAATGTTTTCTCTTGAGGCTTGATGGAAGTTGGTTAGTTAAAAAGGTGTTCTCTGTGGCTTGATCCTAAGATATTAATGGTCTCTCTGAAGGTGCTAAGGGCTTAAAAGTTGTAAAACACATTCATATCACATGACACCTGATCCTGTGTCTAAAAGTGTATTTATGCAGCCGTGAAATCTGTAATTTTTCCTGCTGACTTCATTGGAAACTGAACTGGACCTTTATATTGAAGTAAACAGGGTTAGCAGAAAGACTGACATTCATGTGAATTCATAGATGACTAGAAACTAATAATTATTTCATTCTATACTCAATATATTATGAGGTGGGGTTTTGTATTGTTTTAACTAGTATGAGGGAAATACTCACTTTAAAATCCCCATGGAACTCATTATAAAGATGAATTGATTACAATACTGAAAAAAGAATTAAAAATGAGACTGAAAACAAAAGTGAATATCACATGGGTTTTGGCCTTATGTTTTAGGGCTTTTTTTAATATGCTCTTGTTTCATTGCATTTTGACATTTTTGTTACTTGGCCATCATTGAAAATTTATTTGTGGTGCCAGAGAGGATTCAGAAGACAGCAGAAAGGCAGAGAGAAGTGTAATAAAACTCAACAAGTTGAACTAATATTTTGGGGAAAAAATGGATTTTCTTCTTGCTCTTCCGCAAAACTTTCATTTGGTAATTCTATAAAATACGATCCTTACTGCAGCCACAACGTCAAAATATGAGGAAAAAAAAAATGAGAAAAAGAAATTAAAGGTCCTACAGAATTTTCCAAGCACAAAACTAACTCTCAGGTGATAAGGGTGAAATATTTATAAGCTTTTTTTCTGTTTTTAACTTTGGTTACAAAGTCTTGGGCAACTGGATCTAGGTGACCCTGCTTGAGCAGAGGAGTTGGACCAGATGACCTTCAGAGGCCCCTCCCAACCTCAATTATTCTGTGATTCTGTGATTCTGTGGTTAAAAACTTTACCACCTGTGTTTGACACAAGTCAAGGAACTCTAGAAATTTTTTTTTTTTTAGTTTCTTTTTAAGTTAACTGTAAGGACAATTCAGAGGGAAATCAGATTTGTGTCATTCACTTTGTTTCTTCAGAAAGAAGTGACTACCTAGGCTGTGTAGCTGACCTTATTTTGAAGATGCCTGTCAGCTCCATAAGAGATGGAGTTTGGTAGGGTATAAGCATAGTATTTTCACTCCAGTGGAGTAGTGAAGTATTGTTCAGCAAAGTGAAATGGTTTATGAATGTCAGAATCTCCCTGCCCCGTTCCCTTGCTTCAAACCCTTATAAGGACTTTACATAAAGAGATTCCTGAATTGCAGCAATGTAGGAGAGATGAAAATCAATCTTACAATGCATCTATATGATCTTTGGAAGGCAAGCATAACCCTCATCTGCCTTCCTCTAAATTTTGTAGGCTCAACCAATCCACACATTGCATTGTTGTTGTCAATATAATGATTTTTCAAGCTAATGTGATAGTGAGTATATATATTATATATATATATAAGCATTTAATCAACATGTGAAAAAAAGTAAAAAATGTTTTAACTCAAATGATGGGTTTTCTTCTTATGCATATTACTTTTTCAATCAGCTATGGGAATATTTTTCTTAATTTTAAAAATTATTTATTCAGTGCATATAAAATTGTATTTATTACCTGTTACCTGGTTACCTGGTTATGAATGAAGATTTTAATATGCTTAGCCATATTTAAGTGTAATTTTTCCTTTTTATTTCCTATGAAAATTAATTCCCTAAAATCACTAAGGGAACCAATAATAAATAAGATCAGTTCATACTAACATATTAAGAATGTATTCTGTTTAATGTAGTAGAGTATTAACTCTTGTTCTAAATCCAGGTATTGAAAGATTTTATGTAAATGCAAAATGCAAATTTTTAGGGTCAGATCCAGTTGACCAAACATAGATCTCAAGTGTCATTTGAGCTGCTTTGGGATATTCCTCCTGCTCTACAGACACTTCTTTAAAAGTGCATGGGCTATCCATAGATCTCATATCAACTAGCCCTGTGCAGATAGCTGAAATGTCCATGAGTATCCAAAATGGTACTTGGTGCCTGTGTACAGGCACTCAAATCTTACTCCAAAGTTACTATTCACCTAGGTGCCTACCTTCCCATTACAGTCAAATGAGAGCTGGTATTATTTCATCAGTTGGATCATTCTCTAGACTCTATTGGCTACAAAGCAGTTGATAAGACATTGGTGACTAGCACCATTTGAAATACCATATGTTATTCTATTCAGCCCATACTCTTCCAGAAGGATGTGGAACTTCCATAGATCTTGTGTAAGATCTGCCAATGTGTGACATTTCAAAAGGCACCAAAAGCCTTTGAGTGGGCACCTGAATCAAGTCTAAAATCTTCCACAAATACAGTGGCATCTTGGATACGAGCTTACAAGTGGACACCTAAATGTACATGTCTAAATCTGCTTTGCAACTTGTCCACATTGGCAATTGTCTTGCTTTCACTATAAAGGAGAGCACACACAATAGCTGTTTTAAAATTGAAGATATTACATTTAATTTCCCTACAGTGCATGGTGTTTGTGTTACTTTTGTGCAGTCATTGGCTAGCAAGACCCTATGAATTGAAAACAGAGCATCAGCTGACATTGCACAAAGTATCTAAAGGACAAAAACTATAGTAGTATCAAAAATAAAAGATAATCAAAACTTAATAAAAGTATCTCTTTTGCAGAAGAAAGCTTCCTTGTAATGCAATCTAAATTGAGATACTGTTGATTACAGATCCAAGATTACCAGAAGCATTAAACATAGAGACCTTCTCAATTACTTTGCATTAAAATTCTCAATTACTTTGCCTTGAAGTCCCTATTTGTAGCTCATGGCATTTGTGCTTAACAATATCTTGTATCTGTTGGATTAAAAGCAAAAATACTTGTTTCCTTTTTTATTTTAAATCACTAAAATATAAAATTCATCAATTCACATTTTAAATTTCTTGTGTAATTGGAAGTAGATAGGAATCTGAATTCTTTTATTCATTATGCTAGACAGTCACCACTTTATATGCACCACAAAAACTTAAGTATAATAAGTACCTGCAGCTGTTTTGCAGCAGATGGCTACAGTCAGCATCTGATTTTTTTTTTTTGCACTATCGAGTGCACGGCACTCGATTCAATGGCCCAATTAAAAAAACAAAACCAAAAACCCACTGACCGTTTTAGAAGATACAATTTGTCTTTTCTCTCCTTTTGCCTTATAATTACCATATAGCTTCATCATACTATTTCCTCAGCTTGGTTAAGTTTTTTTGGGGTTGGTATTTTTCAAGACTCCTGCTTGATAGTTTCTGAATTAGCATTGTATGTACCCCCTGCAGACATTCTCTCCTCTGAAGGAAACTTATGCTGATAGTCTTAAGACTTCATTTCACAGCTTCAGAAAACTTACAAACATTTCAATTTTGTTTGGAGAAGGGCTGGGAATCAGGAAGGTAATAATCAGGTGAGATTTTTTCAAGCACATTATAAACATAAAAATTATCCACTTGGTCTGAAACACCAGAAAATTAGACAAATTAGTCCAAGCTACCTTAGGCAACTTCTGGCCCATTCCTCTTGGAAGGGAGGAGGGACCCAGAGATTATGAGGGGTTGTTCTACAGGTTTCTTAAGCTATAGTCCATAGTCCACTGCTGATCAGTAATGACATTCAAAGCAGATCAGAACAATATTGTTCTCATAATTGCTTTTTTTTCCCCAATTAAGTTCAATGCCCAACTGCCTATAAAAGTGTATATATGTACACACACATACGCAAGTCATTAAGAATCTTTAACTGGACAATAGATAACCTTCCCATTAGACTGTATTTATTAATTTCTAGCTTCAAAATGACCCTGATTTTTTTATGCTAAAGCTATAGAGAAATATCTTTTCGCTGAAGTTCCTTTACTGTTCTTTACACAGGTTTAGTAGGCTCTTTGTGGAGAAAACTACTCAGGTCTGGTGCTTTGAATTTCTAAAGCTTTGCTGAAGGTCAGTAATTTCTGCACTGCACTGAAGAAGGAACTGTTGGAGGCTTTGCATTCAGGAGTCATATCAAGTACAAGGAGACAACTACTTCTAAAAAGCTAAGTTCTGCCTCTGTAAATTTTAGGACCTTCGTAAGAGCAAAGTCAGTAAATCCCAAGGGAACGTATTAGTAAAGTCTTCATGGATCTCTGATTAACATATAGTTTCTGTTAATCAGAGTTTAGTTAATCAGCCGTCCACTTGATTCTAGAATAATTCATTCCAGGATAAACTGAGAATTATCTAAGAGGTGTCTTAGAAGTATCTTAGAAACAACTCATACTTTGCAGGTTGATTGGCAGATACATTAGGCAGCCTTAGGCTTACGATTGCCACCCTTGCAAACAGTATTTTCCCTTTCTCATTTATACTTTACAACTTGTTCTAATGCAGTCTAAGCTAGTGTGAGCATCATGAGAAAGGACAATGAAGGGAGCAATTGCAAATGAAAATTCTGCAGCTGTTTTATTCTAGTCTGTAGCACACAGAAGTAGAGGGTCTGATAAACACAGAATTAAAAGTGGAAGAAAATCATAAAAAAGAGGAAGTCATATGATCTATAAACCATACTAAATAAAATATCAGGTGAAGTGCTTACTTTAATACCAGTTCTCCCATGCAGACTATTAAATAGAATAATATCTTGGTAGCTGGAACCCTATCTAGTTTCAACAGCATCAAAGTTATTTGGAGAATTGAATTATTCCTCCCTTCTCCCATGCAGCAGATGAACTAACCTAACATGGAGAAATCAAGATCAGGACTCCATTATGAAAGCTTCTGCAACATAATTTGGGAAGAGCTACTTTAAAAGACAGTTGTCATACTATCACTTGGGAAAATTTGGCCCTCCTTTGAGTGGGGTTTTGGAGAAGATGACCTCCAGAAGTCCTTTCTAAGTAAATAATCCTATGAATCTCTGATTCTAAAGCCTATTTTATCTTTCAGGGAGTCTGTGGCTTAATTGAAGACAGTTCACAACAGCCCATCCTGGAAAGAAAGTAAGGATCAGAGCAAGACAAGACAAACTACCATACTACTATATCATGCAATGGTCCTCACACGTAAATCAGGAGGAATGTACAAGGAGAGTGAGCTATAAGACTAATTTGTCCAACTGGAAAATTGTGTCAATAACTGTCCCCTACTTAATTCAGGGCTTATGCATAGTTGAAAGAAGGGCAGGCTTCAGTGCAACATCTTGTGACAGGACTACTGAGAGCTGTCAGGCTTGTTACTTCACTGATAAATCCACCCAAACACAAGACTACTGCTTCCAAATATGTAAGTACCCTGGTAGACATCACTGCACTGGCTGTACTTGGTACAGGTTTTTAGTGCTTTACTGTTGTGTGGGTTAGAAACTGAGCATGGTAAAGGGAGATTTTCCCTTCTCTTCATACCTTTCTTTCATCTTCTTTAACCGAAGGTAGACAGTTCAAAAATCCTTCAGACCCAGAAAGTAAGGCCTAAGCTTAGGTTTTAATCTGCCCTTGGAATTTCAAAACATGATGAATATAACAGAAATATTTTTTTCTTTAAAGTACCTATCATATTTATGCTGTTCTAATGTAAAGGACATAGTTTACTGTCTTCCACAACAGCACTAAACTGCATTGATCTGCTTGAACTGTATCTCCCCATCACTGTCTAGTTAAGAGTACACCGAATAATTTAATTCTGTAGGAACAGACGGTTATTTGAACATACTTCTCTGAAATTGTTATGGGTGCTTGAGTGATAACTGATTGGATGACCTACCTACACTCTAATAATGAACAGATATAGAAAGTAATACAGCATATTAAATTGAGGATATAAATCTCTTTCTATTACTACTGTCTTCCACAACACTAATGGAAAGTTCAGCTTTTTATGGCAGCTTAAATAAGAACTGGAAAATGATGAAGCAGGCAGGATTAATTGAGTGCCCAGGAGAGATCACTGTTGCTGGTCTGCCTCCTCTCTGTTGGTCTCCTGCACTCACCCTACAGTACATCTATGCGTTCACCCTCCATTTAAATTGCATATTTGTGGCAGATTGGGTTTAAGGTTTTTTTGCTTTGTTTGATGAGATTAATTTTCTGCAAACCACAGGGGCCATTCTTGTGTTGATATTACATGTTTGTGCATAAAACTCAAAATTTTCAGTTAGGATACTTGCCCACTCTGTAACTACGACAACTCAGTGGTGTCAGACCAAAAGCCTTGTTGCTAAAAAGAAAAAGGTTGTGCTGGTTCTGTGTCCGGAACAAAAGTGCGTCTCAATCATTTCCCTGAATCTCAGATGTGTAAACTCTCTTCAAAACTTAATGTTCTTGGGTTTACCCTGCATCCCACCTGATGTGTATATAAATTAAATCAACTCTGTGAAGAAAAACTCAGCTTATGAAGTTTAAAAGATGTCTGATGTTGACAGTTTACTATTTTATAGAAGTCTTGCAGATCTGGGGGTTTTTTTCAGAGTGAATTTGGCTTTGGTAATAAGAAAGAGAGGTTTCTGTTGGCTTATTAAACTCTTTTGTTGAAGTATATTGACTTAGGGTTTAACACCAACAGTCTAGATAGAAGTTAATTACTATTCAGTACCTTTAATTGCAAGCTACAGTTCAAATACTTCAGGACAAGGTAAAGCAAATAACACTTGTCACCAGTAATTACAGCCAGTTTTCACCACCCTGCCTTGAAGGCACTGAGCTGCTATTTTCTTAAGAGGTCACAAAACATAAATGAGTGAAAAGATCACACTTCTAAAACATCCGAATAACACTTCTTTTTGAGAATTCTTTTCTTTATCCTCAAATATTGTTTGTTGTTCACCTTTAGTATTGTTTAGACCCCGAAAATGCATTTAATTTCTATTCTTTTGTTGTTAGGCATTCCAGGAAGTCTCCATATCATTTACTTTTGCTTACTGTGTAATACTCACAAGGTCTGAGGCTAGGAATGAGTCGGTGGTTGTGCTTTTTTTTTTTTTTAATAAACTCCCAGAAATACCTGGTAGGCAAAGTACACGCTTGTAAGCAAAATGTGCAAGAGAAAAATAAAGAGAAAGCTCTATAAAAATGAAATGGTCAATGGGAGACTGTGATTGCTTCTAAAATTCACAGATACCTTTTTTTCTCCTATGCAGCATGTGTGGAAAACATAAACAAGTAAATGGAAGAAGAAAATTTACATCAAGCTGTTTTTTAATTGAGCTCTAATGGATCCCCTTCGAGACCCATCATAACAGAGAAATTCATATGTAGTCTGATTTGCATCTGTGCATTGAGCTGGCTCACAGGTGTTTACCTTTGCTATCTAGCAATAACAGCCAGTTTTTAGGACTGACATGTGATCTAAATCCTCCTCTCATCTCTTCTAAGCAACACAGCCCAGAGCCTCAAAAATAAGTGTGCTGATAACTCTCTGTGAAACTGCATTTCCCTTCAATATCTGCACCTAAGTAGTACTATTTTTAACCTTTCCTCACAAAGTTTCTACGATGTATAGGTGGGTTGGATAGTTAAGAGTAGAAAATAGAAAGCATAAAACCAAAAAATGTCTCTGCTAGACAGTCCCTACCATCACCACAAGCTTTAGCTGCTTTCTAGTGATTATAAATTGTCACTGACAGAAGTAAGGTGAATGTGTGGTGTCAAGACAGACTCTAGTGAATTAGCAAGTATATCACAAAATTCCTATTTACAATGTATTTGTAATTTTCATGCATATGTGGGTGTGCATTCATATGCACACACAGTAATGTAGCCAGTTCTCTGAAATGGATTGATCTGGAAAATGTTCAGACTGTTGAGAGATATTGCAAAAAGATGAGTAGGCTTATATTGCCATTGAAACTACTCTGCCTAAAGAGAAGACTTTTGTTTCGGGTGCTGAGCTTCACCCACTTAGTGACCACAAACTACATGAACTGCCTGGAATTATTGGCACTTTTCTATGAGGTTCTTCACTGACTTTATTCAGATCATTCAAGTAAGTTATGGTCTGCTAGGATAGGCTCTAAACTGCTGTTGTACATAAAACAAATCCTAACTTTTGGACTGGTTAATGTTCATTCTCCTGGGTCATTTCTTCCTCAAACTTTCATTGGCCCTTCCTGCTCAGCTGTATTCACAGAGGAGTTGGTTGCAAGGCAGTTCAATGGACACTTGTTTTCTTCCTGACTGGTCTCCAGAGGGATCTCTTACTGAAGCCTGCATACACTAGCATATATGAACTTAAGAGGACATATTGACATCTTCAGAATCAAAATGTGCTCTTCTTATATGGGATCTTTTGTGTGCTTTTCTTCAAAGTTCATCATCTAACTTTGTTTTGAGATGATTTAGGTACTTGAGATGTTCAAATGTACAGTCAATACTTTGTTAGAAAGGAACTCATTTCAGTCAGTTAAATAATCCCTATGAAAGTCTTTTTGACACAAATGTAAACTGAATGTTCAGAAGAATTACTATCCTCAAATTAATTTCATAAATGTAGGACTAGACTTACAGTGATTTGGAGTTGTGGAGCTCATCAGGTTAATAAATAAATCATAGAATCATAGAATCATAGAATCATNAATAAACATATGTATATATGTATGTATATAATCTTTTATACATCATATATGTATACTCTTTTGATTTTATCAAAGTTTCCCATCAAAAAAGAAAAATCATGGAGGATTGTCTAGGGACAAATGACCAGGGAAGAACATACCTGAAAGTGTGGGGAGAAAGGGAATGTCTGTTTACCTTAACAGGCATTTCAGTTGTGTCTTTTTTTGGGAAAGGTGCAGATGATCAGATGCTTACATGTCAAGCGTGAAGTATTCAAGTGAATCAGTTTATTAAAACAGTTGCCTTCAAATGAATTGTCAAAGGCAAATAATAATGTGTTTTAACTTCAGTGGACAATCGGCAGTCATAGTTTCCTGATATGTCTGAAGAGCCCAGGTATTGAATCCCATCAATAGTTTTCATTTAAGTAAAAAAATAATCACAGAAATTGAGATATAAGCCAGAAGTTCAGGAAGTAAATAAGTCTGCGAGACTTATTTGCAAGTATCTTGCAGGTGTCTGCAAGAATTTTGAGGGCCTGTTTTCATCACAAATAAATGAAGGTGCTGAAGGTGCTAATCCAAAATCCTGGCAGTAGGCAAAGTAGAATGTGTTTTAGATACTGCTAAAAATGTATTATAATGCCTCTGCCAATTCACTGCTTAGATAAAGGCTATCAGATTCGTTATTTTCTCAGTGAGTAAACAAATTATATAAAAAGACAACTTTCACCTTCAATAATGTGTACCATGAACATGTTTTAGAGACCTAAAGGTATCTTGCGTCCTTTCCATTTTCCTGACTTCTTATATAGAGATGATCATGCATAAATTGTCAAGATCTGAACAAATATCAGATTAAGAGAACAAAGAAATCCTTGAAAAATAAAGGCATTTAAGATGGCAAGCTAGTCCAGGACTATATCTTACTTCTCTTGTATCAATTTTTACACTCTCTAAGTTTCTGTGCATCACGTTAGCTGTGTGAGACTCCTCAGCACGCAGAGCAGGGTAAAAAGGGGTGATGGTGGCAGTGCATCAGACCTGAGCAGACGACAGACATCAACAAACTGGAGCTGATGTCTTCATCACTGGTTTTGCTATGCCAAGTGCTTTGTCAGCAGAGCCCCTAGCGTATGTGCAGAGCATGGCAGCAGAAAGTGCTTTTCTGCTATCATAGTCTCACTAATCCTCTGAATGACATAAACGAAGTCTGACAAAGACTCTCCTCTATCAGCATAAATGTCTCTGCATAAGGTATTTTTCTGACATAACAATGTCAGTAAGGGGTCAGATTTTTTTCACACCCTCAGCTATGAAAGCTCTACTGATAAAAATTTTGAGTGTAATTTAGACTAAGACTGCACGAATGAGAAATCAACATTAAAATCCCTAAGAACCCTCTCTCCTTTGTGTCTGTGTGGAGGAAAAGCTGAGATGGCAGCAGCAGGATTTGTGAGCCACAGAAGAATAACATCAGGATGAGTTTGATGTGGGGCTGTAAAATTAAGTGTTCATGTCACCCTCGTTCAAAGATGATGTCAAGGAGTTTGGGGAGAACCAAGTAGTGTTTGGGGACTGTAGTGACGTTAATGTGTGATGTGGTTATCGAGGGGTCACTTTCTGTACAGTGATATACTGGAAAGATGTTTCTAGGAAACAGTCCATGTAATGGAGGTTATTTTCCTTTGCTTTCTATAGGATGCTACTGGACCTGTTGCCATTGCTCTTAGTCCAATGTCAGTGACAGTGCTCTGTAATATAAACTGAATTTATTACGAATAATGTCAGAAATTATAATATTTCATACCTTTCCCTTCTCAGTTACCAAAAATATGCTACTCTAACGGATACATAACAACATAGGCAATTAATGTGCGTTATATACCACGCATACAGGTACATACACACCTAGTTATAGTATATACCACTACATTATATATGGTATATGTAAACATATACATATATACAGTCATATTGTATCTAACCCATGCCTTGAAATGCTAAGTTTTAACTGATTGTTTGGACTTATTTAGTGAAGCGTAAAATGCAATTTTACTGAAAAAGCCCTGATATTCCATTCCTTCCAGTGACAGATTCTGAGGCCATTAGACATACTCTAAGGTCTGATCCACAAAATTTGTGCATGTCAGTGAAATGTTTGTTTATCATCACCATTATACCATTATGCAGAGATATACGGTCTTGTACCAGTATATTCAAGATAGTACAATTTCTTTACGAAGGCAAGGCCTAAGCTCAGGACAGCTTCTTCTCACCTGACTGTTACATTTAATTTTAAACCTTATCCCTGGAATAATTCTAGCAAAGTTCAAGCATTTTTCCCTCTTTTTTTTTTTTTCAATTATACTTCATAATTAATGGTACTATTATAAGGCATTGCTGTATTCATAGCATTCATTCCAAATTTCAGTTCCCTCCAGTGTTTGCTTTTGACTTCTGGTGCCTCCTATTAACTATTTGTATTTATTTAATTTGGCATGGCTGCTTTATCTGCAATTCATATACGCTTTATTACTGCAACTAGGTAACTGAACTTATGAACTTGAACTTATCATGTAGGCAGTAAGTAACAGAGATTTTCTGGCTTGAATGTTTTTTTCTTTGAATGTTTTCTTCTGGACTGCATATTTATTGCCCAAGTAGTTGTCATTTTCATTGCTATTCTCTTAAGGGTCTTCTGACACTACTGGCAAAGGTTCATTCACATGCAGATCTGGCTTCTGATTCCTGTTCACTAACCACTCCTCACTTCAGACAGTGCCCAGTTGTATAGAAGTCATTTTTACTAGTTCTCTTTGAATCCCCCAGTCAGACCATATAACCAGGGCTTCTCCCCTTGCTGTTCGTCCATCTGGCTCAATGTCTCTTGTATCGCTGGTTACAGAGGGAAACACGTTTTCAAAACTGGAAAAGGAAAGTTCTTTCCCCAAAATACTCTAATACTTAGGGTACTGCCTTAGGAGGTGAAAGAAGAGACTGAGACTCCTCTAGGGGAAGCTGTTATTCAAAAAGTGGGAACTTACAAGCTTTTGTGAGAGCAATTTCAGACACTTACTCTTACAGGCAGGCCTACTGCTCGAGCATGAATGGTGCTTAATGGACATCTCTGACTTGAAATACTGAATCTGGGACAAGCCTGTGGTCCACCAGTCCTGTCTGTTGGGTGTGGGAGGTGCTTCCTCAGCTGGAGGAGTTCCAGCATCCTCTGAGGGAGGCTCCCTGGTCTCTCCCTGGCCTGTAGATGAGAGCCTCAATACTGAACCTCTGAGGTCTGAATCATCACCTAGTAACAGGTTCCTCATGCCTGTGTCTGGTTAGATAAATGAATCTCACTATTGGCTGATAGAATATACGGTATAGTGTCATATAATGACACTTAACTGTAGTATTCATCTGGTTAAATTAATATATTGTTGTCAGGAAATTATTGCCTTTCAGGAAAAATGTACGATGTTGAATAAAATACCTAGAAGTCTTGGGTAAAATTTGTATTTTACTGTAGCAACTCTTTGATCTGTAACTTTCCTTACATATTTTTCATGTTGTATTCCTAGGTTAAAAGACATGACTTTTTTTTTTTTTTGGTTCTCACCTATAATTAATTAGCGTAGTAGTTTAGATAATATTGCTTTTATTGTTATTATATAATTATTTTAATGAAATGCTAATCAAAACTAGTTATATTAGCAAAGACTCAGCACTTGCACAGCTCAGATCTTCTTCAGGGATGTACAGGTGCTTTCTTTTTATTAGTTTATCAATGATTTTAACATCAATAAAATCTCAAGTGCACCAAGACTAACATTAAGTTGCTGTAGCCTGAATTCCAGGTCCAGTTTTGAAGTTACAGAAAAAGAAGAGAAGGGTTGAGTTATTTTTTTCAGAACCTGGGAACAGAAAGAATAGGGAAGGGCTGTCCTTACATCAGGGGGTCCTGGTGTTTGAAGACTGTGGACACTGATGCTACAGCTTTTAAGCACCTGAGCACAAAGGGTGTATATTATATATTATTCATCCCCTGAAACAGAGCTGAACAGGAGGATCCTCCTGAAGAGCTCCCCACATGTCAGAATTTGTAATTTGGTTTTGGACAGTGCAGCATAATACAATGCCAGGCAGAGTTTGCGTCCTAGCTAGTTCCGAAACTGGAGGCACCCTCCTGCTGTGCCTGCACCTGCCAAGGTTTACCTTAGTGTGCTGTGCTGGTTTTGGCTGGAGTGGAGTTAATTTTCTTCATAGTAGCTAGTATGGGGCTATGTTTTGGATTTGTGCTGGAAACAGTGTTGATAACACAGGGATGTTTCCGTTACTGCTGAGCAGTGCTTACACAGAGTCAAGGCCTTTTCTGCTTCTCACACCACCCCACCAGCGAGGAGGCTGGGGGTGCACAAGAAGCTGGGAGGGGACACAGCTGGGACAGCTGACCCCAACCAACCAGAGGGATATCCCGTACCGTATGGCGTCATGCTCAGCACATAAAGCTGGGGGAAGAAGAAGGAATGGGGGGATGTTCGGAGTGATGGCATTTGTCTTCCCAAGTAACTGTTATGCGTGATGGAGCCCTGCTTTCCTGGAGATGGCTGAACACCTGCCTGCCGATGGGGAGCAGTGAATGAATTCCTTGTTTTGCTTCGTTTGTGTGTGCAGCTTTTGCTTTCCCTGTTAAACTGTCTTTATCTCAACCCATGAGTTTTCTCATTTTTACTCTTTGGATTCTCTCCCCCATCTCACCAGGGGGGGAATGAGCGAGCAGCTGTGTGGTGCCTAGTTGCTGGCTGGGGTTAAACCACGACATGTGCTTATGTTGCTTCCAAGGTCTAATGAAGCATAAGTCTGCAATTGTAGTATGGTACTGCACTGTGCAGCCACATTGCATCATTTAGAGCTAGCTTGGGTGTTTCTAACAGACTGTGGTATTACTTCTTGTAAGCATGTCCTTAAAGCCCTAAGAGCTTGAACTGAAATCAATTTGTCCGACATACTTGACACCTCTATTGGCTACAATGACAATATTATGCTATAGTGGTTATGGTATTGCTGAATGCAATTTCTTCCTAGGAAGCAGAAATGGTAGTTCTGTGGATGGACATTGCTCTTTGGTTCCCAAAGGAACATGTGCCACATTAAGATGAACCTTCAAAATCAAGGACTTACAGTCTGAAAGTGGCTTCCAGACTGTGCAACAAAGATCTGAAAAGCAAAACTCAGCTAATAGCTTCCCTATGACTGAGATCAGGCACATTTTTAAATCCATTTCAGTAATTTCTCAAGAATACATAAATTGTCTCCTTTTTCATGTGCTTGCAGCTCAACGTCTTTTCTATTTCTTAAATTTTATAACTTTGACTTAGTTATCTATCTGTTCTGGCCAGTTACAATCTCAGCATTGCAAGAGTATTTTCATTTTTTCTTCTAATCACAGTTTTCTGGATGGTATCCTTGTTACCGTCTCTGTATATGAGTCAATATTGTCTTGAATTGCAACAATAAAATTTCAGATAATTCACTTTCAATACTATCTCTCAGTTATCATTTCTGATAACAATTACTTGAACAAATTTAATATTCGGTTTCTAGAGTTATCTGTGGTTTTTTATTTATTTTCACCCTGATGGACTATTGTTATTGTTCCACTAGTATTGGAAACATACATCATAGCTTTTAGCTCCAGCAGCTGGAATTTCTACGTATAATCTAAGAATGTGATACCAATGATCATGTAATAGATTTTTGTATGCATAATTTCAGACAATAAATAGCTTAGCAGCTACTAAAACCTTTATAAAAGTTTCCCAGTTGTTTCTTAGAATGCCATGCAGTACCATTTTTTAAATTAATGTTTTTCAGGAAGCTGAATCTCTTTCATTATGTCTAAACATCGACAACTACTGCTGTTTGAGACTAGATGAAACATTTGCACAGAGTTAGCAGACAGAAGGATGGGAAGGTAAAGGATGTATAGCAGACTTGTGCCTCTCTGGAGTGGCAATAACAGGCTGGGCAGCTTGCTCGAGGATTATAAAAATGGCTCCAGACACCTATCTTTAAGCACCTGAATCAGTCCCTAGTTGAAGTTTTGTCATGCATATAAAGTCTTTGAATAACTGTAGTTTCAAAACAAGATTTAAAAGTTTAAACCTCTCACAATCTCATACATTCAAAAGCATTACCATAAAAGAAATTTTATGGGCATTTTTTTATGCATTTAACATTTATTTTTCCTACAGATTGTATTCAAATATGCAGGGCAACATGTAGTAGGGTCTTGTGTGAGTATATGTGTTAGCCACTTCATAGAAAAACATGCACATACTATTTCTGCAGAAAAAAATTACACATCTGAAACGACATAGAACTGAGGCTGCTTTGAAAATTAGAGATAAAAATAATGTATCAAACTTAGTAACCATTTAGGTCTGTGCAACTGCACTTGTACAGGGACAACTGAGAATAGTGTCTTTCCCGTGACTATTAGTTGGAAGGTGACGAGATGCATTATGGATTTAATAATTACAACAAAATTCTTCCATCAATTAAAAAGAAGCCTCCAGAACAAAAAAAAAAAAAGGGGGGGGCGGATTTTTTTTTCCCTTTGCTGGCATAAAAGTACAGCGCTCAACTCCAAGAAGAAATTCCTTGTCATAATAAGTTCAGTATTTGATCTGGCTGTCCCAATACTGCACTGAATTAAACTTATGGGTCACTTAGCACTTCTGAAATGAACACCATTTATACTTGCAACAATCGTCTGTAATTAAACTATTCCACGATCTCTATTATGTGCCTTACAGAAAAGTTCAGGAGACTAATTAACACTTCACTACAGCAAAAAAGAGTTATTAACCAACACTAAAATAAATACATGGAAACAATTGTAAATTAATGGGCTTGTAAATTGATACGTTTGCAATGTGAAGATCGGTGTGCTGGTTTTGGCTGGGGTAGAGTTAATTTTCTTCATAGTAGCTCGTATGGGGCTATGTTTTGGATTTGTGCTGGAAACAGTGTTGATAACACAGGGATGTTTCCGTTACTGCTGAGCAGTGCTTACACAGAGTCAAGGCCTTTTCTGCTTCTCACACCACCCCACCAGCGAGGAGTCTGGGTGTGCATAAGAAGTTGGGAGCGGGCACAGCTGGGACAGCTGAGCCCAACTAACCAAAGGGATATCCCATACCATATGACATCATGCTCAGCATATAAAGCTGGGGGAAGAAGAAGGAAGGGGAGGATGTTTGGAGTGATGGCGTTTGTCTTCCCAAGTAGCCATGATGCGTGATGGAGCCCTGCTTTCCTGGAAATGGCTGAACACCTGTCTGCCGATGGGATGTAGTGAATGTACTCATTGTTTTGCTTTGCTTGTGTGCGCAGCTTTTGCTTTACCTATTAAACTGTCTTTACCTCAACCCACGAGTTTTCTCACTTTTACTCTTTGGATTCTCTCCCCCATCTCACCAGCGGGGAGTGAGCAAGTGGCTCTGTGGGGCTTAGTTGCCGGCTGGGGTTAAACCACAACTATCAGTAAAGTTTAGCAGCCATTTAAGAACTTACTGTAAAAACGTTGCAGTATTTTTATGTTCCTAACAGCAAAGGTGAACTTTGTCTCTCTTGTCTTAGGTAGATAGACAAACACTTCCAACCTAAAAATTTCAACACAGAGATGAACATCGGTTTGAATTAGCCATCTGATTTGATAGCATTATCTCAGCTGTTTTATTTGCTAATACAGAGGATAATTTTTGAGTGGTTCTTACACCTCTCAGTAGTCACATGGGATTTATAATAATTTTGAATGAACCTGTATGTATAACTGTAGGTATAATGAATGTATCAGAGAGTTCAACTTCTGACTTGACATGTAATTTCTATTACAAAGTTTGATTTTTCAAGATTTTTTTATAAAATCATAGCATTTTTAATCTACAGACTTTTCCTGAGTTTTTTGCTCGACTTTTCTTGGAGATTTCATAGAATGACATCAGAAGGTACCTACTGGCCACTTATTGGCATTAAGTACCTTTCCTGTGCTTTAATGCTACCCTGAGTCCATTACCCCTTACAGGAATATGCCCCATTGTTTCATTAATGGCGTTACTGGGAAAGGCCAAGGTTGGTGTATGGGCATGAATTCGTCCAGGGCATCTACAGCCCCCTTCCGCTCTGGAGGTCAGACTGCTTGTGTTTAAAGCCAGTGTTGATGTGGCACAACCACCTAAACTTGCAAAAAATTGCTGGGAGAACAGCTTGGGTGGCAGAAGGACCTCATGGAGGCCTTGTTGGAGGCCTCTGCCCCATCACTCCGAAGCTGCACTTATGCTCAGACCCACAGCCCTGGCCCTTACCTGAGCTATGCTGTAGGTATCACCATGCCCGACCTGATCCCAGCCTGCTGACTTGACTTCTTGGCTCCACCTCAGACTTGACTGGCTACTGCAGACTTGCCCAGTGATCACAGGACTCTTGGCTGACCATGGTGACCATCACTGATCCTGCTCTGCTTTTCTTGCTCACATACTGCAGGGAGGTGCCCTACCCGGCAAGAGCCCACTGCTCTGTTCACCTCATTGTCGCCTTCAGCACCATGGGGGGGGGGGGGGGGGGGGAGTGGAGACAGTGACGTTCAGAGGAAGCCACCGCTGTTGCTGAGCTTCCTCAGGCAGGGCAGCACAGGCTGGATCAGGACTCCTCTCCTGAAGCAAAGGGGCTCTTCAGTTGAAGGCTGGATACAGGCACAACTGCAACATTGCACAGGTGAAGAACAAGGGCAAGGGCTTAAATGCAGCTCCTGAGCAAAAAAAAAATGGGGAGTCCCTGACGGGCTACCTGGCAGGTAGCTTATTCACTATCCCAAACTGGGGACCCCCTTCTCTCACCATAATGATTTACCAGAGCTACTACTTTTTCTTTTAACCCTTTATTGAAGATCTGTGCTTGTTTTCTCAGCTCAGGATGAAAGAATCAGTTATTATTGTTGATACAGGGTTGTTGTCCACTGGCATTCAAAAATCATTCTGAATCACAAGGTAAGTTTAAAACCAGCTCTGTTAGTTCTCCTTTTGGCCTCAGCCTTCTCAATTTATATCTTCAAGCTTTTCTATTTAACAATTTCATAATTTCATGTTTCTTTGCCTCTTTTTAATTAAAAGCTCACATTCTCAGGTAATGATACAGAAGTTAGGACATATGAAAAGAAAACAACTGATTTTGTGAAATCTGGTAACTCTGAGCAATGGTTTCATGGACTGTCATCTGAACCAAGGTTGTCGGTATAGTGAGTTCAGAAAAATCCTTTACCTGCAGTTATACAATGCTTCCCCATCTCCTCTATGTCATATTGTTAACATTATGAACGAAAACCTCCGAAACCTTCCAAAATTTTCTTTGAAGTACTTGGCTCTCCTACGCACTGGCATTCAGCTCACACAACGGTTGGTGTTGCAAATGATTCCTTATGCCTCTGCAATTCAGTTTGAGGCCAAATCAGTTGCATAGACCACATTCATGCAGACCAGCTGATGATGTTGGTACACGGGAACGTATTTTTGCTTTCAACCTCACCTCATACATAAGGTAGCAGCAGCTCTGCCAGCCAACACATATGTCTAGGAAAGAAGTGTAAAATGGCAGGTTTTACAACAGAAATTGCCTTAAAAAAGTCCTTCTGTAAGCAAGAAAAGACACACACAAAAATGAGATGTTAAATAGCTTCCATTACATTTCTTTGTACATACAATGTATCAGTTTTATCTCCCTGGAGCAGTATAAAAAGAAAACATAAAATGGTTTTAAAACTCAGACAAGCATCATAGATATAATTACTCGACTTCGCGAACACTATTATTATCCATCATGAACATGTCATCCTGAACAAAGCATTCATCCCTCTTTCTTGTTTTTTACAATAAAGGCATACTTACAACATAGGTTCACGTTTTCCTAATTGTGTTTTTATGAGCAAATAAATAGTTACACTTTTACTTGACCACGAAGAACTAGGAAAATTAATAGGGAAAACAGCATGTGTCCCACAACCTCTAGAAACTTCTCCCTTATCCTAAAAATGCCCAGCAAAAGCAACAGCAACAGCAACTTTGCTCACTCATATTTTATTTTTACCAGTAACAGTAACCCAGCATCCTGGACTGCTTTGGGAGAGCTGGATTCAAATGCTCAAGCCACACAGGGGGCTCAGAGTTCCACACCAAGTCCACACTGAGCAGGGACTGGGCTGAGAGGAGAACAGAGGAGCTTCCTTTTATGATCTGCTGGTGCACCTGTTTTCTGCAATGCCATTATGGGTTGTGGCTGCATGAACATGCTCCTGTTTTCTCACCCCTGCATTTAGGTCAAGGCTGTATCTGCCTGTATACTATTGAATACCAGAAATTGATGCCATGTAGCAAGTCCCAGAGGACCTATCATTCAGATTCACTGCTGAAACGGCATAAATGCATGCAAAAAACAAAACCAAAAAAAGTCAGTAACTGTAATCCTAAAAAGTAAAGCCTTACATATTCATCTGTGTGTATTATAAGGATGAAAACAACATGCCATGATTTTAAAAAGTGTTTAGATTGCCATGTATTCTTTCCATGATTTTTTAGCACTGCAACCCTCTCCAGGTAATACCAAATTTCCACACACTGTTCCAGATTGTTGAATTTCCTGACTGGGGTGTTTTGGTTTTTTTTTTTAAATGAGAAACATGAGTCTCCTAGCTCGCTGCCTATGTACCTTTTTCTGAGGTGCAAAGGGTATTTCAGCAAAAGCTTGCATCTGTTTAAACTGCTTTGGGTTTTGGGGGGGGGTGTTAATCTTTACAGGGTTTTTTGGTTAGAGGGATGGGGTTTGGGGGGGGCGGATAGGTTGTTTTGTTGTTTGGGGGAGGGATTGTGTTGAATGATCCAAAATAGCTGAATATCAGGGTTAGCTATGAAATATTATCTTTTCTTTTTCTTTACATAATTTTCCATTTTGTACATGACTTTTTTATACTGTATTTTTAACTGTATTTCTTTTTTTGCAGAAATTACCTAAAAGCAATATAATACTAATGTGGAAATACAATTGAGAAAGGAATGGAATATTTATTTCATAGGATTAATGCTTGAACTCTTTTTTCCTTAATACGAGTAAAGCCAATGGTAAGACTCCTAATGAATGTGAATCTGATTTAAATATGAACCAGGAAGTTTCTGACCCTGTGACTTTTAAAAACATAATGTGTATGACCAATATTCCTAGTTTTCTTTGATTTCTTAAATTTATTTTTATTACCAGAGAGGTTGCTTTGATACAATAAAAAGTTTAGGGATAATTTATTCTCTTATTTTACCTGGAAATCTTCAACGAATGACTCTATTTACTTCCTTATAAATCAGTCGATGACAATAGATACAAATTAAAATCATTAATCTCTGTACAATGTATGCTGAGTTTGGACTGTATCCAGGAGGTATGTTACTTAAATATACTGGTCAAGACAGAAACCTTTGAAAATTATTCTGACTGCAGTCGGGATACAATAAAATAAGAAGCAACTATCCCATTTCTACAAGTTAACAGGGAAGACGTATCTTTCTAAAATCTTCATGTCTAAATTCAGGTATAAGCTTTATATAATTTCAACATCTTTCCACTTTGCCCTAAAAAACTGCTTATATATAAACAGTTAAAATAAATAGCAAGATAGATCAAAACAAGTACAGCAGATGCAATAATGCTCATTGTTGCAAATAATCATCATCTGGATGACCGTATTCATACTTCTCTGTTTCCTGCCTTGCCACTTAAGTTGAATAGACCTGCACTTGACTAGGGTTTGGGGTTTTTTTTTCTTTTATTCAAATTTTTTAAAATGTTTTTTTTTCAGGAATTCCTCTCGTAACTCTGTAGATCCATTAAGATATCTGTTTCCACGTCTGGGGTTTCCAGGGTCCTGTGGCAGAAATAATCAAGTGTTTCTGACTTCAGACATTGCATCTTTGAGTTTCACTTTCCCTTTGTCTATGGACATGCTCACATTTCCATATGCTGTTCCCCACATGTTTTATACCATCTTCCTGAGAGCAAATGGAGGAGGACTGTATATCGGCTTTGGCAGAGTGCAGTGCTAATGCAGTTGGACTGCTTCTGGTGTATGAGGTAGCTCTTTCAAGCTGTATTTTTTCTTGCTTCACAGATATTTATAAAGCTAAAATGGCTTTTGGGTTTTGTTCTTATTTCACTTGCAGCAGTCTAACTTGGACTTACTTCGGGAAATTTATACCTGCACTTATGACTTTTCTTTCCTAACTAGTATTTTCTTTCTTCCTCTCTCCAAGTTTACTCCTGATAACCTTACAGATGATTTTTCAGTCAGGAAAGGCCACAATGCCTTTCCACAAGACTTCCCAGTATACTGATCATTCTCTTGAACGTGAAGGAGTCCTGGAATTTCTGTGAATCAATACCCTTAGATCCTCTGTGCAGCATCATTAATTCCCTAAATGCATTGAAATCTGACTGCTTCAAACCAAGAACATTTGTTACAGAACTCCTTTTTTTATATATAATTAATTTAAATTGAATTATTTAAGGCTATTTTCTATTAATCCTTACAAGGATATCCAGATCAGTATAAACTTAGCACCACTTCTTGTTGATTCGTAATGACTTAGCAAAGAAATCTGCCAGCTGTCACAAATCTGAATAGCCGAGGCTATTCAGTACTAATACCATTATTAGTCACATTTGTTCTCCAACGCTGTATTTAAGAAGTTAAATACTTCCGTAATGATACCGTTCCCAATTCGCCATCTGTTGAATGATGATTGGTCTTTATACAACACTTACAGTAAAATTAATATTGAAGTCTTCTATGGTGATTAAAAAATTACTGTTTCTTGAGATATCAGCTATACAGTTTCACAAATGTGTCTTCAGAAAGATAAGAGTGAGAAAACAGCCTAAAACCTTTAAGGAGATTGTAAACAAATTGAAGAGTACGGCAGAAAATGTAAATCAGGAAATGCCGGTAAAAAAACCTAAAAGACCCAGCCTAAAAAACCAAGAAACCAAGTAGGATTATCCAAATGCCCAATCATAGAGAACTAGGAATCAAATTCTTATAACAGCAAGTTGAAGACTTTAGCTTAAATATGTTTGAAAGAAAAAGAGAGACAGCCAGGTTTCTAAACTAGCTAAGAGACACTGAGGCATTTCAAGAAGTACTTTACAGATGATCTGCATTTGTATTTTCTGGCCCTAAAGTTTCTTTTGTAATGTTTTCCTTAACATAATGATATTTTTTAGTTTTAATCCTTGTCAGGGAGAGCATAATTTTGGGGAGATCTGGCAACAATAACTGGGTAAATGAAAAATGGTGGTTGGGTAAGCAGTGAACCCATTCTCCAGCAGAGGACTGACACACTGCTCAAGAGTCTTTTCCTAATTCATTTCTTTGTGTGCTTGCAGGCTTACATGAGAAAGGGGGGTTCTAGAGACCTGGCACATCTGCATCCAGCTGCAAAGGCTCATTTTGGGGTGGGACCTACCAAATATCTAAGTTGTGGAGGGGTTTTACTGATGTTGTGACAGATAAAAAGAGTATCAAAATGACTGTGGTGTGCATGATTGTCTTGTTGGTCACCATATCCAGATCTGGCTCAAGGGACAAGAGAAGACTCCCAAAACAAACCAGTAAAATGTCCTTCGGGGTTTTTTTCTGGTTTGTCCCCAAAAGCTTGTCCACTATCCACACCTTCTGTGTGCTGCTGTTTCTATGGCAAGCAGGATTCCTACAAGAGAATTTCTGATAAAAGGAAAATAAATATTTAACAGAAGCATCAGTTGGAATGGGTGAAAAAGGAACATCCATATTTTCCAGAGCTAAATCTTTCAAGATCAAAATTCCTGAAACAAGATAATTTATCTTCAAAAGATGCATAAAACATAAGCCTGCACTATTTTCAGTACTCAACCTCTGTGTCAGACATAGATTTCCTAACCTGCTGTGATAAAGCAATTACCTCAAGCTTTGAAGTCAGCTACAAGAGAAAATATTTAAGGATTCCATAGTCTGGTGGAGACATCTGGCTGGAAGACAGAAATTAGTGCAAATTTATTGCACTAAGCTAAGATACGTTCCAGCCAACAGCCTCAACAAGGCACCTGATGCTTTTTAAGGCTGAAAATACATTTTAGAAAATAAAATGTCTGTAAATACAGTGGGTGTTTAGGCCCTAAAAATAAATGAAACTATCCACTTCTTTTGAATTGTCTAAACCGCCTTACGTTAGGCAACAAAGTCACCAAGATGAACTGTTTAGTAGAATGTAAATATCATTTTTTCATTTTATCTTTTACCTGTAAATGTTTTGTCCTTCACATTTATTTAAAGCAGACCAAATTCTATTCATAACATAGGTCAAAATCCTCATGAAGTATTCAATGATTTTCAGATCCCGTAGGTGGGATACATCATTCTGGATGATGTCTCTCTTTGCATCACTTATGATGGTAAGTCTTCATATATAGCTTAAAATAAATGCGTCATTTCCAGGGGGTTAAAACCGAGTGAGAGGGATTGCACCTTTACTGATTAATCTGATACTTGTATTTTTGCCAACTTTCCTTTTACATTTCCACTAACGTTTTTCAAGATGCTTAAAACAATGTATCTTGATTTCTTCCTTTCAAAGAAAATTAAGAGTCAAATGATGCCATCTGTAAAAGGTAATTTTCAGTTTAACCTGTAACTCTCTTACTTATTAAAAATAAATTTCAAACTGTGTAGAGGCACCAAATAAACCCAAAACAATCAAAAAAACCACCCAAAATCATTTTCTTAACCTGCAAATACACTCATATGGGAAACTGAAAGGTTCTCCTGTCTTCATGAACAGAGACATGAACTGTTTTATCTGACCAAATGTATGTGAATGAAGAGATTAGTAGATGTAACCTGTTAGATTTCCTCTTTACCTTCAGATTTTATATCTACTTCAATTCTTAGCATAATCCAAAAATTATGTCTTTTTAACATTCACTTTCCAAGTATTTTTAACTTGACCCATTTTTTTTCCTATCATGAATTACTCCTAAAATAAATGTTACTATTTTTTCAGTTAAATTATCTAACCCATTTCCCTTCTAAAGCTTCTACTGACACTCACGGACTGTGACAGGACTGTACTAGAGCCTTCAAAGAGATTATTTCCTTTGGGTGGTTACCTCTTCAGAAGTAGAATACCTAAATCTTTACTTGTTAATTTAGTGATTAGCCTTAGGGTTTTAGATAGCAGGTTTTTTAAAGGTTAATTCAAAGGCCTGGAGTTTGTTCTATTTCCAATGCACAATAAATTATTCAATCACACAGTTCTGACAATTCTGATGGAAATTATTTTTTCTTAAGGCAAAAAATCCTATTAATTTAATTAAACATAATAATATTCATGAGGTACTTGTTTAAAAACTGTATTTGGTACAATATGCCAACTAGGTGATATTGGTATGTTATAAGTGTGCTTCTTTCCTTATGATAACAAATTATTTAATGAACTTTTCCACTGGAACTTTAGATCATTTATTTTTCCTTTGAGCTCCATTTACATGGTCTTTGCTGGCACAGAGGGCAGTTGATGTGCAATTAGCTGTTCACTTAGGGCACCTTTGAACTTATCACCTTGCTATCTTAACAAGACTTAAAGGATAGAATAATAGAAAATGTCAGTTTTTTCATGCTGTTCATAACACTGGTAGTAACAAGAGAGACAAGAGTTGTCGCACAGACCGACAACTGTGAAAGAATCCCCATTTTCAGAAGTGACTGTTTGCATTGACATTGAATCATGATGAATGGGCTTGATTTCTAAGCAGCGTTATGGACATTTAAAATAAATGTTAATCACTTCTGAAAATCTATGCCTTATTATGGAGAGTCTAATGTGATTCCTTGAAATTAAAACTTTTAGCTCTCCATTCCTTTAATTTTTAACTGTGTGTGTATACTGTGACCTCTATTACTCCAAGTGATTCAGATGCTACTGCCAGGCTGAAAAATACAAATAATCTAATATAATTTGACCTTTTAAAAGCAACATTCATTTTTAGATTAAGGAGAGTTAGGTATTTTCATCAATTGTAGAGGCAGCATGTTATAAACTTCTGACCTTTTGTAACAAAATTGTATTCCTCTGTTTATTGGGAAGACTAGAAATAAAGAATGGTGGTAAGGTACTTAGGGGCTAGCAAATTACCACCTGGTTTAAACTAAAACTATGGGTTTTGACTCCCCAGTAATTTCTAATGAGAAACTGTATCTAAACACTCTGTATTGACATTGTGGTTTAGCATTTATATTTTGCTTCACCTGGCATCTAAGTTCTGTGCACCTGCTTTGACAGTATAAGTTGTATATTTACATTTCTGTAAAGTATGGAACCAGGAAAAAGATAAAAATCTTCCCTCAGTTAACTTTCAGATATGACAAAAAAAGAAAGCAGATAAAGAAGATGGACAAGGAGATGAAACAAAGATGGTTTAGTAATATAAGTTTGCTTACATGACTAGCTCATCCTACTGTATGAAAATCCTTTTGCCAATAAGAGAGAGAAGGGGTTCTGAAGGCTAAGATGGCTGACTGAAATTTTGCAGTATACACTGATTCTTTTTTCCCCGTAAATGTTTTGTTCCCCTTGATTTCCATAACTTTAAATGACACTCTCCAATAAAAAGGAGGTGCATTTTTGTACTGACAGGATGAACATATACAGCTATGATACAAGCGACTGTTAGTGTCTACATGGAGGTAATACATCACAGAATAAGAGGCGAGAAGAGAAAAGCTTGAAGTATACATAAAGGCTGGAATCAGAGGAAGGTTTTGGACAAACCTCTTCTGTATTTTACTGCGTGTTCACTTTGGTTAAAAGGCAAGTCTTCAGGGAGTATCTCAATAGTCCTAACGAATCCAGTCCCTTGTATGATTGATTGAGAAAAAGGCAGGATCCTGCTTTGAATCATCCTCTGGAAGAACCTAACTTTATAGGCTAAATTAGCAGCTGAGAAGCCTTTGTCTCTCTCCGTTGACTATTAAAGAAGAAATGAAGATCAGTCTCTCTAAGCACAAATTAATCCTAAAGAAGACCTTTCACTTAATTGAATCATGCCTCTAGATGATGTCACATCGCAGGATGGTTCTTCAATGGTTCCTTAATGCAGGCAGCCCTGTGTGACAGCTGGCTGTAGGGACAGAGCTGCGAAGGCAGGGGGTAAAGGGAACAGTTAGCAAGATATATCATGGATAGAAAGCAAAGGAAAAACCCAGGATATTTCAGAGTGAGGAGAACAAGAGAGTTCTTTAGAACACAGGACTCATTTAGAAACACAGGAATTTTCTTGCTTCAGATTGTCAAGCCTTTCTGCAATTTTATTCCAGCTGTGTAGATGGAAGCAGGACTGTGAACATATTTTTTCTAAATAGCCAGTATTTTACTGAAGAAATACATAATTTCTATTTCCAATAGATCCAATCAAATACAAATTAATTGCATCGGTTTATGGCCAATGTTTTCAAGATAGCTGATAATCTTAAATTTGTGTTCAATAAGATTTTATGAACTTGGAGCTAATCTTAAATTTGTGTTCAATAAGATTTTATGAACTTGGAGATGTGCGGAGGTAGGTTTTGTCTTCCTATGTGTTCGCAAAGTTTATAAAGCTCTACTTTGGAGATTGTTTTCTTCTGTGCTGGTTTTGGCTGGGGTAGAGTTAATTTTCTTCATAGTAGCTAGTATGGGGCTATGTTTCAGATTTGTGCTGAAAACAGTGTTGACAACACAGGGATATTTCCGTTACTGCTGAGCAGTGTTTACCCAGAGCGAAGGCCTTTTCTGCTTCTCACACCACCCCACCAGCGAGGAGGCTGGGGGTGCACAAGAAGCNGTGCTGGTTTTGGCTGGGGTAGAGTTAATTTTCTTCATAGTAGCTAGTATGGGGCTATGTTTCAGATTTGTGCTGAAAACAGTGTTGACAACACAGGGATATTTCCGTTACTGCTGAGCAGTGTTTACCCAGAGCGAAGGCCTTTTCTGCTTCTCACACCACCCCACCAGCGAGGAGGCTGGGGGTGCACAAGAAGCTGGGAGGGGACACAGCTGGGACAGCTGACCCCAGCTGACCAAAGGGATATTCCATACCATATGACATCATGCTCAGCACATAAAGCTGGGGGAAGAAGAAGGAAGGGGGGGATCACAGAATCACAGAATCACAGAATAGTTGGGGTTGGAAGGGACCTCTGGAGATCATCTTGTCCAACTCCCCTGCTTGAGCAGGTACATCTAGAGCAGGATGCACAGGACCGCATCCAGGCAGGTTTTGAATATTTCCAGAGAAGGAGACTCCACAACCTCTCTGGGCAGCCTGTTCCAGTGCTCTGTCACCCTCACAGTAAAGAAGTTTTTTTCTCATGTTCAGGTGGAACTTCCTGTGTTCCAGTTGGTGCCCATTGCCCCTTGTCCTGTCATTGGGCACCACTGAGAAGAGTCTGGCCCCATCCTCTTGACACCCACCCTTTAGATATTTAAGCATTGACAAGATCCCCCCACAGTCTTCTCCAGGCTGAACAGAGCCAGGTCGCTCAGCCTTTCCTCATAAGAGAGATACCCCAGTGCCCTGATCATCTTTGTGGCTCTCTGCTGGACTTGCTCCAGCAGTTCCCTGTCCTTGTTGAACTGGGGAGCCCAGAACTGGACACAGTACTCCAGATGTGGCCTGACTAGGGTGGAGTAGAGGGGAAGGATAACCTCCCTTTATCTGCTGGCCACACTCCTCTTGATGCACGCCAGGATCCCGTTGGCCTTCTTGGCCACAAGGGCACATTGCTGGCTCATGGTCAACTTGCTGTCCACCAACACTCTCAGGTCTTTCTCAACAGTGCTAGTTTCCAGCAGGTCAACCCCCAACCTGTACTGATGCATGGTGTTGTTCTCCCCCAGGTGCAGGACCTTACAATTGCTCTTGTTGAATTTCATTTGGTTCCCCTCAGCCCAGCTCTCCAGCCTGTCCAGGTCTCGCTGGATGGCAGCACAACCTTCTGGTGTATCAGCCACTCCTCCCAGTTTGGTATAGTCGGCAAACTTGCTGAGGGTACACTCTATCCCTTCGTCCAGGTCATTGATGAATATATTGAACAGGACTGGACCCAGTACAGACCCCTGGGGAACACCGCTAGTTACGGGCCTCCAACCAGACTCTGTGCCATTGATCACAACCCTCTGAGCTCTGCCGTTCAGCCAGTTCTCAATCCATCTCACTGTCCACGTATCTAACCTGCACTTCCTAAGCTTACCTATAAGGATGTTATGGGAGACAGTGTCAAAAGACTTGCTGAAGTCAAGGTGAACAACATCCACTGCTCTCCCTTCATCTACCCAGCCAGTCACACCATCATAGAAGGCTATCAGGTTGGTCAAGATGATCTCCCCCTTGGTGAATCCATGTTGACTACTCCTGATAACTTTCTTTTCCTCTGCATGCCTGGGGATGACCTCCAGAATGAACTGTTCCATCACCTTTCCGGGGGTGGAGGTGAGGCTGACTGGCCTATAGCTTCCCGGGTCCTCCTTCTTGCCCTTTTTGAAGATTGGAGTGACATTGGCTTTCGTCCAGTCCTCAGGCACCTCTCCTGACCTCCATGACCTTTCAAAGATGATGGAGAGGGGCTTGGCAAGAATATCTGCCAACTCCCTCAGCACTCATGGGTGCATCCCATCGGGGCCCATGGATTTGTGAGGATCCAGTTTGCCTAGATGATCTCTAACCCAATCGTCCTCGACCAACGGGAAGTCCTCCTTTCTCCAGATTTTCTCTCTCACCTCTTGGGGCTGGGATGCCTGAGGACCAGCCTTAGCAGTAAAGGCTGAAGCAAAGAAGGCATTCAGTAAATCTGCCTTCTCCACATCTTGCATCACCAGGGCCCCCACCTTGTTCAGCAGCGGGCCCACAGTTTCCCGAGTCTTCCTTTTACTGCTGATGTATTTGAAGAAATGCTTCTTTTTATCCTTGACATCCCTTGCCAGATTGAGTTTCAACTGGGCCTTGGCCTTCCTCGTTGCATTTCTGCATACCCTGACAACATGCCTATATTCGTCCCAAGTAGCAAGTCCCTTTTTCCACATACTGTAAACTTCCCTCTTCCATTTGAGTTTTTCTAGAAGCTCTTTGCTCATCCATACTGGTCTCCTGGTTCCTTTGCTTGACTTCTTCCTCCTAGGGATGCACCGATCTTGAGCTTGGAGGAAGTGGCCCTTGAATACTGACGAGGTCTCTTGGACCCCCCCGCCTTCTAGAGCCCTAACCCATGGGATTCCTCCAAGAAGAGGCCAAAGTTGGCTCTCCTGAAGTCCAGGGTTGTAATCCTACTTGCTGCCCTGATTCTACTATGCTGAATCCTGAACTCTACCATCTAGTAGTCACTGCAGCCAAGGCTACCCCGAACCCTCACATCCTCAACCAGACCTTCTTTGTTTGTTAGTATAAGGTCCAGCAGCACATCTCGCCTTGTTGGCTCCACCACCACCTGTGTCAAAAAATTATCCTCGATGCTCTGCAGGAACCTCCTGGATT